>BSBK01009785.1:0-79907 GCA_027943335.1 Chamaecyparis obtusa
GTATGTATCTATGTATGTATCTATGTATGTATGTATGTATGTATGTATGTATGTATATCTGTGTGTGTGTGTGTGTCTATATATATATATACACACACACATAGACACACACGTGCATGTATGTGTGCATGTGCATGTATATGTATATGTATGTATACATATGTATATTTGTATAGATAGATTTTTATGTATACATGTGTATGCACATAAGACTTAGTAAGACTAATTAGATCTAATACTTGATTGAGAAGACATAATTATATACCTAAAATTAGACCTAATGAGTAAATTGTGACCCATTAAGACCTAATTTTTAACGTATTACCTGACATAATATGAGTAATAAGACCAAATTAGGACCTAATATCATTAATAGGATGGGCCTTAAAGATGTAATTAGAGCTAATAAGACCAATTAACACCTAGTAAGACATGTGTAACTAGTCCCAAGTATACCTAATATGAGTAAGAGGACCCCTTAACACCTAATTAGATGTTTAATTAGACCTAATTAGACCTTTAATTAAGACTAATTAACACCTAATATCATGAGTAATAGGACTTGCTAGTACACCTATTATGAGAAATAGATCCCTTAGGCATAATTAGATTAATTAACCCATAACAAGACCTTTAAATTATACCTAATTTTATACTATTTAATTTACCTTTAAATACATGTGAGTAATACATACCTAATATAAGTAATAGGAAGTAATTTTGAATAGTAATAGTGCCTAATTAGGGACATATTTATGAACTTAATAGGACCCGTTAGACCAAATTAGTTATAATAAGCACTAATTATCTATGTAATATGAGTAATAGGACCCCTTGTAACTTTGTAATTAGATCAAATTTAAAGACTAATTAACACCTAATATACTCATACTACATGACCCTTTAAGACCTAATTAGATTCAATATGCTTAATATGAGCTCTTAAGACCAAAGTAGACCTATTAGAACCTAATTAGACTTGCTTAGATGCAATTAGACCTATTAGGACATCATAATTCCTAGTTATCTAGGTCTATTTTAAGAGATCTATGATAAGTTATATGACCCCTTAAAACCTTTTAGGACCTAATTAGACCCAATTAGATGTATTATGACCTAATTAGAATTAGATAAGACCTATTAAAATGAAATTAGACCCAATTAGCACCTAAATAGACCCAATTAGACCTATTAGGACCTAATTCGACCAAATTAGACCTATTAGGACCTAATTATACCCAATTAAAGCAATTATGTCCTAATTAAACCTATTAGGACCTATGACAGGTTATGTGACCCCATAAGACCCCATTAGACCCACTATGAGTAACATGACCCCTTAAGACCTATTAAAGCACCTAATTAGACCTATTAGTACCTAATTAGACCCACTTAGTTGTTATGACCTAATTAGACCTAGTAGGACCTATAATAGGTTATATGACCCCTTTAATACCGAATTAGACCCACTATGAGTAATATGACCCCCTTAAGACTTATTAGCACCTAATTAGACCCAATTAGATCAATTTTTTCGTAATTAGACCCAATTAGACCAATTAGGACCTAATTACACCCAATTAGACCTCATTATACCTAATTAAACCTATTATGACCTAATTGGACCTATTAGGACCTATGATAGGTTATATGACCCTTTAAGACCTCATTAGACCTATTAAAATGTAATTTACATTTAAATGTAATTTATGTAATTGATTTTACTTTCAAATAATGTAGTGAAATGTGCATAGTATTTAACATAGTAAATTTTACTAGCTAATATTCGCCAATTGGCTAATTTTGGAAATTTGAGAATCCAAATTTGGCTAATAATTCAAGATTTAAGGCAACCTAAATCACCACATTTTTACAAAATTTTGATTTAAAAATATGTAAATCGCAAAAAAATTTATTTTATAAAAAAATTTAACTCAAAAATTCGCCACAATATTTGATACATGATCAAATTTTATTTCCCAAAATTTTATAAGTTATTGTAGAAATTTAAATTAATTCCCCAAAAATATATCATGATTATTAGTTACTATAGGGATCTATCACCAACTTTTAGTTTCCATTTTTTACTTACAGTATAACCTGGTGACCCTCATTATATTCTATGAGGTAAAAATGTTACTATTTGGTTTGTAATGCTTATCGGAGCTAAACTTACTTTCAGATCGTTGATCTCAATATAAATCAATGGTCTTGAAGAAATTTTGGGCCCCATTAGCATTTAAAAATATCAATACATTTTTCTCACACAATACAATGAGGTTATTAGATTTTTTAAATAAATGGTAGCAAGTAATTATTATAAAGTCTATTCCTTAAACCCATGAAAGATTTCCACATTAAGCTTAATAATTTTCATAAGAATTCTATTTTTTTAAATAGAAGTATTCACCATGGTGATTAATTTATTTATTTTTAATTGTGTTAGCACATGCAAAAATTTTCATGACCCTGGCATCTTTCCCTTGGTATCTGTGTCATTTTTCATGTTTTGGCTAAGAGCCCTTAGCAAAAAATTCAAAAAACTAGCTGTTACATGCAAAACCCTTTGAAAAACCCTGGCCTTGTTCTATTTTGATGTTACTTTTCACAGGTCACTTAAGGGTCCTAATTTGCACGTGCTTTATATTTTGGTTGGCCCCAATGTTAACTTTTCCTAAGTTTCTACCCCCGGTGAATTTAATATTTTCTAAGTCCCCTGTGCCTAATATTTTTTTTTGAAAGCCTAAGTCTTAACGTTTAATTTTTCCTATGTTTCGGCTTTGTATTTTATTGGGCCCGACTCTCTGACACCATCTCCATATGACGGTGGGTGTATCTTCTCATGAGATGTGTCAGAGGCTTGCGAACTTAAGACGTTCATTGATTCTCCTTTATGACAGAGCTTCTCAGACAGGTGGGTCCATTGACACATATGCACAAATGGTGACATTTTATTGGTCCATGTTGTAACACGTTGGCAGTTGTCAGTGGGTCCTAGATTGCCAGCTTGTCAGAGGGTCTTGACACTTGTAGTGAATCAACAGCGGGCGTAAATTCTTATGAGATGTGTCAGACATATGAGATTTTGAGACAATCATTGATTCTTTTGTATGACGTAACCTTTTCTTTTGGTAGGTCCATCTGCCAGATATGCTTATTTGTTGTACTATGATTGGTCCACATTGTGTGAGCTGGACGTGTTGTCAAGCGGGCCCGATATCTCTATCAGGAGTTTAAGATCAACGGTTGGCATAAGAGCACGTAGAATCTTCAAAGCCCTTCAGATCTTGCACCAACCATCTGATCTTTCAAGCGGCTTAATGTTCTCAGTGGGGCCATTTTCCAGATGGTGCATAGTTGTTCAAATTTTATTGGTCGACGTGGGTGATGCGGCAAGGTGGGGTCGTTGTCAGAGAGATCAGTAACGAGGACATGATCTATGGTCGGCGTAAGTTCTCATGAGTTTTTTCGGAGGTATGAGATCTTATGCCTACTGTCCGATTATAAGGCTTGCAAAAAGTGGGTCATGTGTCAATGTGACCAAGCATGAGCTGCGAATGAGGTAATGACAAGTGGCATAAAGTGGGCCCAGGTGGGGTCTAAGGTCTTAGTGGTCTAGATAAATAAGGTTAGCGGCCTGACAAAATTTTAAGGGGTTTCGCTCATTCGTAAGATGAAATGGCGGTGTTCCAAAATGATTGGCGATTCAATGAAGGAAGGTCGTGTGATCGCTAAATATTTTAGCGGTGACTTAAAATGTTCTGCAAACTGGCAGAAGCCTTTTGTCACATGTTCGCTAAATGTAAACCAGGATTCCTATAAAGGGGTAAATCATAAAGATCATGAAATAACATGATCTAATGACCACGACTTAAAGTTGATCTAATTTCAAATGTGGACCGCCGATTTGCCACTGGCGCTTGGAAATGACTGTTGTTTTTCAAATTTGAATTCTCTGAGGGTTTCTTGCAACCAGAAGGACTAAAATTGAATGCTTTCACAGTCGGATTTGATTTGTTTGGTGGCACTTGCTATTGCAAAGTGGTCTAGAGTGTTCCATGATCATTTGTAGGGGTTTGTACTGTGTGGTTTTGTGCTCAAGGTGTGTTGCAGGGTTGACATTTTGAGCATTTTTGTGGTTCTCAGTACCTTCACAGAGAATTTATCATCATTGAGGATCATTCCAGGATTTTCTTTCTCCTGGTTGCCTGGGTTTCCACCACTGTAATAACTTTATGACCATTTCCAATTGGTTGGGTGGTTGAAACCCTAACCCTAAGTCATCTGTAGCTTGTTGCATTCTCTTTGAGAATTCCAAGATGACTAGGGAGTATAAGTTGCAAAAATTTTGACTGAGTAGGGGTTCCAAACTTTCTTTGGTCCTAGCTAGTTGTTGATAGTGTTATACTGATAGAGGAGTGGGATTTTGGGTATTTCCTATCTTTGTGTTGTTTTGATTGTATATTGATCCTGAATATGTTAATGAAAATACTATTGAGTTCCAATCTTGCATTTGTGTATGTCTTCTTGTTTCGGTTCTAAGCTCATATATGTTAATGTCACAAGGTGTGTTAGCATATGGTAAACAAAAAGTATTGTGAAGTCATCTCTGAGTTCCTAACAAAGTTAGGATTAAAGTCTTTTGGGTGGGTTCAGTGAGTTTACAACCAAGTAAGAATCTGATGTCCTTGTGTTTGAGGGAGAGGGGTAGTAGGCAAAGCACTTATCCTAGATTCAATTGTGTTTGAGTTAAGGTCTTTAGCTGATGTATGTAATTAGGTGACTCTTTGCCCTAGGTTAAGGCACTGGTCCATCCTCTGGAGGCATTTCATTTTCATCAACCACACACAAACATTCAAATGATAAAATCTTAAAGCAGTTAATAAAGAGTATATAGTTGTATATCATTTAGTGATTCCTTTCAAGAAGTGAATCAAGGGTACACCCACCTGAGCATTGAGGCTCAAAGTGTAGGAGGATCTCTTTTGATCCTTGTTAATTGGCCCTCTTTCTTGTAGACTTTGGAGTGGTGATAGAGTCAAAGTGTAATTTAAGTTATCCATCAAAGTATAAATCTACAAGTGAAGATCAAAGGGAACTCCCAATAAATTGTTTGAGATTCACTAATATTTTCTACAAAAAAAATTGTTATTAAAAAATAATCGCTAATAAGAATACTTTTTTTTTCAAAAAATTGAGAGACACACCAATAGAAATTTATTTTTTGTTCATGAAAATGAAAGATTCGCCAAGATTGTATATCTTTTTAAGAGGGGGGGTTTCTTAAAGATTACTCTGGTATTTAATTTTATTTTTATTTAAATTAGGAAAATGTACATGTATATGTAGACTTTATTTGATAGTAAATAAAATCTTTCAGATACATACATATTCTAGATCTATTAGACATATTATTGCACATCACACATGACAAATGCACTGATTCCCCTTGCAGAACTATTTTCACGCACTAATAGAGAGATTGAACAGTTGCAAGAATCTATAAATAATCCATATAGCTCTACTATCTATAAGAGCACGTGTTAGTCCATCCTTAATAGCTTGATTAGCATTAGGGATGACATTCATGGTACTACTCCCTATACCCCAGATATTATAGAGGCCATACTTGAGAGGAAGAGACAAGAGGTTGGCTCTGGTCTTTTTCTTAAGGAGGTACAGGCTTTAGTGCCTAAAGTGACCCTGAAAGGGGAATTTTTCCCATCTTATGCAGATAAAATTATGTGAAGGGGTATCAGGTTACCAGGTGCGAGGATCCTACTATATTAGCATTGATATACCCTAGATTTCTAGCTGCCCATGGTCGTTATCTAAATAACATCCAGATTCCACTGTACTTTGCACAACAGATTTTTGTTGAGGTTCATTTAGATCACACTGTTAATTACACTGATTTTCCAACACATCTAGGACAGGGGTGTGGCAGGCTTGCTAATACAGATGTTTTTTTGTTGAGTTGATTGATAGAGACCAGTACACAAGGCCATTGTTGGTCAGAGGGCACCTGCTATAGCTCCTTCATTGGGTCCTATTGTAGATGATGTTATTCATAGCACCCAGATTTGAGTTGCAATTGATAGTGTGGGGGACATTGTAGTAGCTTCCACATCCATATCTAGTGATCAAGTTGGTCAGTACCTGATGTCTTGATGACACTCCATATCGTCAGGTGGAGCATCCGCTAGCAGGACCGTAGATGGCATATACATTGTAGCGGGCATCCCTTCACTTTCTAGCCTAGAGGGACTTACAGGAGAGATGCCACATGTGACACTGACTAGCTTGGATGAGGATCTATTAGATGCATATGCATTTATAGTAGTAGAGCATGATATCCCCATATCAGAGGTTAGGTCTCATATGGGTACTATCAAATATGCTAAGCCACATCCTTCTCACCTAGACCGTGGCCATAGTGGCAGTGCTCATGAAGATCCACCTACTGACCACTCTATTGCTACACAGGGAGAGGCACAATGTACAGACCCTTCAGTCAGTACAGGGCATTAATTTTCTGATGTTGGCCTTGATGATGTTGAGTTTAGCATAACCACTACAGGTTATCTAGATTTGTTGACCCATGATGATATAAATTCCATGCCATCTCATCTGGTTAGTCCATTGCATTCATCATTAGAGAGGCATGTGTAGTCTACTCATGTTGCACATGCAGATTTGAGCTTGGACCAGACAACAAAATCTTGATACCTTGGTTGGTAGGATTGAGGCCAGGGAATCCAAGTACTATCAGTTTCCACCACCTACACAGGTATAAATCAGATTATATAATGTATTTAATGTTACAATTAAACTTTAATTTATTTTCAAAATTTCAATCAATATATATATATATATATATATATATATATATATATATATATATATATATATATATATATATATATATATATATATATATATATATATATATATATATATATATATATATATATATATATATATATATATATATATATATATATATATATATATATATCTCTGTGTGTGTGTGTGTGTGTGTACATGCACGTATATATATGATATATATTTTTTGTCTGCTAGGATATGCCGCTTGTTACTCCTTCTTTGGGTACTAATCATGTATGTGTATATATATATATATATATATATATATATATATATATATATATATATATATATATATATATATATATATATATATATATATATATATATATATATATATATATATATATATATATATATATATATATATATATATATATATATATATATCTGTGTGTGTGTACATGCACGTATATATATGATATATATTTTCTGTCTGCCAGGATATGCCTCTTGTTACTTCTTCTTTGGATACTGATCATGTACGTCATCGAGACTCACTCAATGATGACACTAGTAATGGACAAGTGAGTTTTAATTTATCATCTGTGTATACATACTTTATAACATGTTTTTTTGTACAATATTTTAAATCAAACTTAAGAGATCTTTGTACAATGTTTATATATTTTAATTTATATATCTCTTTCTTTGTAGGGATTTGCACATCCTTCACAGCATGATAGTCACTCTGGGTGTGACCACTTAGTGAGAAGTCAACATGATGAGTCCTAGGAACTTTCATATTTGATCAGAGACATATTTCATATTATGTATATATATATATATATTCACATGTGTTTGATGAACTATATTTCATTTCTAGACTCTACATGACCGATTGATGTGTTTGATGTTATATTTCATTTCTAGATGGGCTTTTGATAGAATGTTTGACACATGATTGATTCATATGTTTCATATTTACAGTACTTGATCTACACACATGATTGATTTTTCATGCATGTTATATATATATATATATATATATATATATATATATATATATATATATATATATATATATATATATATATATATATATATATATATATATATATATATATATATATATATATATATATATATATATATATATATATATATATACTTTCACTCTAGATACGTGTGCATGTGTGATGAACTTGTAAATTTTCAATACTTTCAATAGATTACATACACATGTACATGTTTAATTTAAATTTGATGAACTTTATTTCAATAGATTACATACATGAATGATGTTTGAAATCAATAGATTACATACATGAATGATGTTTGAAATCAATAGATTACATACATAAATGATGTTTGATTGTACACATGTTTATAATGAAAGTTATGAATGATGTAAATTTGACACATGTGAGCTATATAATTGAGGTCCCTAGATGTTTCATTGAATCTTTCTTATATTTAAATTTACATTTGATAATAGTTGTGCGTGTACTTTTAATTTAATGTTGGTACTTCAAGTAGATTTTATATTTAAAACATGCACGTCCTAATGTAACACATGCAAATTCAATACATACACACATTCATGTTCCAAAGTTAGAGTACTTCATATTCAGGTAGATAATTAATATATCATATCCACTTGTAAGACATAAATTTGAGATCTATATATTCTTAATTTTTAATTTAATTCAAGCTCCACTCACTATGGGCACTAGTAGGAAAGAATGGAGCTAATAATACCTCTGGTCTCTCCTGTGAAAAAATTAGTTCAAATCATATTTCGTGCGTGATTTAGTCCACATCAAGTGGTTCATCTCTCTCTCAAATAACATTTAATATTCTCTCATGGTCGTCAGTATCAAGTCTCCACTTACAAATGTCACGTCCCATCATAGGAACAAGAGATAAGATGGTGGAAATTACAAGATGACTATACTGATAAACCTTATTGTTAGGTTGATAATCAATAAAATGAATCCCATGTTTAAGTATTTTGGTTTTCTTCAAATATGTTCCTTGCACAAAAACTAAACTTGCACAATGTCTTCCTCAATGTTAAATATATATATCTAGATGTGATAAAAACTAGCCATATAAAAAAACTTAAATACAGTACTAGAACCTTTGGGAAACATAATTCCATCGCTTGCTTCATTCTGTGTTAGCTTCATCCGCTCCTTGTAGAAACGTAATAAATAGTAACTAACACCTTCCACATTTCCAGGCTCTACTACTACTGCAAAAATATGTCCTACATTCAAAGTGAACTTTTAATTTTAGGAACCTGTAAACATAAATTAAACAAACTTTATTTAAATGAATTGAGTTTATGAATCATTTTTAACACACATGTACCAATTTTGATTAAACTTGAAATACGTTCTTTATCAATGGAATGTCATCAAAGCTTTCATCCTGAATGTCATTTGTGTTTGTCACATCTAGTGGAACCAAATTCCATTCATTAACATATCCACATTTTTTATTGATACATTCGTCTTAGTTTTTAGAAATGCAGTCATAACAAAAGCATGAATAATCTCTAGTGTACAATGACCACACATTACTATCCGTACTCATAACTAAATATAGGGATCTTGTTTTGTCTACTCTCTTGCATCCATAAATTGATCTCCTATCAACACCTGAACAATAAAGAGGTCACATGTAAAAATTAAAGACATATATAATTTAACTCAAACAATGATCAATAAATTTAAAATTAGTACCTATTATCTCCCAGAATACTCAGAAGGGTATGACTCGATCTGATCGTGGTGATGTGTTATCATGATTTGACACCATAAAATGCATCTTGCACCACTCAACTACAGCATGAGCATTATTTATACGATATCCCTAATAGTCTAGTTGATACTTTCTTAAAGCACGTTTGATACAAGCTCCTGGACCATCATGTTCTCCCTTTCCATGTCCACTCTCAAAGAAACTCCAAATGTGTGGTATCTTTTGGTATCGAGGGTATCTACATAGTGCGTAAAATGGCCTTGCTGATTTAAATTGTGCTGCACATCCATCCGACCAAACAAAATGCTTTTCAATTTTGATGCCTTTGTTTTTCAAATATCCAAAAAATGTCTTAAAGAAATGCTCGACAAAATGTATGTCATGCTCTTTATCATCACTAATTTAAAAGTGATATTCTTTCTTTATGACTCATGCTTTATATGTACTTTCAACACCATCCAAATCTAATTGTGCATGTCGATAAGACACATGTACCATGATAGTCACCTACTCTGTATAGTAGTATTCTGCTTGAAGTTGTTTTTGGGATACAAAGGAGTAGTTCTCTGCAAAATCAACAACCAATTAAATCATTCCAACTGCAAAAGATTCTTCTTGTATTTGGAATTGTTATGCCTATCATTTAGCAAAAAAAAACATGTCGTATGTATGGTTGAATCAATTTACAAAAATTCTCCATAAATGTTGCAATAGGTATCTCGTCTTCTACATATTCCAACCTTGTTGATTCTTTCCCGACTTTTATTTCAGACTTTATGTACTTGTATCTCTTACATTTTATCATCCTCATCATGTTAGTATCTTCAAGTCTCAAAGAAAATTTAGCCAAATCCCTGCATGTTTGACAAGTTCCTCTTATGCAATCTATTTTAGGTATTTCATGATCAATTGATTTTTTACATAAGATTGATGTTATGAATTGACTTGGACGTTTACAAAAATCATTTTGAGAACCACCACTTTCTTCTATGATCTTTCTAAACCCTTGGTAGTAGAGTCAAATTCAATGTGATATCGACAACAACAAGTTTCAAAAGATTTGTTTATCTTTACAAAAAATGGCTTTAATCTTTCAAACATTGTTTGTCCATTCTTAATGTCAGGATTTGAGTTACAAAATGAGAGATACAATTCATACTATGTGGTGTCCAACCAATGTTTTTTGTGCTGGAAATATTCCTTAGGCCCAGTCCTCTTTGTGATAACATCTCTTGTATTTGGTGAAAGATGAGTATGATCAGTCCAAAATGACATAACTAAGTTCCTAACTGTTTCATTAATTCTATTAGACTAAGGAGCTCTACACATTAGTTCCCAATTACCTTCCATGGAGTATCATCCAAATTGATTCTTATTTTCAAATAGTGTGTTATTATCTTCCTACTGTACCTGATCTAAGATGAAAGTGAAGAAATTTTTCTTCTTTGGGACATGTTTTTCTTTAAAATAGATGTCAGTATCACTCTTCTTTTAGTGGACCTATCTGTAGATCTAGTTGTTTTCCCAATGGAATGCAAACCTTCCTTAACACTGTCAACAATATTGTTTTGTACGTTACTTGATTTAAACTTTTCCAAACTTGCATCTACACCCAATAATTTTAATGGCTCTTTTAACTCATCTTTAAGAAGTGTAATTGATAATAGTTGAGTTTTTTCAAGCATACCAAGATTCTCAAATTGTTTCATTATTTTCTTATACTTTTTATTCAATTCCCTCTTCGTAATATTTATGGGTTGTTTATCATAATCTCTCAATTTTTCCACATCCATTTCAATTAAATAATCTATACTTTTACGATTAATTTTTCTCTTCAACTATTGGAGTAGACTATCATTCACATATGTTTCTTGCACTTCCACTGCAAATAAAATAAAATTAAAAATCTTAATATCTCATCTTAAGGGGACCTTCAGGAAATAAGTATTTGCAAGCTCTTGAACATGTTCTACCTATAATGATTTATACATTAATGAGAGAAACACATACTTGTTTGACCTTGGGTTGATTCAACTTGGAATGCCCCTTGTCCAACATTTTCATCATCAAAGGTTGCATGTACACATCAAAAATAATAACTTCTTCTTAGGGAAAGACCCAAATGTATAGTCACCAATAAGAGACTAAATTGAGAGAGTCAGTGAGAGAAAGAGAGAGATGTGTACTTGTTTGATATTTTGAGATTCATGCTTGTTGAGCTTGTGATGACCCTTCTCCAACTTCTGAAGGTTGGGCAACTTGTTGAGCTTGTGATTCTTGAGCATTTCCTACACATGTATGAAGTATAAGGGTATGTGCAAGATCATGAGGGGCCAAAAGGTGGCGATGTCAGTTCAAAACTTTGACAATGTAGCTAAGAACTTTTTCTTCACCTGAATTTGATAAAATGAAAAGGGTATCTTAAGGAGATTATCAACTTTATATCGATATAATTGCTGTCAAATTTTGAATTCGGTAAGTAATTATTAGTTATTTTCTAATTGAGCTACCTCTACAGTGCTGATTTATATACAGATTAAAAAATGACTACAACTTTCAGATGGTATAACATTTTTGAAATCCAAAAAATGCATCACATTCTATGCTTCACCTACTATAAGGTAAAATAAAATAAAATTGAATTTTGTAAAGTTTTGAATGAGTTAAGATGGTCAGACACGTGATTTTTTTTATTCTGAAAATGTTGTAGCAAAAAATTCATAATTAATTATTTTTTTGGAATTAAATTACAAAAAAATATGTGTCACATCCGGTCATGAGTCTACTACTTATATATAAAATCTTATAATAAAATATTATCATTTGATTATGATTAAGGTGGTCAGACATACACCTACTTCTTATTTGTTTCCTAAATTTTTTGTACTACTGCATTGAAATCTATACTTTTCACCAATCATACTAACTTTTGCTCAAAAAAGGCCTAGTATTTTAGAAACTACATTCAATTTTCTATAGATTTAGTTCTTAAAACTTTTTGATATTAGGTCCATAGCTAGTTGAAATTTTCATGTCAAGTTGACTAACCCTGATTTGCTGATTTTTCATTGCCACGTAAGGGCATAGTTTGGCTCCTCGCGATCTTGCACATACCCATAAATTAGTCCTAATTGAGTCTAATTAGTCCTAATTGAGTCTAATAGGTCATGTTAGGTCCTAATTGGTTCGTATTAGGTCCTAATTGGTTCTAATTGAGTCTAATAGGTCATATTAGGTCCTAATTGGTCCTAATTGAATATAATTGGATCTAATAGGTCATAATTGAATCTAATAGGTCCTAATTACTCCTAATTGGTCCTAATTGAGTCTAGTTGGTCCATATTAGGTCTTCATTGGTCCTAATTGAGTCTAATTAGTCCTAATTGAGTTTAATAGGTCATGTTAGGTCCTAAGTGGTCCATATTAGGTCCAAATTGGGCCTAATTGAGTCTAATTGGTCCTAATTAAGTCTAATAGGTCATCTTAGGTCCTAATTGGTTTATATTAGGTCCTAATTAGTCTTAATTTAGTATAATTAGATCTAATAGGTCATAATTGAATCTAATAGGTCCTAATTAGGTCCTAATTGGTCGTAATTGGTCTTAATTAAGTCTAGTTGGTCCATATTATGTCCTAATTGGTCCTAATTAAGTCTAATTAGTCCTAATTGAGTCTAATAGGTCATGTTAGGTCCTAATTGGTCCATATTAAGTCCTAATTGAGTCTAATTGGTTCTAATTGAGTCTAATAGGTCATATTAGGTCCTAATTGGTCCTAATTGAGTATAATTGGATCTAATAGGTCATAATTGAATCTAATAGGTCCTAATTGGTCCTAATTGGTCTAGTTGGTCATAATTGACTCTAGTTGGTCCATATTACATCCTAATTGGTCCTCATTGAGTATAATTGGTCCTAATTGTGTCTAATAGGTCATATTAGGTCCTAATTGGTCCATATTAGGTCCTAATTGAGTATAATTAGATCTAATAGGTCATAATTGAATCTAATAGGTCCTAATTAGGTCCTAATTGTTCCTAATTGGTCATAGTTGAGTCTAGTTGGTCGTAATTGAGTCTAATTAGTCGTAATTGAGTCTAATAGGTCATGTTAGGTCTTAATAGAGTCTAATTAGATCTAATAGGTCATAATTGAATCTAATAGGTCCTAATTAGGTCCTAATTGTTCCTAATTGGTCATAATTGAGTCTAGTTGGTCCTAATTGAGTCTAGTTGGTCAATATTAGGTCCTAATTGGTCCTAATTGAGTCTAATTAGTCCTAATTGAGTCTAATAGGTCATGTTAGGTCCTAATTGGTCCATATTAGGTCCTAATTGGTCCCAATTGAGTCTAATTGGACCTAATTGAGTCTATTTGGTCCATATTAGATCCTAATTGGTCCTAATTGAGTGTAATAGGTCATATTAGGTCCTACTTGGTCCTAATTGAGTATAATTGGGTCTAATAGGTCATAATTGAATCTAATAGGTCCTAATTAGGTCTTAATTGTTCCTAATTGGTCCTAATTGAGTCTAGTTGTTTCTAATTGAGTCTAGTTGGTCCATATTGTATGAACCCTAAAATGGTCCCCTAGACTTTGGGCCCCCATTCAGCAATTTATCAAATCTGTGAATCAATATTTTTAAAAATCAACATTTTCAGCTCAATATCAATTTCCTAGATCAAGTCCTATTTTATCATTTTTGATTATTTGCCTTCAGCTAACCATTTTATCCTAGGTCTTTATTTATTTAAAAAAAATATTTCCTCCCCTTTTATTAAATAAAAAGCCCCCACCTTTTCATCTTATCCTAAGTTGCACAAATAAAGCATTATTCATATTTTATAAAAAGAGAAAAATCACTTTTTGTCTCATATGGACACAAAAGTCAACTCTTATTTTCCCATTGGAGGATACTTGTGCACATGGATTTCTCTTCTTTGATGCTCCACCGTTGATTAAGTCTTTTGCCTCTTAATCTCCATGGTGAATTTCTCCTCATTTCCTATAAAAGGAGATCTCCCTTCTTCATTTTCATATGCAATTTTGAATACTAATGTTATGCTACAGGTTTTCTAGGTCATTTGGAGCTCTTTGGAGACATCCTTTCATTCAAGCTTTGAAGATATTGTTGTTGCATTTCATTTATTTTGCTTTCATATTTGCATAATCATGGCATTCTTAGTATAGATTTCTTTTATGCAATAGATTAATCTCACATAACTTAATTAGGAGGGATTGTAATACTTGTACTTTCCTTTCATAGTCTAGTTTGCATTTTCCTTTCATAGATTAGATTTCCTTTCCAGCATTGCATTATCATCATTTAGCTTAGTTTGCATCTCTCATTTCTAGCTTGCATTGGATTGCATTTCATTTTGGATTCTTGGAGATATTGGCACTCTTTCCCTTGTCTTCACTTGAATCTCTCATTGTGTGGTTGACTAGCAAGGTCATTAGCTTCATAGCTCTAGCTACGAGCAATTTTAAATCTTGCAACTCCATGCATAGAGAGCTATGGATCAATTTTTGAGACCTCATTCTTGAGTGTTCATGATTGTAAGGATTCATAGAAGTGCACTACTTTTGTGTGTACATTTCTAGAGCCCACTATGGGGTAGAACATTAGCATTTTGTCCTTTATTTTTTGCATTTCCATCAAATTTTTCATCAATTTTCATCTTTATTTTTGGTCTGTGGTTTTTTGTCTCAAAGTGTCATGTGACACTTTTCACTAGTGTCGTGCTATAGTTTCCTTTATAGTAGTGCGACACTTTACCAGTTAAAAGTGTCACCCTATTTGACAGAAAGTGTTACTTTGTTTTATGCATTATGTCACCTACAGGTAAGGAGAACTGTCACCCCCGTATATAGAGAAGTGTCACGCGACATTTCTGGTGACTGTACTGTCACCTGTACCTGACAGTGAGTTGTTTTAGATCTTTTTGGCCGAGTTTAGATTAATCCATTTACTAGTTTGATTTATTGTAGTTAGCTAGATTTCATTTGCAGATTTCATTTGGATTTTGGATCTAAAAAGAACCTCTCTTGTGTTTGGCTTGAATTTTTACTTTCTTTCATAGGCACATCTCTTTTATGCTCTTAGTGGTGAATGAAAGAACATAGATTTGTTTTTACAAGTTTGTGTAAGTGAATGCTTCTTGGTTTCCAATATCAAATATCTCATTGAGTGATTGGGAGCATGGATTCATTCTTTGTTTACATAGGGAGTTAAATGCACCACTTTGTGGACTCACTCTATGTTTTCTTGGAAATTTAAATATTCCATTGATTCAACCCTTTTTCATTTGTGAGTAGTATTGATAAGCAACTTTAGAGTACTTTTGATTGATCTTGTTAGCTAAATTAAGTGTTGGACTCGCTTATTTCTAATCACCCCTCATTTTCTCCCTTTGGATGCAAGGTCAATATTCATACATAGGGGAGGGGTCTACTTGAAAAGAGCATTAAGTGTTCCACAAAGTTTCCCCCTTTTTATGCTTTCTTGATCTCATTAGTTTTATAATGTGTAGACTCACCTTGAGTTGGTGTGAGGAGTTAAATGTTCCACTTTTTTGGACTCACTTCACACTCACTTGAGGAGTACTTTTGATTGATCTTGTTTTCTACATTGGGTGTTGGACTCGCTTATTTCTAATCGCCCCTCATTTCCACCCTTTGGATGCAAGGTCAGCATTCATACATAGGGGAGGGGTCTACTTGAAAAGAGCATTAAGTGTTCCACAAAGTTCTCCCTTTTATGCTTTCTTGATCTCATTAGTTTTCTAAGGTGTTGACTTTCTTTGAGTTTGTGTGAAGAGTTAAATGTTCCACTTTTTGGACTCATTTCACACTTACTTGGTGAGTTAAGTGTTCCACCTTTAGTGCTTTAAATACTTTTGATAATGGATTGCTTAGAGCTAATTGGATTTTGGATTGTTCTAACCTTGTTGGGATAACAACTTATGCTTATAGGTGCTCTCATTGCTTGAAATATTTCACCAAAATAATGCATGTCAAAGCTTCAAATGCACAAGGGCTACTAATGGTTTTTGCAGGGTTGCCCAAAGCATAAAAACCCAATCAAGTGTTTGTTTAATTGCTTTCTATATTGAGTGCGGCATATACTAGTTGTTTCATTTCATAGGCACTTAATATCTTGTTGTAGGAATTCTTGGGTGGTAGGAGAAGTATGCTCTTCACCCTTGTGGTGAACTTGAAAATCTTAACCCATATTTGGATTTTGAAAGCAAGAGGGTAATTGAACCTTTGATTGGTGTGTTTGGGAGAAATCTTTGAGATAAGGAGAGTATGTTCTTCACCCTTATGGTGAGACAAAATCCTTGAATCTCATAAGTTGATCCATTTTTGTTTAGATTGTTAGAATCCCTTAGTGGGCCTACTCTTGAGCAATCAAGAGGAATGATGCAAGTGGGGACAATCTTATTGCCAGCTTTTCCAACCCACTATAAACTCAAGGCTATCAAGGACACAAAACCTTGGTAGACGTAGTGCTTATCTTCACTTGATGTGAGTACTTGTGGGATTGTGACCATGAGGAAAGTATTGAGCAAGAATGCTTAAGGTACTCTTGATGCCGTGAGGTCCCAGTCATTTATGAGGAGCAAGAGGGGTACTACGAATGGAAGCCCTTATTAAGAACCATAGTTAGAGGCCACCTTATTTTTCTACTTAGGTTCTTGGTGCAAGTATTGATCCAAGTGGAATAACCTAGATCACCTCAAGATACTCACCGTATGTGTTCCTTTGGTTGTGTCTTTGGCACTTCCATGACAAAGCCAATATCTATTGTGGGCAACCACTTTGTGTGAGGCAAGGGAGAATCAAGTGTGGTCCAAGTTGTTAAGTATTGAGCCCTGACTTTCTAGGATAGATATTGTTTGAAGTGTCTTCAATTGTGTAATACCAGTGTTAATGTTCTTGAACATTCAAACAATCAGTAGTATTCATAGGGTGTTTTTCTATTTTGATATCACAAGTGTTTGTCTTGGCAAGGTTTCTTTTTCCCTTGTTTCAAGTGCTTGAAGACACGTTCGATCCCATACTATTTGAAAACCTATCAATTTACTGCTGTCATTGTGATTGGAATCAAAAAATCAACCCTCAAACTGAAAATATTGAACGAACAGGTCTTAAAACTGAGATTTTGACATTCACTAGTCAAAGAGTCATACGACACTAAAATAGTGTCGCTCCCTATTCTGAGAATTGTTGCGCGACAGTTCATCCTTGCGTGACTATCACCTCGCTTGACGGAAAGTGTCACCTTGCATAGAAAGAAGTGTCACCCTACATATAGAGAAGTGTCACCTAGTCTTAAAGTGGCACCTTGCTTTCTTGGAAAGTGTCGCATGAGAATTTTCTACTGTATACTTGGTTTCGATCATTTTGCAGTTGCTTTTAGTTGGCTGGGTCTTTAGGAAGGTAACTTATCTTGCCGCTGGAAGCCTGTCTTTACTTTGAATTCCTATTTTAGCCCTCTAGGGGTAGTGTCATTTGATTTACAAAGTCACCTTGGGAAGAATTGTCAATTTAGAAGATTATTCCTATTGAGAAAGTATATCTCTGGAGTTGTTAGTAACATTCTTGGAGAATTCTAGTACTCTTTTTGTCCAAATCATTTCCACTCAAATTCAATTTCAATTATACAATTTTGGCTAAGTCTATCCTCCTAATTCAAACATGCAATGATATTGATCTTTTGATTTTAGCACCTCTTTGACAGTGTTGGTAACACCATTTGCAATTTCTATCTTTCCATCTCTTTTTGGACATTAGAGAACTTTAATTATCTTAGTTTGGTGATTGACACTTTGACAGATCGTCTTATCTTCAAGAATATTTTTCTTTCATGTTAGTTACAACAAGGTACCAAGTGAATCAAGGAAAATGACCCCCGGATGTCTTTAATTAGTTACCCTTAGTTAAGACTCATCAACATTAAAAGGGAAAGGAACCCATTTTCGATCAATCCCCTAAAAGTGAGTCTGAGGTTTTTTTTGACTTGAAGAGTAAGCCTAATGGATTGAGTTCCTCTTTAGCACCCTTTTCATCAAATATGGACATGAGTTACACCTTCACTAGACAACAAAGAGAAGCAATGAATCAAACTCTTAATGACATGTTTCAATGACATAGGGGTGACGCGATGTTTGTTGGGTCTTCTTCTGATAGTCCACTTGGATCACCTCCTATCAACACAAGGTATCTAGATGCTCATCAACGAGCTAAAAGACATCATAGGAAAGCTCACTTAGATGCACAGTCACAACATGAAGACCAAAACAATGAGTCTGGTGATGCTCATATCAATGCAGCTAATCTATCTAGATATTCAAGACAACCTTCTCCACTTAGAGACACCTCACAATACACAAGTGATAGGTTGAAATGCATTGAGAGAGAAAAGCAAGCCTTCTTGGATGAACAAGCTGCTAAGGAAGAAAGGTTCAAACAATTGGAGGATGAGGAACAAGCTTTGTGAGACATAAGGAGAAGAGCCGCACAAGAAGAATGAGATAGGCTCCTAGCGCAACAACTCCATGATCAATTCAACAATAGGGGTACCAATAGTGGAACCAACTCTCCACCATCTACTCCCTCCTTGAGTCAAAGAAGAAGGTCAAGGACTCCATTAAGATCACCTAGTCCTAGAGGAAGAAGGAATTCTCAGTATAACCATCGTAGGAGACAATCACCTCCTAGATATTGAAGACAACCCTCCCAATGAGCTCATCATGGCTCTCAACATGGAGGAAGTAATTCAAACTTTGACACTATTGATTTCATGACAATGCAACAAGAACCATCCTTCCAACAATATGTGGAGAAGTATGTGGAGAAAAATAAGGATCAATTCTTAGAAAGCCTAATCAATAAGGGTACAAAAGTCCCATACAACTTTGATGTGGACCAAAAGATTAAGAAGCAAAACCCTTCAACTAATGAGATGATTAAGCAGATGAAAAAGACTATGGAAAAAATGATGGCTCCTAAGAATACTTTAAACTTGGACTCCATATGTCCCAATCCCATTGACAAAAGTGTGGTTATGGTAGATTTTCCTAGAAAGGTTGAAATCCCCACATATGACAAATATGATGGTAGTGGTGACCCCCATGACCATGTACGACAGTTCTATATCATGAGCTTTGAATTTAATCATGAGGACTACTACCTTATGAGATTATTCCCAAGGAGCCTTAAAGGCCAAGCTATGGAGTGGTTTACTAACATTACCCCTCCTATTAAAACATTCAAAGAACTTTTCCAAAGGTTTGTGCAACATTTTGCATATAATTTATCAAGGTTATTCACCATGCTTGATTTGTGTAATTTAAAAAAAAATCAAGGGGAACCCTTTGTGACATTTTTACAAAGGTGGAGATGCTTATGCTCCAAGTATTCTAGGACCATCCCTAAGGAAGAAAGGATTGATATAATTATGAGCAATCTAGTGCCAGAATTAAGATATGAAGTTAGAAAAATGGTCTTTACTTCTTTTGACACTATGGTAGAAACTGCATGTCGCATCAAGGATGTTTTAAAAGAGAAAGGTATTTTGGCCAAACAAAGTAACAACAACAATGGCCAAAACAATAACAACAACAATAAGGACAAAAAGAACTCATATTGGAACAAAAATAAGCACGTACTCAATGAAGGAGTTGTTGACTCTCCACAACCTAAGGAACAAGGAGTTCTTAATCTATCTAACATAGTTCAAGCTATGAAGCTATAGACATCCTTAGATCAACAAGAGAACAACCCCAAGTATCAAGATAAATCTAAGTCAGGAAAGAGGCAATTCACTAAGGTTGGAGACTCTTATGTGGACATTTTTAAGAGCTTGATTGCTCATAATTTGGTACAACCTCATGATCCTTCAAAGTTTCACATACCAGATCCTAAACCTTATTGGTGGAATGATAAGGCTTACTATGTATACCACAATGGGATTGGACATGACATTGAAGGTTGTTTTAAACTCAAACATCTTGTTCAAGACCTTATTGAGAATGGGAAATTACAAGTTTATGGATTGACCACAAACACAGACCAAAAAGCCTTTAAGGAGCCCTTCCCTAAGTATGAGAAGGGGGAGACTTCTCAAAACAACAGTGGCAAGGCTACAATCAATTATACCTATACAGCTATGGAAAATGTCATTAATATGATTGAGATTGTGAACAATGATGTCAACATGATGAGAGGGAATGATCCCTATGACTATGATGTAAGCTCACCTCTAATATTTGATGAAGGACCCGTTGTTGTACTTAGAGGTCCTCAATCTTGAAGGTCATCTCAACCTCTCAATGCTATTACTAGGGGTCAGTCCCAAGGTCCTATTATCATTAGAGGTCCTAACTCTATCAAATCCAAGAAACCAGTGTCCAAAAGTGTTCCTCGTAAATCTACAGTTGGTCCTAATATAAGTTACAACCTTGCTGATCAGTTACAACGAACACTAGCATAGATTTCTATTTTTGAGCTCTTAGAATTGTCTCCAAGACACAAGTGTGTCCTTGAGGAAACTTTACGTGTAGAAAATGTCCCTAATAATATATATGTCAACCAATTCTAGAACATGGTCAATCACCTTGCTAACCCACATTACCTTACATTTTCCAAAGAAGATGATAAAGCCTTGAGCCATCCGCACAATCTTGCCCTTCACATTGAGGTCATGATCCATAAAACCCGTGTTAGGCATGTGTTGATATATGGGGGTGCTGGGCTCAATATTTTTTATTTAAGTCTTTTGAAAAACCTGGGTTACTCAGAGCATGCCATTTATAACAGGAAGAAAATTACTATCAAAGCCTATGATGAGGCTGAGAGAAGTTCTAAGGGGTTAGCTGTTCTTCTACTCAAAATTGGTCCTATTGAAAAGGACATTTTGTTTCAAATCATTGATGCTAGTCCCCTAGCATACAATATCCTACTAGATAGAACATGGATTCATGACATGCGAGAAGTACCATCTACCTATCACCAATGTGTCAAGTTTCCATAAAATGGTGTAGAAGTCTGCATACCAGGTGATAGTACCTTATCTATTAATACCATTTCAGTAGGGGCCCATGTTCCCCTAAATAGAGAAGTAGACAATTTTGGGACATCTCTTGAGCAATGTAAGGATAAATTCAAGTCCATAGACCTTGGTATGGGAGGATATCAAATTGACTCCTTTACAAAATTGCCAATTTCACCTAGGTCCTATGGTAAACCGTCAGAAGAGATGTGTCCCTCATCTTCAGCCATGACTTTTTTTGATACTTTTGGAGAATCTTCAGTACCTATTAAGGGTGAGAAAGAAGAGGTGGTTGTCAGAGATTGGATATACAAAGAAGAAAAGTACCTACATAATGAAAATTTTTCCCCATCTCCTAAGACTTACGGGAGAGGATACATGTTGGTCACCAACATGGGCTACCCAGGTCACGGCCCTCTCAGTCACAGGTTAGATGCCAAGGCTGAACCACTCAACCATGCTCTTTTTGGTCACAGGACTAAGTCAACGGTTGGCCTAAGGTTTGATAATGGAAAGAACAAAAGTGTTCCTATCCTAGCTGCGACGGATAGTGACAGTGACTCAGATTATACACCTAATCTCCAAAACCAACAAGATATGATTGATGATTGGGTGCCTTCTACAAATCTCCTTTGGGGGAATTCAGATGACTTAATAATTGCAAACACAAACATAAATGCCAGAGAAGGTGATACCCTTCACAATCTTGAAGCATCTACATCAAGGCATCCCAAGCCTTCTTGGTGTAACATCCTAGCAGAAATTCAGAAACAGATTTGCATGAGTTCGAGTGGGACTCTCTTTCAGATGGAACATTTGATTTAGACATGGATGTTGTTCATACCTATAGTACTCAACCCGATGTGACCAACGAACCTAGTGTAGGACTAGAGGATTGGACTCAAATTACCTTAGTGAATGATGCTTCGTTTAGTAGGATGAGTCCTAATTCAGGTATCTTAGAGGGAAACTTGACAGATCTTAACTATGTGATCACCAGAGATAATACCTTTTGTATCAATAATGTTGAACCAGTCATTGACCTACCCCTTGTAAACCATCATTTGACTGATTGGTCACAACTTTTTCAAGAGCCTCAGCTCCTCACTTTTCACAATGACTATGAGATAGCATGCTACTTGAATGCTCTTGAACCCTTAGTATCTTCCACCAGTGAACCTACAACAAGTATGATGAAGCTGGATATTAGGTACCACAATCGCAAAATAAAAGAAAAGAAAAAAAAAGAGAAATGGTTCTGATGGCAAAAACCACTGTGTGGCAGTGTCAAAACCCAAAAAATTTAAAAGAAAGGATGTATCTAAAGGTGAAAACCTCTTTGAGGCACCTAAGGATGGGGTACTTAATAACCTGCCAAGTTATTTCCAAGACAGGTCATCAGTTCTTATTGAGCCTACACAACTAGTAAAGTTGAATACAGAAGAGGCTCCGCAAGTGGTACATCTAGCTCAGTCTCTGTTAGTGCAAGAAAAAGAGGCATACACAAAGTCTTACAAAAGAAGAAAATCAATTTTTCTTGGACATATTCAGACATGCCAAGGCTTGACACTAATCTTATTATGTATCACTTATCTATAGCTCCAGGAATTAAACTAGTAAAATAGAAGTTGAGGAAAATGCACCCTCACATAGCTCTCCTTGTTAAGGCTGAATTAGAAAAGCTCTTAGGAGCAAGGTTTATTAGAGCTATCGACTATGCCGAGTGGATGTCAAATATTGTTCCAGTTTCAAAGCATGATGGGTCCATTTGTGTATGCACAAAATTTAGAGATCTTAACAAAGCTTTCCCAAAGGATGACTTTCCACTCCCTAACATAGACATGATAGTGGATATGACTGCGGGCTATGAGATATACTCTTTAATGGATGGTTTTTCCAGTTATAACCAAATAAAAATAGCTCCTGAGGATCAAGAAAAGACAACATTCACATGTACATGGGGAACCTATTGTTGGAACATCATGCCATTTGGATTAAAAAATCCTAGAGCCACATACCAAAGAGCTATGACCACAATATTTCATGATATGATGCATAAAAACATGGAGGATTATGTGGATGACACCTTGGCCAAGTCTAAGAAAAGGGGTACACACCTACAAGATTTGGAAGTAGTTCTAGATTGAATGGAGCAGTTTCAGTTAAGATTGAATCTGAAAAAGTGTGCCTTTGGAGTTACCTCAAGTAAACTTCTGGGATTCATAATTTTAGCCAAAGGAATAGAGGTAGATCCTGAAAAGGTTCAAGCCATATTAGATATGCCACCTCCTAAGAACATTAGTCAGATGAGAAGTCTTCAAGGATGACTCCAATCCATCTAGAGGTTTAATTCATAGCTTGTAGATAGAGCACAACCATTCAACAAGACATTTCATAAGGGAGCCACATGTGCTTGGAATGAGGATTGCCAAAAGAGCCTAGATCAAATAAAACAATACTTGGCTAATCCTCCAATTTTGATGCCTCCTATCCCAGGAAAACCATTGATTTTGTACATCTCAGTGACATAATCTTCCTTGGGGGCATTGTTGGCTCAACTTGATGATATGGGGAAGGAAAGAGCCATCTACTACATCAGTCAAACCCTTATTTCCTATAAGGTCAATTATACTAGTATTGAGAAGTCTTGCCTTGTGGTGGTGTTTTCTTCCCAGAAGTTGCGTCACTACATGCTTGCCCATACTATACATCTCATTGCAAAAATTGATCCTCTTAAGTATTTTCTTGGTAAGGCTGCTCTCACAAGTAGACTTGCTAAATGGATGATGATTCTTTTAGAATTTGACATAGAGTATGTTGAGGGTAAGGCTATAAAAGGATAGGCCATTGTAGACCAATTGGCTGATTTTCGAATCCAAGACAAAGCACCAATGAAAGTTGAGTTTCCAGATGAACACGTAATGTACATGACTACAAGAACATGGAAGATGTTCTTTGATGGTTCAAATATGCAAAATGGATCAAGAGCTGGAGTGTTGTTTGTTTCCCCTCATGGGTGTACAATTCCCAAGTCCTATAAATTATTATTCCCATGCACAAAAAACATTTCTGAATATGAGGCCTTAACCAATGGATTGAAAATGGCCATAGAATGGGGAATCATAGAGCTTCATGTCTTTGGGGATTTACAATTGATTATCAACCATGTAAATGAAGAATACCAAACTAAGGATGATAAGCTGATACCTTACAAAAGGATGGTTGCCTCATTATGATGCTATTTCACATTTGTGACATTTCAATAGATCCCTAGAGCAAAAAACAAGGCTGCAGATGCTATGGCTACATTAGCTTCACTTCTTCAGTTGGAACAACAGAATCAAGATTTGAAATCCTAGTGGAAGAGCTACGTCATCCCATCTTTGACTCCTCTGAAAGCTATGTCATTTGTACCTTGGTCACTCATGAGTCTTCCCGTTATGGTGCTATCTATTTATACCTTCATGATGGCATCATTCCTGAATCATTTAATAGATCTGAATGAAAAAACCTTTTCCATAATTCCTCTCGCCATACCCTTATCTCTAGTGATCTATATAGTAGGGGTTTAGATGGGACACTTCTTAGGTTCTTGGAAAAGGATGAGTCTGACCGAGCATTAGTTGACATCCATGAGGGCATTTGTAGAGGACATTCCAATGGTCTCACCATGGCTCAAAGGTTGCTTAGGGTGGGGTACTATTGGCCCACAATGCAGATGGATGCTATAGCTTTTGCCAAGTCTTGTGAAAAGTGTTAGAAACATGGAAACCTGATTCATGGTCCATGTAGGGAGCTTATTTCTTCTATTTCTCATTGGCCATTTCAGTGCTGGACCTTTGACCTTGTTGGGCAGATTCATCCCAACTCATCAAGTGGACATAAATTCATAATTACTGCTACTGACTACTTTATCAAATGGGTAGAAGTCATTCCACTATTTGTTGCCTTAGGAAAGACAATCTCTTTGTTCATATTGAATCACATCATTTGTCAATTTGGGATACCTTCTGAGATAATCACTGACAATGGAGGTTAGTTCAAAAACAAGGACCTTACACACCTCTACAAGAAATTCAAGATAAAGAAACATTGGTCCTTCATTTACTTCGCACAAGGAAATGGACAAGTAGAGGCCTCTAATAAAACCATTCTTAAGATTATCCATAGAATAGTTCACAATAATGGTAGAGACTAGCACTTACAGATCAATCCAGCCTTATGGGCTTATAGAACGAGTATCTGTACTCCAATAGGGGCTACTCCTTTTGCCCTCACTTATGGTGCTAAAGTAGTATTACCTTTAGAAGTTGAGATTCCCTCACTTTGAGTCTCTCTCCAAGGTTTGATTACAGATGAAGATTATTGTGCCATGAGATTGCAAGAATTGGAACTTCTTGATGAGAAACGTAGAGCATCTTTTGATCACATGAGAGTCTACCAAAAGCATATGTCCAAAGCATTCAACAAGAAGGTTCACCCTAGAGAATTTCAAGTAGGAGATCTTGTCCTACGTGAGAATCCTAAGAATCAACAACATTGAGATAAAAAGGGCAAATTTGAACCTAATTGGCTTGGACCATATATTATTACTACTACTTTTGGGATAGGTGCTTACTTGTTATCTGATGAACAGGGGGAACAACTCCCTGATCCTATTAATATTTTGCACCTCAAGAAGTTTTATCCATGATGCCTATTCTGTATGTGGGCATCCTTTGTACATATTTATGGATCTTGAAAAAATTCCAAAAAAAATTCATATATGATACTGAAAAATTTCTTAAAACCATATAAAGTCCTGAAAAAATACAAAATTAAAAAAAAAAGTCAAAAAATAAAAAAATAAAAAATAGAAAAAGTGCCTTGGCGAAAACCTGGAAACAAGCTCCTTGGTAGCAAAAAATAAAAAAAATAAAAAAAAAATAAAAAAAAATCTCCGAGTGGTGAAAACTTGGAAACATACGCTACTTGAGGCCTTTGCACCCTTGTCTTTTAGCATGCGTCCTCGACACTTAGCCATTCTCCATCATGCCTTGACCTTTTTGCCATGGTTTGGAATTGGTCTTTGTCTTTGTCTAGGGGGCATACCTGTTAGCATAGGTCCTTTAGGTGCGTTTGTCTCTTGGGGCATTTCACAAATAGGTATTTTTCAACACCACCCCAAAATAGTGTTTTTCAACACTACCTTAGCGTCGAGTGTTTCTCGGCACTTATCAGATGTCTTACCTACCAGTCTAAGTATGATACGATATCACTCATTAGAAAATTTGATACTCAAAGTCTGACTCTATGACCAACACACACGCACTTAAACAATCAACTCAATTGAGATATGTTGACTTTATTTTTCTTTGTGTGCTATCTATGAGGATTTCTTTGATGAGTGGTCTCTCCTTGAGATGTCTTCAATGATGCATAGCTAGAAGACTGAGGGTATGAGAACATGTTTTATTTCTTTATCTGCTTGTGGGTATATTTTGTAGGTCCTAACTATCATTAGCATTTATGCTTGTTCCACTTGACATTGGGGTTTACAAGGTATTATCCTTGACTATTTGCGAGTGCATGCTTATAGTTATCTTGACCTTCTTGTGTCCTGATGCAAGCATAATCTTGCTATAGTAAACTTAGGTAATCTCACTACACTAGTCATCTTGACCTACATGTCTTTGGTGCCTAGGTGGGATTTCCACATTTCATTTGATATAGATCATATTCATATACCCATAGTCATACTAGTGTGTATTGTATGATCTTATGATGCTACCAATAATGCTCGATGATGATAATTAGATGTCTATAAGCGTTCTAACCTTGCAAGTCAACCAATTTTCATAGTAGCTTGCATTCTTAGGGTCATGTTAGATTAGTTTTTTTATTTTGCATATGGAGAGAGCTCTCCTTTTCATTCCACATGAACTTGTTAGTCAACTGCACTCATCTTCCTTTTTCTCGATCATGTCTTTCACTCTTTGTCTTTCATCTCAAACTTGTTCTTGTCATCACAAGGGGTTAATCATATCATCATATCTATATCTCAAAAATGTAATTTTCATAAACATGAGTCTATATCATACACATGGGAAATAAATATACATCTATGAGAGAGAACATACATGAGCATATAAACATACATTTTGAGCAAAATGACAAGACAATACATAAACTGATACATCCATCACAAGTGAGACGTACACACATGATGTATCAAACATCTAGTAATCTCATATATATAAGTAATGATACACAGTACAAAGTGAGATCCCAAAATCTAGATCAAAAGTCTCATGATATGTCCAAAGAATCTAAACCTAAGCCCTAAACCTAGGCTTGACTCTCCCCATCATGTGGTGGTGGTGGAGGTGGTGCTGCTGCCCTGTTTGGCACCATATCTGATCTACCTTCCCTCTCAGAGTAGGATGGAACTCTCTATACCTTAGGTATAGCCTATAGATAGAGTCCATGATAATACACAGCTCACAATGTCTCTCTCTAGATCTCTGCTGTGTCAGCCTGTGCTGCCTGCTCTCGGTGTGCTATCTCTACCCTGAGATCAGTGATCTGCTGATCTCTCTCTACCCTTGGGTCAGCTAGCTATTGGTCTCTCATTGCTATGGTGATCCTCAGCTACTACATCTCTATCTCTAGATCCTATATCATGGCTCTCAGGTCCTCCCCTTCTGCAGGCTGCTCCTACTGTCCCTCTGCCTGTCAATGAGCTGGTCTTGCCTCATCCTTGGGGGTCACTGATCTCTATCTTTGTGACCATTTTTGGTGACCTGATCTTGATCCCTCACCCCTCTCCATCACCCTCCCTCTCCCTCTCCCTCCATCCCCTCTATCTCCTCCGTCCCCTCCATCATCTCCCCCATCATCCCCCTAAGCAGCTGGCTATGCATCTGGTATGATGAATCTAGGGAATGGAGCCCTATGCCTCTCTACTCTATAAGTTATGTTTGCACCTGCATCCACCATGTCTGATAGGTACTCCCATGGCTCCTGACATATCATAGCTATCTCCTGTACTACCTACTAGTAATCCAGCATCAGCACCCAACCATACCCCTCCTCATCATGAAATTAAGCATGTGTAGTGGTCTTTGTAGACACCCTTTGCTAGCATCTCAACTGTCTCCAGACCTAAGTAATAATGAATCTCTCCATAATGTCTACATGATGACCTACCACTGGATGAATGCAAAGCATATAATCCAGCTCCTTCCTATCACCCCACTACTCACATGACTTGTAAGGTCTCCAGGTGAATTAGGTGAGCTCATCCAACACCCTGCGATAGTAAGTAACATCTCCTATATTTTCCTGGGAGATGAAACCGGTATATCTATACATATAGGGATATCTGCGCTCCCTAGGCTGCACTTGTGGATGCACTACAACAATGTACTCCCACCCCCATATCTGAGTGAGTATAGCCCTGCACACCCAAGTCCTATCATCCCTGTAGATGATCTCAGGTAACTCATGATACATCTTTGCAAGTATGGCAGGTCCCCATGCCATACGACGAGGTCTGCCTACCAAGTCCACCAGTAGTCTACCCCATCTAAGAGGGAATCCCTTCTGACTATGGTCATTCATCAAGGCTTGTGATATGATGGATGCAACAATACATGGCACTGGAAAATCTTGACCAAAGTCAGCCATCAACCAATCCCAGCTAACATATCGGTCTAGGATGGTGACATCTCGAAACATACCCTAGATCACCTGTCTCTCCTCTATCAAATCCTAATCATTGTATACATGTGTCATCAAACAATCATGTTAGTTTCTATCATAAGGGAAACTTTATAACTTTGATTATCTATAAACATGATTATACTTACAGGCTCTCCATGACATGGAACCCATAGGATCTGATAGACGTCCTCCAATGTGATGGATGCCTCTCTAGTAGGTAGATGAAAGGTGTTGTGCTCACTATGCCATCTCTCAACAAGAGCAGTCAACAACCCATGATCAGCTCAGATGTGGGGCGTCTGTAGTAGATACCAAAAGCCCATTGTCCTCAAATCGGCCTTGCCTAGATCATCCAGATCTCAGACAAACTGCAATCCAGTCACCTAGGGTGCTCTAATCCGGAGCGCAAGGAAGATCTCCTCCAAGTAATTTCAACCATTTCAAATGTCAGTACATATCATGAATGATGTATAATATCAGTACAACACATTTTAAAATCAAACATTGTCTAGACCCATGTCATTTTGCTCAAAAACATTAAAACATGTCAAAATTTTATACTAGGCGACACTATTTTTTGATTAAGTGTCATGTGACACTTTTTCTTATAGCAGTGTGATAGTTTCTACTTGGGTGACACTTCACATAGTGTCACGCAACATTTCATCCCATGTCGTGTGACACAAGATTCAATGCTCGTGCAACACTATTTTGACCCACGAAGTGTCGCACGACATTCACCCTCAAAGGGTGTGACACTTCTAAAGTGTCGCATGACTTTTCACCTAAACTATAAATTTAAAAATTGAAAAACAATTAAAAACATGTTTTAATATATTAAATTCTCACAAATGATCTAAAAAAGTAAGTTTTTCCGAAAACATACTGGGGTAGCATAGTGTGGAGGCCAGTTTTTGTAACTGACCATGCTCAAACCGATGTTTGTGGACTGGAATCACTGCTTGCTAGGCTATTTTCTCTCTCTAAGCTCTCACAATTCTCAAATCAATAAAAGTCAAATGATTTTAAAAATGACACTTTTTACCCTTTTATAGCATTTTGACTTTTTGACCTAATTTTCAAAATACCTCAAAATTGTGTGAAAATTGCACCCCTACCTAATTTTGATGTCCTGGATCCATTTTCAGACTTAAAATTGAAATCTGAGTTAATCTTGATAGTCAAAATTGCATTTCAAAATTTTCACCCTCTTTTGTGTAGTTGGCTGACCATTTAAGGCTCGATCCTTCGATCTTTGTTGGGGCATCTTAATTTCTTCACCCCCATCTCTTTCAAAATCATAGTCTCTCATTCATTATCACTCACTTCATTTCTCTAAGGCTTGACTTACTTTTTATCCTTTATCTTTCCCAGTCAAACCTAGTTAGCCTGGGGCATGTTTTCACTACTTAATGGTTATCCTGTTATCCTTTATCTTTGATTATGATTTGTAGTGTTTTGATCAAGTTTATCAATTTTCTGCTTCTCCTCTACCTGATTTCAATTTTGATTCTGAGGAGGCAGTACCTATCAGCTTTAATCTTTGATTCAACTTTATCATTTAGCTCAGCTTGAGATTTTTATTTGGAGACTTCATTATCACCTAGTAGCAATGGTGGTGATTTTGTCTTTTGATTTTTATCTCCTAATTTTTAGACTTGATTATTACCTAGCAGTGACAGTGTTGGTCTTGTCTTTCATCTTTTGCTTATTTTTGTCCTGATGTGTTCCCAAAATGAACACACATCTGGGTTGTTTTGTGATCCCAAATCGATCTCACATTTCAATTCTTCTTTGACTGCATGTGTTCCCAAAATGATCACACATTAGTCAAAGAGGGGCAAATGTATGCACCCTTAAATGGTCACCTAGACTTTGGGCCCCTATTCAACAATTTATCAAATCCCAGAATCAATATTTTCAAAAATCAACATTTTCAGCTCAATATCAATGTCTTGGATTAAGTCCTATTTTATCATTTTTTATTATTCGCCTTGGGCTAACCATTTTATCCTAAGTCTTTATTTATTTAAAAGGAATATTTGGGTCTGTGCAAGATCATGAGGGGCCAAACTATGCCCTTAAGTGGCAATGAAAAATCAGCAAATCAGGGTTAGTCAACTTGACGTAAAAATTTCAACTAGCTATGAACCTAATATCAAAAAGTTGTAAGAATAGAATCTATAGAAAATTGAATGTAGTTTCTAAACTACTAGACCTTTTTTGAGAAAAATTTAGTATGATTGGTGAAAAGTATAGATTTCAATACAGTAGTACAAAAATTTCAGGAAAAAAATAAGAAGTAGGTGTATGTCTGACCACCTTAATCATAATCAAATGATAATATTTTATTATAAGATTTTATATATAAGTAGTAGACTCATGCTCGGATGTGATGCATACTTTTTGTAATTTTATTCCGAAAAAATAATTAATTATGATTTTTTTGCTACAACATTTTCAGAATAAAAAAACTCCTGTGTCTGACCACCTTAACTCATTCAAAACTTTAGAAAATTTTATTTTATTTTATTTTTTCCTTATAGTAGGTGAAGCATAGAATGTGACAAATTTTTTGAATTTAAAAAATGTTATACCGTCTGAAAGTTATAGCCATTTTTCAATCAGTATATAAATCAGCACTTTAGAGGTAGCTCAATTAGAAAATAACTAATAATTACTTACCTAATTCAAAATTTGACAGCAATTATATCGATAGAAAGCTGATAATTTCCTTAAGATACCCTTTTCATTTTATCAAATTCGGGTGAAAAAAAATTCATCAACTACATTGTCAAACTTTTTAACTGACATCGCCAATTTTTGGCCCCTCATGATCTTGCACATACCCATTTCCTCCCCTTTTATTAAATAAAAAGCCCCCACCTTTTCATCTTATCCTAAGTTGGACAAATAAAGCATTATTCATATTTTATGAAAAGGGAAAAAGCACTTTTTGTCTCATATCGACACAAAAGTCAACTCTTATTTTCCCTTTGGAGGATACTTGTGCATATGGATTGCTCTTCTTTGATGCTCCACCATTGATTAAGTCTTTTGCCTCTTAATCTCCATGGTCCATTTCTCCTCATTTCTTATAAAAGGAGAGCTCTCTTCTTCATTTTCATATGCAATTTTGAATAGTAATGTTATGCTATAGGTTTTCTAGGTCATTTGGAGCTCTTTGAAGACATCCTTGCATTCAAGCTTTGAAGACATTGTTGTTGCATTTCCTTTAGTTTTCTTTCATAGTTGCATAATCATGGCATTCTTAGTATAGATTTCCTTTATGAAATAGATTAATCTCACATAACTTAATTAGGAGGGATTGTAAGACTTGTACTTTCCTTTCATAGTCTAGTTTGCATTTTCCTTTCATAGATTAGATTTCCTTTCAAGCATTGCATTGTCATCATTTAGCTTAGTTTGCATCTCTCATTTCTAGCTTGCATTGGATTGCATTTTATTTTGGATTCTTGGAGATATTGGCACTCTTGCCCTTGTCTTCACTTGAATCTCTCATTTTGTGGTTGGCTAGCAAGGTCATTAGCTTCATAGCTCTAGCTGAGAGCAATTTTAAATCTTGAAACTCCATACATAGAGAGCTATGGATCAATTTTTGAGACCTCATTCTTGAGTGTCCTTGATTGTAAGGATTCATAGAAGTGTACTACTTCTGTGTGTAGACATATTAGGTCTTAATTGGTCCTAATTGAGTCTAATTAGTCCTAATTGAGTCTAATAGGTCATGTTAGGTCCTAATTGGTCCTAATTGAGTCTAATAGGTCATCTTAGGTCCCAATTGGTCCATATTAGGTCTTAATTAGTCCTAATTTAGTATAATTAGATTTAATAGGTCATAATTGAATCTAATAGGTCCTAACTAGGTCCTAATTGGTCATAATTGGTCATACTTGAGCCTAGTTGGTCCTAATTGAGTCTAGTTGATCCCAATTGAGTCTAATTGATCCATATTAGGTCCTAATTGGTCCTAATTTGTCCTAATTAAGTCTAATTAGTCCTAATTGAGTCTAATAGGTCATGTTAGGTCATAATTGGTCCATATTAGGTCCTAATTGGTCCTAATTGAGTCTAATTAGTCCTAATTGGTCCTAATTAAGTATAACTAGGTCCTAATTGAGTATAATTGGATCTAGTAGGTCATAATTGAATCTAATAGGTCCTAATTAGGTCCTAATTGGTCCTAATTGGTCTAGTTGGTCTTAATTGAGTCTAGTTGGTCCATATTAGGTCCTAATTGGTCCTAACTGAGTATAATTGGTCTTAATTGAGTCTAATAGGTCATATTAGGTCCTACTTGGTCCCAATTGAGTCTAATTGGTCCATATTAGCTCCTAATTGGTCTAGTTGGTCCTAATTGAGTCTAGTTGGTCTATATTATGTCCTAATTGAAAATAATTTGTCCTAATTGAGTCTAATAGGTCATGTTAGGTCCTAATTGGTCCCAATTGAGTCTAATTGGTCCATATGAGGTCCTAATTGGTCCTAATTGAGTCTAATAGGTCATATTAGGTCCTAATTGGTCCATATTAGGTCCTAACTTGGTTCTAATTATTCTTAATTAGTTATAATTGAGTCTAGTTGGTCCATACTAGGTCTAAATTGGTCCTAATTAAGTCTAATTAGTCCCAATTGAGTCTAATAGGTCATGTTAGGTCCTAATTAAGTCTAATTAGATCTAATAGGTCATAATTGAATCTAATAGGTCATAATTGTTCCTAATTAGTCATAATTGAGTCTAGTAGGTCCTAATTGAGTCTAGTTGGTCCATATTAGGTCCTAATTAGGCCTAATTACTCCTAGTTTAGTCTAATTAGTCAGAATTGAGTCTAATAGGTCATGTTAGGTCCTAATTGGTCCCAATTCCCAATTGAGTCTAATTGGTCTTAATTGAGTCTAATTAGTCCTAATTGAGTCTAATAGGCCATGTTTGGTCCTAAACTATCCATATTAGGTCCTAATTGGTCCCAATTGAGTCTAATTGGTCCTAATTGAGTCTAATAGGTCATCTTAGGTCCTAATGGATCCATATTAGGTCCTAATTGGTCCTAACTGAGTATAATTAGATCTACTAGGTCATAATTGAATCTAATAGGTCCTAATTATTTCTAATTGGTCGTAATTGAGTCTAGTTGGTCCTAATTAAGTCTAGTTGGTCCATATTAGTTCCTAATTGGTCCTAATTGGTCCTAGTTGAGTCTAATTTGTCCTAATTGAGTTTAATAGGTCATGTTAGGTCCTAATTATACAATATTAGGTCCTAATTAGACAATATTAGGTCCTAATTGGTCCTAATTGGTCGTAATTGAGTCTAATTGGTCCTAATTAAGTCTAATAGGTCATATTAGGTACTAATTGGTCCATATTATGTCGTAATTAGTCCTAATTGAGTATAATTGGATTTAATAGGTCATAATTAAATCTAATAGGTCCTAATTAGGTCCTAATTGGTCCTAATTGGTCTAGCTGGTCCATATTAGGTCCTAATTGGTCCTAATGGAGTCTAATAGGCCATATTAGGTCCTAATTTGTCCCAATTGAGTCTAATTGGTCCATATTAGGTCCTAATTGGTCCTAATTGAGTCTAATAGGTCATATTAGGTCGTAATTGGTCCATATTAGGTCCTAATTGATTATAATTGGATCTAATAGGTCATAATTGAATCTAATAGGTCGTATTAGGTCCTAATTAGATCTAATAGGTCATAATTAGTTCTAATAAGATCTAATTGAGTCTAACTGGATCTAATTGGTTCTAATTGCATCTAATTAGGTCCTAATTGGTCTTAATTGAGTCTAATAGGTTATATTAGGTCCTAATTGGTCTTAATTGAGTCTAATAGGTCATATTTAGGTCCTAATCAGTCATAATTGAGTCTAATTGGTCGATATTAGGTCCAAATTGGTCCTAATTGGTCCTAATTGGTTCTAATTGAGTCTAATTGGTCCTAATTGAGTCTAATAGGTCATAGTAGGTCCTAATTGGTCCATATTAGTTTATAATTGAGTTTAATAGGTCATATTAGGTCCTAATTAGGTCCTAATTATATCTAATAGGTTGTATTAGGTCCTAACTAGATCTAATAGGTCGTATTAGGTCCTAATTGGATCTAATAGGTCCTAATTGGTTCTAATAAGATCTAATTGAGTCTAATTAGATCTAATTGGTTCTAATTATGTTTAATTAGGTCTTAATTGGTTATGATTTCATCTAATTAGGTCCTAATTGGTTCTAATTGAGTCTAACTAGGTGCTATTTGGTTATAATAGGTGGACTATTGGGTCCTAATAGGTCATATTGGGTCCAAATAGGTTCTATTAGGTCCTAATAGTTTCTATTAGGTCCTAATTAGTCATAATAGGTCCTATTAGGTCCTAATTGGTTCTAATTGAGGCCAATTGGATCTAATTGAGTCTAATTAGGTTATAATTGAGGCTAATTAGATCTAATTGAGTCTAATTAGGTCCTAATTGGTTCTAATAGGTCATATTAGGTCCTAATTGGTTCTAATTGATTCTAATTGAGTCTAATTGTTTCTAATTAGTCCTAATAGGTCCTAATAGGTCCTAATTAGTCCTAATAGGTCCTAATAGGTCCTAATTAGTCCTAATAGGTCCTAATAGGTCCTAATTAGTCCTATTAGGTCCTATTAGGTCCTAATAGGTCCTAATTAGTCCTATTAGGTCCTATTAGGTCCTAATAGGTCCTAATTAGTCCTATTAGGTCCTATTAGGTCCTAATTAGTCCTATTAGGTCCTATTAGGTCCTAATAGGTCCTAATTAGTCCTATTAGGTCCTATTAGGTCCTAATAGATCCTAATTAGTCCAAATAGGCCCTATTAGGTGCTATTTGGTTCTAATTAGTTCTAATTGGTCCTAATTGGGTATAATTGGTCCTAATTGAGTCTAATTAGGTGCTAATTTATTATAATTGAGTCTAATTGGGTTTTAATAGGTCACAATTGGTTCTAATTGAGTCTAAGTAGGTGCTAATTGGTTTTCATTGATTCTAATTGGGTCCTAATAGGTCCTATTAGTCCTAGAATAGGTCCTAATTAGTCCTAATAAGTCCTATTAGTTCAAATAGGTCTACAGTTATGCCTAGTTAAGTCTAATAGGTACAATATCACATTTACATGAACATTAAGACAAGTCTTGACCATCAACTTAAAATATCTATCTAGAGACATCTTAGACATACCTTGTTTTCGACAATGATATATTTTTTGTGATTCCTCACATAGTCTTTGTTCAGTCTCTTCTGAATAATGTCGTGCACTTTTGTTTAGCCTTCTCTTTTTATTTCCCATCACAACTTACAAAATTATTTTGTGCCAAAATGTCCTCCTCCTAAATGTGAATTATTTTGTAGCTTTCACATTTATGAAATGAAAAAAATATACATTTATTTATACCTAATCCTTATTAATCAGAAATGCCATCAAAAAGGCTGACATAGGTTTCTATCGAAAGTCAAACTTGACTTTCTATCAAAACTAAATGACCTTCGATCGAAACTAGCTTAGTAATGACTAAAATTTGCATTTTTCGACAAAGTAATTTTAATAGAAAGTACTTTCGATCAAAAGTCAAAAGTTTCGATCGAAAGTGCTTGGTTTGGGCCATGGTTGCAAATTTTGAAGAAATTATAAGAATTTCATGGCTTTGGGCCTCAAGTGCACTGATCAAATGGATGAATAAGAAGGCATCCTTTTGCATACAAGTACTCAGAACTAGCTTTCTAACGATTGTTTATTTGACTATTTTTAAATTTATTATGTGTATGGTTTTTGACGTTAAATGAATGTAGGTTTTTTATCAAATATAAACCTCTGAGTTTGATGTTCAATGAAAAATAGTAAAACAAGGAATTTTTTTTTTGAAAAATAACAGTGCCCTCCATATTCAAGTCTACTTTCTATTGAAAAAAAATGAAATTCGATAAATACACAATAAGTTATAAGCTATGTAGTCAAGGTATGTCAAAATTTTGGTTTAGTCAACTTCAAACATTAATAAAATATGCAATAATAGTGATAATGTCATCAAACCAATTGCATGCCCTCTGTATGGATGTTTCAAAACTAAATTTGAAAGAATCACATTCATATATATTTTACAAAAAAAGTTATACTCTATGAAAATAGTTTTACTATTTGAAAATGACGTTTTCGGCACCATACTAGTTTTCATGGGAGAAAGAAAAAAGTATTCAAATAAATTAAAAAAAATATTTATAATCTAAACAAAAAATCCTAAAAGACTCTAATTTATTTCATCCTCTGATTTCGAGCGGTTCAACGACAATATGCATCCGAATCTAAAAGTTTTTCTCAAAATGTAGAGTTCAGTGTCTGTTCAGGCTAAAAAGTGTAACCCACTATTATGGGTTCACCCCACACACAATATTAACTAGATATGACATAATTTTAATATGAAATTTCTCTTATAGATATAGAATGATAGAAACACTATAGTTTTTTCTCATTTCTTTATCCCCACCTCCAAAAGTGAAGTCTTTAGTAGTGAATAGACAAAAACACTAAAAATAGAGAATCAATGAAGGATTAATTAACAAATAAACTGTTGATAAGGAAATTCAATCCATTCAATGCCTGTCATTCCTTTTGCAGCATATTTAATTGCTACTCAAAAGAAAAGTGTTTCAAACCCAAATAATCAACAAGTACATGGACTTGAGTGGGGGGAGTTAGCAAATTCAATTAAACACCTATAATTTTTGTGACCTTGATGTAGTAGGTTACTGAGACCTATAGACATCGCTTCCCTCTTCTTCTCCTTCATTTTCTCTCAGCACTCTAGATATCATTGTAAATCTAAGATAGTGAGGGTCATGTTCTTTATCAATTCCTTGTAATAATCTATCAACTTTTAATGTTTTTCATGCAGGCCTCTTGATATTTATATCAGTTTAATCTCTTCATCTTCCAATAGGTCAGTGCTTGGCCTCTTGCTTGGTGACTTTAATTTTCATTTCTATAACCCTCCATTTGCCAAAGGTGCATGCCATTATTTTAGTTTGTTCCCACAACTATTTATCTATTTTTGGTGTACCCTCATAAATTATAAGCAATTAATTAGTGCACAATTTAAGGATTATTTGGGATCCACCTTAGTGTATTTTCTATGATAAGACCTTAGAAGAAACTTAATGAAAACCTAAATTCAAATAGGGGTCCTTCATCATTTCAACCATATTTAAAATTAAGGTTAGCCATTATTTTGAATCATGTTATTCTATTTTTTATATGATATCATAATTCATTTGATCACCTAGGGCCTATCCTACCATTTATGGCTTTCATATTCTATCCTATCCTCAAAATTAGTTGTGCTTCATAATCAAACATCTACCTCATCATCCTAACACCACATCCAAATTTTATAACTTTTTCTTTAGGCACATAACGTTTGAAATGTTATGTTTCTAGGAACATAACATTTGTAACATTATACTACCAAGTTATATTTTTGGTTTGCAATGGGTGCTCATGGTGGAGGAGAGTGCGGTGGTTTCCAAACTCAAAATTCAAATTTGAATTTGGGTGGGAGTGGTGCGGCAAGGGCAGATGCTAGTCCTTCATTACAAATATTTTTGTAGTACCCATATTCATCATGACATAAAGCATTGAAAATGTGAGGTCCCTTGTGATCATTAGCGAATCCCATCAACACAGAGCTTATCCATTAGTCGAGGAACCTTGGAGTTATCATATGATCTTCTTGCAATCTTAGAATACACAATACTTTGTTCAAGAGAGGATAAGATATTTTGGTATTTTGCTCTACTATTACCATGACACCTAGCATTGGTATTCAAAGAGATCCATTTTCCCAAGAAAGATAAATCCTAAAAATATTTTTAAAAAATATGAAATCCTTGAAGGCCACAAGAATCGAGCATGGCAAAAACCCAAATCTTAAATCCATAAAAGCTCAATCAAACCCATAAATAGAGAAAAATCCAGAGAAAAAATAGACAACACATAGAAAGATGGAATCCTACCAAGACCAAATAGTGAGCATAAGATAACACCAAAGTACCTGCCACTATTCCACACAAAAAGCCATAGTGGATGAAAAAAAAAAGCAACAGGTAGTTGAAATAGTTGTTCGATCCTCACCACACCCAAATATACAAAGGAAGACAATCTAAAGAGGCTCCAAAACACCCAAATAGAGGGTAGCCTTCGAGATCTAAGTAGTAGAAAAAATTAAGCTCACAACCAAACATTGCTTCCAATCCCATCAAAAATAAAAAATAGAACAATGATAGGGAAGTAACAAACCCAAGGATGAAACCAAAAACAACAAAAGGCCCAGAGAGTAGAAGGAACAAGAGATGCACAGGGCCATACGAATCTGGATCAGTGAAGAGCATCCAAAACCCTAAGAAATGACATCCCAAAAAAAGTAGGGGAGCATAAGAAACATCATCCAAGGTAGGATACACATTCCTCATTGCCCGTGTCAAGCCACCATGAACCAACTTGAAGAACTCTTCACTAGGGTCATCATTCCCAAACTGCAGGAAGTAAAAATACAACTACTTAGTCGCACCACTATATGGTCACCAAAAGAGAAGAATGGGGAATGCCAAAGACCATAACTTTGAGCGAGTCAATAGAAACAAAAAAATCCCAGAAACATGCATGAAAATGTCCTCCCAACAACACATAAGAACCCATTAAAAAGCCCCAATAAGGCAAGGAAGACCAAAGGAAAACCGTCGTTGACCCCGAAGAGAGACAGAATGGAAAGTTCCAAAGGAAATTTCTCCACACCCAGCCAAATGACACCACAAATAACCTAACTACTAGAACCACAACCCATCTAGATGGCAGAAAAAACCCATGAACATGATCATCATCATCTCCATCTTCAACGTCTTCTGAACCCTCCCCTGAGCTCCTCTGCAACGTCCAGAAGACCTAAAATTTAAATGCCTTTGGCTGCTCCAACTGTCACCCATCCTCCTATGATTTATATGTCATATTGTTATTTTTGATCAATCATAATAATTATTTAACAAAATTATGAAGTAAAATGCATCAATTTAAGGTTGACATGCACCCTCACCTTATGACTAAGTGCTCTCCTGTGAGAGTTTCATATGTTTTGATAGGAGTTAGACCAAAGCATTCAATAATTATTTCATACATTTGAATCTCAGAATCCACCCTTTTCAAGTAAATATTACTTGAAAAAAAAAGGCCATTATCATTACAAAAGGTAAAGTAACTTTACCTAACATCTTCTTAGGAATGAGGAAGATGACATACAAGAATATTATGTTCTCATCATCCCCATAATTTTTATCCAATATTTTATTTCCATCACATAAGCAACAATAAAAATAGAATATCTCTAACTAAATATAGATCTTTATATTTTTGTATGCAAAAATTGGGATTTTAGTGGGTAATGAATATAAGAATTTCAAAAGAACATTTAGTGTGTAATGAATCAAAACATACAAGTACTTGAATGTGCTAAAAATAAGTTATTTTACAAATCTAGATGAAAATATTTGACATATTGAGAATTCTAAGGAGGAGGATTTCCTTAAACATCAAGTTACTTGAGAGTGTAAGTGTAATACCCTTTCTGATGATTATACTTTGACTCTTTTCTTTGGATATTTTTCATTACGATGATTAGAACTATATGTTTACATTTATGTTTATGGATGACGATATGCTTATCAGATGTTTAGATACACTCATTTATGACTAATTTTTAATGTTTATTAATCATCTATCTTTATATGTTTATGAGGATTTGAATCTAACCATTACTATCTATGATGTCTCATGTTTCGTATGTGATTGATGTGTTTTCATGACTTAGGGTGAAGTCATAGTTACTCACTTCATTGAGGTCCACACGATGTATCGATCCTGGTCATCTATTTCCATATGTCTTATTATGTATCTATGCACATGTATCTCTTCTCGGTGATGCAAGCTTGCAGGTACCAGGCATTGTCTCCACCTGGCTTCACTAGTCTGAGAGATCCCTGAAAATCCTCGATTGTTGTTGTTGTTCGGAGATGGTCCATAGTTCACACCCGAGAAAACCCTATAGTTTAGATTATATTGTCCAATCTCTTGGTTTGGTTTTGGGTGGATTTGAGTTCCTTATTTTATATATCCTTTGATGTAGGTCTTGTTTATATGGTTATGAGATGTGTAGGATTATGATGTTTATTTTATCACTCTATGTGGTAATCATATATATAAAGTATGCATATATGGGTGCACACGTATATGCATAACTTTATATATGTAATTATTTATGTATAAGTAGTTATGCTGATGAGTGTATTAGTTATAAGCATGATTCTATGTATTTTGATGTATAATGTGGCTTAAGATAAATATAATAAATGCAAAGTAAATAAAAGAAAAAAATAGAATATAAAAGAAAATAAAAATAATTACCTACTCCTACTTTATAGACTCTCTCTCTCTCTCTCTCTCTCTCTCTCTCTCTCTCTCTCTCTCTCTCTCTCTCTCTCTCTCTCTCTCTCTCTCTCTCTCTCTCTCTCTCTCTCTCTTGTATGTATTGTTAGTATAGAGGGTGGGAGTGGAACTCGGGATCTCTAGTTTGTAAGGGGTCCCAAGTTTCCATTGAGGTAGTGACTTCCTTAGGAAGCATACCCAAATATATTATATTTATATAGAAAAATTAGTTTTTATTAACTATAAAATAATAATAAAACTATATTGGTGGAGTTAAATTATTTAATATTCCTTTTTGGGGTAAGTTAGTATGGAAAGGGTAGGTAAGTTGGTTTTCACCAACGGGTGAAACTACCTACCAAATTAATTAAATTAAATAGTTATTAAATAATCTTACCCAAACATTAGAGACGGGAAGTTACTCCACTGAAAGCAATCCCCCAACCTCTACAAGTGTTCATAAGAATATATATTTAGGATCATTCCCAGTAAGTGGGGAGAACAAAAAAAGGGAGAAGGATTGAACTGGAGATCCAAAATTAATGACATTAGAAAATCAAGAAGTAATATTGTCGTTCAAAGAAAATTATAGTTAAGGATATGGAAAGTGTAATTTTTGAAAGAATAGAAGAATTTAAATGTGTTAATGTTATTTCATGCTGAAAAAGAAATAAATATTTATTTTAGTACACTTGTCTCTCTCTCTCTACTTTCTCTTATGTGGTCAAATGGATCATAGAAATTCTATCTTTAGTTTATGTTAAATCTTAATACAATATGAAATATGTTTTTAAAGGAATAATCTTGTAAGGGAACCTATTAGGACTTTAATACTTAGTTAACTTAAGGAAGTCAAAAAAAATAAAATTGTACTTTTCTTTTGTTTTTGTCTTGTCCTTTCGGGTTCCCTGGTGGGGCATGACATTTGGTATCAAAGCACTAGGTTTTCACATTGGGAACTTTGGGACTCATAGCTCACTTATCACTCAGTATTTTGCATATTTTTATTTTTATTTGATCATTTTATTAGTAAGATAGGATCCTAGATATAAGAATTATATTCTTGGTATTCAAGCTACATCGGTTTACAAAATATACCCTTTATGTTATGAGTAAGTTGTATCTCATTAATTACTTATATTTTATGTTATGTAATTAATGAATGATTCTCCTACGTACTTCCATAGATAGTGGATATCTTTCTAATAAAGAAGTGTTAATTAATTCCTGATTCTTTCATGTCACCTTCTTGCTATACTCCTAGAAATACTAAAAGTATTATAATAATTTGTTATGTACCTTAAGTGTTGGTAGTAGGTAACCTTACCTCCTAATCCTACCTCTAACAATTATCATCATGAGAGCTTGTTATAGTTATTTTAGGATTACTTAATTGATTTGAATAGGCTTAACACTATATTTTCCTATAAATGCTAAATTTACATCATAATTGCTATGTTTGATTAATTATTCTAGTTAATGAGCTTTTATAAGTTGGAATTGAATTGCTTGCATTTTTGATAAGGGGTAAGATATTACCATAGTAGTACTCATTCTTATAGAGTTGAAATGAAATATGAATATTATGGGAATTTTAGTAATGATGTCATTATCCTTCCCAAATTGAAATAATAGAAAATTGAGACTTTAGTTGACAAATATTGTTGTAACTCTTATTAATTTACTTTGTTGTACTTCCTTATGGGTATTGCATTTATTATGTTAGTAAATACTAGTGTCTTGAAAAATGTATATATAGTTTGATGTGTCTTGCTTTGAAGGATTTCTCATGCATAATGGAAGTACCTATATAATTCATTTATTTTAAAAGATGAGACATGGTCTACTCTTGGTGTCCTTGATTGGGTGAAAAGTGCATGTCCATAATAGTTTATAATGATTAGTTGTGAATGTCTTATATGTGACTAATAAATGTTTGTAATGCAAGTTTATTGTTTCATTTCTATAATTAAAACATATGTGTGTTGATTCAATGATTATTGAAGAAATAAAAGGGTGATGTAATGTATCATTTCTCTTTGTGCCCTACTTTATATAAGTTTAAGTCTTCTTATAGATATATGTTATATTATGTGAAAGGCGGATATTGATATGTGTAAATTGCATATTGGTCTATACCAGTGAGGAGGTAGAATGTAACTAAGTATGTCATTGGCTTTTTGTACCATGTAGAAAATGATATGTATTGTGAAAAAGGCAAAATTGGAATAAATGGATAATATATGATGTTATTGTGTACTCCCTTGTAAATGTGATAAAACCAGTGCCAGTGCTTATGTTGGGTGTTGTGTATAACCAGTAATTATTTGAATTCCATAGAGTGGTGCAATACAAGTACCATCCATGAAAGTTATGTTTTAGATAAGGGTATGTGAGAACCATACCACTTGTGTGTTGCTTTCTTGTTTGTCACCCTACTGAGTGCCAACCCATGAGTGTTGGTAAGATTAGTACATGGTGTAAGGAAACAAAGGTGTAGAAACAGCTTCCTACGCTAATCTCTATAGGAGAGTATTGTGCAAATTATTATAAATCCTTACAATTTCAGATTCGTTAACTACTTTAACAAAGATATTGCAACCACATACAATGCATATAGAAAAATAGAGAATGACACAATGATATACCCTAGGGAAAACCTTTCGGTAAAAAACCCCAGCACTCCAAAACCTGCACAATGTATTATCTTCAACACAAAGATTACAATACACTTGCAATGCAAGTTCTTTCAGGAAATGAGAGACAAAGCCAACAAGACTTAAATTTCTGTTATATCTCTCCCATAGGAGAAACATCATATATATAGACTCCTCTGGACCCAAAAATAGGCACAACCACCAAGACGCATGCACAAAGCCACATTTACATAGTTGTTACATGCAATTCCAAGAATAGGCATCCATCCCTAGAATAGACTATGATAGCTTGTCATAGAATCTGCCAAAAATAACGGTCACAAGAGAAGTGTAAGAGAATATATCATACCAACCTATTTTTGGCATATTCTCTTACACACACCAACCACTTCTTCTTGGGTGCCCAAATAGGCCCAAGTCATAAGATGCTCTTACACCTGTCATAGCACATTCCTTAAATAGTTCTTACACGTCATAGGAATCCGTCATGACTATTTCAGTCATGATCTCCTTACGCACAAGATGCCGACACATCAAGTGGAGTGACACATCAACATGCCAAATAGACATGTACACTCACACTTAATTACATTATTTGCAAAAAATACATTTACAAAACAAATAATAAGAATAGGAATTATCCAAGGTTGAGACACCTTATTACTAACATTCTCCCACTTGTCAAACACCTTGTAAGAGCAACAAGAACATAACAGGAACTTTAACCGCTATAGGCCAAAAGGCCCATAGACTCTGAACATCATTTGAACTTCTCAGTGCCCACTGGTTTCGTTAATGCATCTACAACATTCTTCACAGTATCTACCTTCTCCAAATTTACCTTTCCATCTTCCACCATATCTCTCACAAAGTGAAACTACACATTAATGTGCTTCATTCTGGCATGGAAAGTTGGATTCTTTGCAAGGCAAATAGCGCTCTGACTGTCACACCAAATAGTAATCTGTTCTACATCAACACCAATATCAGAACACAATCTTCTAAGCCAAATGGATTCTTTACAAGCATGAGTAGCAGCCATGTACTCAACTTCTGTAGTGGACAAAGCAACCATAGGTTGTCGCTTACTCATCCAACTGATGGCACCACCAAACATAGTGAACACATAAGCACTGGTGGATCTCTTGCTATCAATATCACCTGCCCAATCTGAATCCACAAACCCATGAATACAAACTGAATGCAGAGATCCAGAAGAGTTACCATGATAACATATGGAGTAATCTGATGTACCCCTCAAATATTTGAATACTCGCTTAACTGCATCCCAATGTACTCATCCAGGATTAGCCATAAACTGACTCAGGACTCCCACTGCTTGGGCAATGTCTGGTCTAGTACAGACCATAGCGTACATAAGACTACCAACTGCACTAGCATAAGGTACTCTAATCATGTCATCCACCTCACTAGGAGATTTTGGACAATCATCTACAGATAACTTTGTTCCCACAGAAATAGGAACACATAGTGGTCTACAATCTGCCATGCTGAACCTATCCAACACAGATTTCACATACTTACTCTGACACAACCAAAGTTTTCTATTAGACCTGTCTCTACTGATTTCCATACCCAAGATGTACCTAGCTGCCCCAAGATCTTTCATCTCAAACTGTGCTGACAACTAAGATTTAAAATCAGAAATCGTACCCTTACCCTTCCCAAATAGCAACATATCATCAACATATAATGCAACAATAAGAAGGCTATCATTTTCAACTTTGAAATAAACACAATGATCTGATTTTGATCTTACAAATCCAATTGACAACACAAAGGCATCAAACTTAAGGTACCACATCCTAGGAGATTACTTCAAACCATATAGAGATTTCTTTAATTTGCAAACTAAGGATTCTTTACCTTTAACAATGTAGTGCTCAGGTTGTGACATATAAATCTCTTCCTCCAAATCACCATGAAGGAAAGTTGTCTTCACATCCATCTGTTCTATCTCTAAATCATATGATGCAGCAAGAGATAACAAAAATCTAATGGATGTCAACTTTGCAACAGGAGAGAATATTTCACCATAATCTATTCCCTCTACCTGTGAATACCCCTTTGCAACCAATCTAGCTTTGTACCTTTCAACACTGCTATCTACATAGAATTTCTTCTTGAACACCCATTTACAGCCAACAGATTTTCTCCCTTTAGGCAAAGGTACAAGGTCCCAAGTTTTGTTTTTCTCCAATGAAGCCATCTCATCATCCATAGCCTCAATCCAAGAACCTGCATCTTCCATGCCCAAAGCCTCTTTCATAGATCTAGGCTCATCAGTGTTAGTAATCAAAGCAAAAGCACAACTGGAATCTAACATAGAATAACCAAACCTTTCTGGTTGCTTTCTTTCTCTCATGGATCTCCTCAAGGGCTGTGGTTGAGGTTGTTCTTCCTCTTCTTCTGAACTATCAGCATAGCTAGAGCTCTCCTCATCATTAGACCCAACATGGTCTCTCTGTTCAGTCTTCTCAAGGGTAGGAGGCAACTGAACAACATCTTTTTCCTTTTCTTTTTCATCTGGTTGTAGCACAATAGGAGAAGATGTTAGCTCTCTGAAAATAACATTTCTACTATACAACACCTTACTAGTCACGGGATCCCAAAGCTTGTATCCTTTCACACTAGCACTGTATCCAATGAAAATACATTTAACAGCTTTGTTTTCCAACTTAGATCTTTTCTCCTTTGGAACATGTGCATAAGCTTCACAACCAAAAACACGAAGATGTCTAATTGAAGGCTTCTTACTAGACCACACCTCCATGGGTGTCTTACCAACAAGGGATGATGTAGGATATCTGTTAACCAGATAGCAAGTAGTGGCCACAGCTTCGGCCCAAAATCTTTGTTCTAAACTAGCTCCACTAAGCATACTCCTAGCCTTCTCCATCAGTGTCCTATTCATTCTCTCTGCAACTCCATTTTTCTGTGGGGTATAAGGAGTTGTCTTATGCCTCTCGATACCTTGTTCTTTATAGAACTGTTCAAACTCTGCTAAGAAAAACTCACCACCATTGTCAGTTCTCACACACTTAATCTTCTTACTAGTCTAATTCTCTACAAGAGCTTTAAATTCCTTGAACCGACTAAAGACTTGTGTCTTACTTTTAAGGAAATAAATCCACATCCTTCTACTATAATCATCTATGAAAGATACAAAAAATATAGACTTGGAGATTGAAGGAACTTTTACAGGACCAAATACATCAGAATGAATAAGATCCAAAACATTAGAAGATTTGTGAGAAATAGAGTAAAATTGAACATGATTTTGTTTACCATAGACATAGTGTTCACAGAAGTCAAACTCAAGATTGCAATCATTTAACCCCTCAATGAGATTTTTATTTTTTAGGGTTCTGAGACCCTTTGCACCAATGTGGCCAAATCTCATATGCCACAACATTGTCTTTTCTGTAGGAAGCTTACCTTCCAAAGCGTTTGCACTACCATCAGAACCAATAGCCACAGACTTCTTCAGTGCTTGTTCAGATGGTGAGGATGAAGAACTATTACATAGAGGAATACATGCATCTAGCTGAAATAAGGTACCTCTCCTAGTACCCCTTGCAAGCACTATCGATCCTCCTATCATCTTGCATCCTTCTTTCGAAAAAACAACTTGCACACCTACATCATTCAGCATACTTACAGATAATAGGTTTCATGCCAAACCTGGAATGTGCATAACTCCATTGATTCCCTTTACTCATCCATCAGGAAATTTGATAGTGACCCTTCCGCATCCAACTATCTTTAGGTGAGAATCATCACCCAAGTACACCTTTCCACCATCAAACTCTTCATATTTTGAGAACCAGTTTTGATGAGAGGTCATGTGAAAAGATGCACCTGAGTCAACCAACCACACATCATCAGATGCATGGGCTACCAAAGCTACGATGAATGCATCACCATCTTCTTGAGATCTTTCTGAAGCTGAATCTGAACCTTTCTTCTTCTTCTTCGGCTCTTTGCAGTCTTTACAGAAGTGCCCAGATTTATCACAGTTCCAACATTTTGCCTTGGACTTATTGGAAGTCTTTGACTTCCCATGGGATTTGGATCTACCCTTATTGTCAGACTTATTGTCATTTTTCTTCCCTCTTTTAGTGGATCTCCCACGAACAACAAGGGCTTCTTTTTCTGAAACGGAAGCCTTTCTCCGCATCTCCTCTGATAGCAGCCAAGACACCACATCATCCATTTTGAATGTGACTAAAGTGCTTCCGAGAGCCATCACAAGATGGTCCCATGAATCTGGTAAAGAACACAAAAGTGTGTAGCAATGATCCTCCTCCTCTAACTTGACACCAGCTGATGTCAATTGTGCAGCCAATAGATTAAATGCATTTAAATGATTCGTTAAGGATCCACCTTCCTCCATTCACAAAGAGTACAACTTCTTCCTCAGGAACAACTTGTTCACCAAAGATTTGGCCTGATACACGACCGCAAGTCTTTCCCACAAACTATTTGCGGTTTTCTCATCTAGAACATTCAGAAGGACTACATCGGTTAAATAGAGTCTTATGAGACCCTTAGCTTTACAGTCTTTGATATCCCAATCTGCTTCAGCTATAGTTGCTAGTCTTGTAGCACTTGAAGTCACTTCCCATAGGTCACAATATTCCAACATGTTTTCCATCTTGAGTTTCCACAACTCAAAATTAGTGCCATTAAATTTCTCCACCTCCATTCTTCCATATGATGAACTTGCCATCTCAATCTAAAAATAAGATTCAGAATGCTCTACAAAAAACTCCCACTCAAACTTGAGATCAGCTCAAAAAACCCTACCCAACAACTAGGATCAAAGTTGATCAAGCTCTGATACCACTTGTAAGGAAACACAGGTGTGGAAACAGCTTCCTACGCTAATCTCTATAGGAGAGTATTGTGCAAATTCTTATAAATCCTTACAATTTCAGATTCGTTAACTACTTTAACAAAGATATTGCAACCACATACAATGCATACAGAAAAATAGAGAATGACACAATGATATACCCTGGGGAAAACCTTTTGGTAAAAAACCCCAGCACTCCAAAACCTGTACAATGTATTATCTTCCACACAAAGAGTACAATACACTTGCAATGCAAGTTCTTTCAGGAAATGAGAGACAAAGCCAGCAAGACTTAAATTTTTGTTACATCTCTCCCATAGGAGTAGCATCATATATATAAACTCCTCTGGACCCAAAAATAGGCACAACCACCAAGACCCATGCACAAAGCCACATGTACATAGTTGTTACATGCAATCCCAAGAATAGGCGTCCATCCCTAGAATAGACTATGACAGCTTGTCATAGAATCCACCAAAAATAACGGTCACAAGAGAAGTGTAAGAGAATCTGTCATACCAACCTATTTTTGGCATATTCTCTTACACACACCAACCACTTCTTCTTGGGCGCCCAAATAGGCCCAAGTCATAAGATGCTCTTACACCTGTCATAGCACATTCCTTAAATAGTTCTTACGTGTCATATGAATCCATCATGACCGTTTTAGTCATGATCTCCTTACGCACAAGATGCCGACACATCAAGTGGAGTGACACATCAACATGCCAACTAGACATGTACACTCACACTTAATTACATTATTTGCAAAAAATACATTTACAAAATAAATAATAAGAATAGGAATTATCCAAGGTTGAGACACCTTATTCCTAACACGTGGAGGGGTAGCAGTGTCACCATTTCCTTGAGTAGTATGCGGTGTATGTATAATGGTGGCGTGAAGTGACCTTAGCTTCCACTACTCAAGGGAAAAGAGTAAAAAATGCTTCTCCTTATGATGAACCTATACATTTGATTCATTAGTGTTTATCCTAATTCTCACAGTTCTTGAGCACAATACCAATACTTGATATGAGCCTCTAGGAGGAGATGTATGATTTATGGATATGTACATTTCTATGTAGTCTAGCAGGTGGAGGGAGATTGTGTTAGCCCCTGTTGTGATGGATACCATATTTGCACATGTTCCAATATGATGCAATGAGTATGATTCCATGCCCCACTAATGTTCTAACATAGTGTGAGGTGATGATGTCATGTTGCTGATGGTAGCAAGCCAAGCTCAAGAACATGATGCCACGTACGTGAAGGCATAGTATATGTATGTATTATGCTTCCTACTTGATGCAGAGTATATTGGTGATGCTTGCATGCTTGTAGAGGGGCACCCATGGATGCTAAATTTATAGACATGGTAGGCATATGGGTGGGCCCTAGCCATGTATACCTCTAGCTACAACGATGATCTATGAGAGACATCATTATGTGGGGTGTGTCTTGTGTGTGCCTACTCCACAAGGAACACTGTCATGTGACACACGACCAGAGTGTGCTTACTCCACTTGGTGTATGGTCATGCCAGGTGGGTTGGCATGCTTATTCTGTACCATCCGATGTAGGGGTGTTGCCTAGGTGAACACCCTATGTGTTGGTGTAATTAAGTATTTACTAAGTACACTTTACTTAAGTTTACTTAGGATAATGCATTTGCATATTAGTTTTCTCTGAGACACCTAGGAGTTTGCATTTCTTTTTAGCACATGGTTAGGAGAATCTCCACTTTAGGTGTGATAGTTTTCATCACATACCTCTTTGTGTGTGAGATCCACCTTTAGTGCTCTTATCACATTATCATCCTCTCATTGTTGCACATGTTTCACATACTTTCATGTATAATGGAGAATGATCCACCTTTAGTGGACATGTGATTCCACCATGTCTAGTTGTGATCTTATCACTTGCATATCTTCTAGTTATCATGCATTGCATATATATTGAGGTATTCCTACTTTGTAAATCAATTCAATCAATCTATTATTCATTATTTTATCATTTGATCATACCATATTTTTCTCTCTTGTGTTATCTCTTGAGCTTCTAGATCTTGGCATCTATTATTTGCCTTAAGAAAATTCTTACATGGTATCAAAGCGATATCAAAATTCTTACATGGTATCAAAGCCAAAGGAGTCTTCATTGCATAGCCATTGGAGAGCCATTGATTGCTTCAACTTTTGGAGGGCCACGAACCAATCTAGGACTAGCATTTTGTGGGAGCATTTTGAGCAAGATCGGACCTCACCATTGTATCCGGGTGACTGTTTCCATAAATTGACTATAAATTTGCCTATATTGAGCAAAAGTCAAATTTGAGGCAAATGTTTTTTTCAAATTGTACCCCTAAGGTCGATCTACAAAATTGGAGCACTTTGGGCCAAATCTGACATTGCCATTGCGATCAGAGCGGCCAAAAAACCCTAAGATCGACTGTTCATTTGCCCAGATCGGACACCGTTGATCTGAGGAAAAAATCTCCCTCACTACCCTATCATACAGATATGCAAAAAGGTACGATTTTATTATTTTAATATTTTCATTTTTTATTATTTCATTTTTTTAAAATCAGAAAATTAAAAAATTACAAATTAAAGGGGGTGGGCGGGCATTGTATTTTTCATTTTTCATTTTGTTTCAAAATTAAAAAAATAAATAAATTTGGTTGTAAGCACTACAGCCGGTACTGCACTACAGTGTTGTACCGCACTATAGTGATGGTAGCTACACTGCAGGTTGTACCACACTATAGTGATGATACACACTATAAATAGTACTGCTGCGTGCAATACCCGTACTGAGTGTGGTCCCCGAAAGGGGTTAATTTTTTAAAAGTTTTAAAAAAAAGTTTCTTAATGTATTTTTTTAAAGGTTTTTTAAATAAATAAAAACTTTTTTATATGTTTATAAAAAATGTTTTTTTAATAAATAAAAACTTTTTTTATATGTTTTTTTAATATGGATTTTTTAATAAGTTATTTTAATAAAAACTTTATTTTTGATAAAACATATTTATGTTTTTCTTTATTAAGTATTTAATAAAGTTTTTTTTTTAAATATCAAAAAATTAAAAAATTTATGTGTTTTCTTTATTTTTTTAATAAAGCTTTTTTTGGCTTATTAATAAATGTTTTTTTTAAAACCTATTGGGTTTTTGGAAAACAAAATATTAAATAATTAAGCAAATTGGGAACACAATTTTTTCTTTGCCACTTGTATACCTGTTTTACAGTGTCATCCAACTGGCAGCTAGGCGGGGAGGCCAATTTCATCCCAAAGACTTCCTAGCACAAGGCCAACGGGAGGACACCTTTTCTGTAGCATTTGACAAGGCATCCTTGGTGGCTTCATCTTCTACATGTTTCCAGCTTTGTATTGTATTTGATGTTGTATGCTCTTACATGAGAAATGTTGTACATGCACTCTCATTATAAGTGCCACATTTTTATTTGTACCTTGTCATTGATGACACATTTGATGTAATTCCTATGTTAGTAGATGAGGAATATCATGGGACTTGGTTCTTGAAGGTTATGCTCCAACCAATCAATGGATGTATGACACAAGTTCAAGTACACCAACTTGTTATTTGAGTACCCAGTTGGTGCTTGCAGGTGTCTCCATGCCTCATCTCTATCATATCTTAATGGGCATTCCATCAGTCATTCTACATCGACATTGGTACCTGATTTTGTCACACTTTGACATTCTTGGTGTGGCATTGGCTCTATTTTCTTCCTATGGAGGAGTATTGGTCAACATCTTGGACCATCTTTGCAGGAGATTCAACATTGAGGGGGGGCTACTTTGTCTCTCTTCCCTATTTCCTTCCTTTGGGGGGATTCTTTATTGTATATGCATGATGTATGTCATAATAGGGGGGTCCTGATTACTCCATCCATGCATGCATCTTGTTTTCAACTCTTTTTTGGGGGGAGGGTTTTTCCCATGAGGTTTTCCCTCTTTCTCTGCTTTATGAGAGATTGCATTGTTCTTGCATATTGTACATGGGTACCTAACATGGCCTAGTAGCCGGGACCCATCTTGCATTGTGAGCTTAAGTGCATACCCTAAGTTGCACTTAAGGGGGGGTGTTGGTGTAATTAAGTATTTACTAATTACACTTTACTTAAGTTTACTTAGGATAATGCATTTTCATATTAGTTGTCTTTGAGACACCTAGGAGTTTGCATTTCTTTTTAGCACATGGTTAGGAGAATCTCCACTTTAGATGTGATAGTTGTCATCACATACCTCTTTGTGTGTGAGATCGACCTTTAGTGCTCTTATCACATTATCATCCTCTCATTGTTGCACAAGTTTCACATACTTTCATGTACAATAGAGGATGATCCACCTTTGGTGGACATGTGATTCCACCATGTCTAGCTGTGATCTTATCACTTTCATATCTTCTAGTTATCATGCATTGCCTATATATTGAGGCATTCCTACTTTGTAAATCAATTCAATCAATCTATTATTCATTATTTGATCATTTGATCATATCATATTTGTCTCTCTTGTGCTATCTCTTGAGCTTCTAGATCTTGGCATCTATTCTTTGCCTTAGGCAAATTCTTACACTGTGCCATGTGGGTAGTGTTTCTCGGGCCCAACCACATGAAGGCCTATCACGATAGCTGGACATTGTTCCCTCCTTCCTTGTGAGGTGACTAGATAGAATTCACACAGTGATGTGATGTGCAATTTATGGTGAATTGTTTTTTTGTCTTTGGTTATGTAGATCAACAATTTTATTTTTCTCATCCTTTTCTATGATAGTTTAGCCAAGACTTATGAAATTTATCTTAGGTGTAATTTATTGTTGTAATATCTTGGATTCTTCTTATCCTATTCTTGAGATTGATAATTCTATTTTTATTATTATTGAACTTTGATGGCTAAACTATCTCCTTTCTGAATTTTCTAATGTTGGTCTTGTGTTTTTTTGTGATTCCTCACTAAAGATGCATGAGGTGAACTTGGTGAGTGTATATGAGGAATAAGATGTAGGGAACACTTGAGGATGGGGGTATGTGAGGCTGCTATGCAGTGAGTATCCACTACCTACCTATGTGTGGTGTCTATTCCTTGGAGGCTAACCACCTTAAACAAATGAGGGATATGACATGTGGACTTGTATGGGGGGCCTTCATGTGAATGGCCCAAGACACCATCAAGACACTAAGTGAGGTATTTATTATGCATACTGGATTATGGATATAGTTGAGTATGGTATTATATCCCAGAGTGAGAGCTTGTCTAGACAAACATATCCACTCCCGATCCTTGTGATGTGTCATCCTAGTGATGTGGATTGATATAATTGCTTGTGAGGCACATTTGGTTATGATCAATGTTCTATTTTAGATTGAAATGTATCATTATGTCAGATGCAAGTAAAAATTTGATTTATATGTGTTAGAAGAGAAGGAATTTGTAATATTTTGATATATTTTAAGGAAAACTCTATTCATACTGATATTTGATCAAGTTGAAGTTATCCTTGTTGGTGATAGCAAAATTGATTAGCATATATAATTCATGCTTAACCATATTATGAGGATTATTCTCTATATTGTGCATGGATTCAAGGATTCCTTATGCATGTGATATCAGTTAAAATGTGTTGACGATGTATCTCCATTTTGTTAACTTGCTAACTTCTAGGAGTAAGTCTCATCTTTGGGGGGGGATGTAATACCCTCTCTGATGATTATACTTTAAATCTTTGATTTGGATATTATTCATTATGATGATTAGAACTATAGGTTTACATTTATGTTTATGGATGATGATATGCTTATTGGATGTTTAGATACACTCATTTATGACTAATGTTTAATGTTTATTAATCATCTATCTTTATATGTTTATGAGGATTTGAATCTAACCATTACTATCTATGATGTCTCATGTTTCGTATGTGATTGATGTGTTCTCATGAATCAGGATGAAGTCATAGTTACTCACTTAGTTGAGGTCCACATGATGTATCGATCCTGCTCATTTGTTTCTATATGTCTTATTATGTATCTATGCTCATGTATCTGTTCTCAGTGATGCAGGCTTGTAGGTACCAGGTATCGTCTCCACTTGGCTTCACAAGTCTAAGCGAACCCTCAAAATCCTTGATCATTGTTGTTGTTCGGAGATGGTCCATAGTTCACACATAGGAAAAACCTTATAGTTTAGATTATTTTGTCCAATCTCTTGGTTTGGTTTTGGGTGGATTTGAGTTTGACTTATTCTATATATCCTTTGATGTAGGTATCATTTATATGGTTATTAGATGTGTAGGATTATGATGTTTATTTTCTCACTCTATGTGGTAATCATATATACAAAGTATGCATATATGGGTGCACACGTATATGCATACCTTTATATATTTTATTTTTTATGTATAAGTAGTTATGCTCATGAGTGTATTAGTTATAATCATGATTCTATGTATTTTGATGTATAATGTGGCTTAGGATAAATATAATAAATACAAAGTAAATAAAATAAAAGAATAGAATATAAAAGAAAATAAAACTAATTACCTACTCCTACTTTATAGAACTACTCTCTCTCTCTCTCTCTCTCTCTCTCTCTCTCTCTCTCTCTCTCTCTCTCTCTCTCTCTCTCTCTCTCTCTCTCTCTCTCTCTCTCTCTCTCTCTATCTCTCTCTCTCTCTCTCTCTCTCTCTCCCTCTCTTGTATGTCTTGTTAGTATAGAGGGTGGGAGTGGGGAACTCGGGACCTCTAGTTTGTAAGGGGTCCCAAGTTTCCATTGGGGTAGTGACTTCCTTTGGAAGCATGCCCAAATATATTATATTTATATATAAAGATTAGTTTTTATTAATTATAAAATAATAATAAAACTATATAGGTGGAGTTAAATTATTTAATATTCCTTTTTGAGGTAAGTTAGTATGGGAAGGGTAGGTAAGTTGGTTTTCACCAACGGGTGAAACTACCTACCTAATTAATTAAATTAAATAGTTATTAAATAATCTTACCCAAACATTAGAGACGGGAAGTTACTCCACTAGAAGAAACTCCCCCAACCTCTGTAACTGTTCATAAGATTATATATTTAGGATCATTCCCAGTAAGTGGTGAGAACAATAAAAGGGAGAAGGATTGAACTGGAGATCGAAAATTAATGACATTAGAAAATCAAGATGTAATATTGTTGTTCAAAGAAAATTATAGTTAAGGATATGGAAAGTGTAATTGTTGAAAGAATAGAAGAATTTAAATGTGTTAATGTTATTTCATGCTGAAAAAAGAAAGAAAGATTTATTTTAGTACACTTGTCTCTCTCTATACTTTCTCTTATGTGGTCAAATGGATCATAGAAATTCTATCTTTAGTTTATGTTAAATCTTAATACACTATGATATATGTTTTTAAAGGAATAATCTTGTAAGGGGACCTATTAGGACTTTAATACTTAGTTAACTTAAGGAAGTCAAAAATAATAATTTTACTTTTCTTTTGTTTTTGTCTTGTCCTTTCGGGTTCCCTAGCGAGGCATGATAGTAAGACAAATAATCTCTCTCTCTCTCTCTCTCTCTCTCTCTCTCTCTCTCTCTCTCTCTCTCTCTCTCTCTCTCTCTCTCTCTCTCTCTCTCTCTCTCTCTCTCTCAATGATCAGAAAACTATAATTATACATCATGCATATCCCTTAATAGTGGGTTCTTATTTCATGTGTCTATTCTTATTAACTCATTACCTTACCAACTACATGCCTCATTCATCAATAACCCAAAAAGAAAATCAAACAAATTGTCACACCTATTGAAGAACCATTCAATTGTACACAATTTCAAAAAAAAGCTTTAAAAAACATATTTTATCTTTATTTTAGCCAATTTCTTTCTTCTAGGATTTAAAACTAGATCAAGTAGCTCATTTCAAAAATTATCCTTCTTATTCCATGTCAATACAAGATTTAAACATAATTAATAATAAAATTATAATAATTTAAAATCTTGTTAATCTACAAATATCATTTTTTTAATTTCATCTAGATCCTTAATTGAACTGAGTATGTTATCTCTTAGCAATCAAAATAATATTTTAATTTAAATATAGATCTTATATAATCCAAATTCATCCTAACAAGATTACTATGAATACAAGATCCAACCTTAGAATTAATTATATAAGAAACTCTTGTTGCAATAGATGTTAATATATCTTTATCTAAAACATTCGTTGGAATTAATACATAAATATTTTTAAATCTTCTAAAATATCACTTCAACAAAATTCTAGTAGAATTAAAATTTAATTCTCATAGATGTCCCACTTGACAAACTACTAACTTGTCAGTGAGGATAAGCATTAAGGATATTGAGTGAGGAGTTTTATCTTGAAAAGAAACCATGAGGTCACACACAAAAGACCCATGAATGGCAATATAGATCTATAAGATAGCATGTAATGGATATTGTGAATGGTCCCCCCCCTCTCCCCTCCCCTTTTATTATAAATGTAACAATAGTTTATTATTGATGGACTCTTATTATTTTCTTCATTCACATGTTTTATTTTAGTCATATTTGGATCATTGGATGTGGATGTATAATTTATTTACAATCATTATATCTCTATTAAGAATTTATTTACACAAACAACATATGTTAGATGGTCTACTAATTGACCTCATATGCTACCCAAAAGCTTACAATAATACAACCAAAATTTCTCTTATTCACTTTTCACACCTTTTTGACATTCACATTACACAACAAAATACATTTGCTAATATTATTACAGTTTTGATAAAATAACATTAATATAGACTAATAGATTAGGTTGGATTTTATTGCTACTGTATGTAGACATTGGCTAGTGTATCTAGGCATATGCATATCACGTTGGATAAATGATAATATGTCCACTCTCATGTCTTAATGTGGTAGGGTTAATGTGGTAGGGTTAAGCTTATTTTAGATACTTTCTAAATGTTTAACTTTTAATAGCTTTCTCGAGTTATAAAGTACTTATAAAGCGGAGCTTTAAATGATGTTTCCAAAACAAACGATTTTACTGTTATCGATAAAAAACATAGTTTGGTGTTACATTCATATTGGAATTTATTTTCAATTGCTTATGTCTTATAGTGATCCAATTTGTGCTGCAAGTTATTTGCTAAATTATATTATTAGAAGATTGCTGCCTTTTTTTAACAGTTTAATAAGCTTTCTCTTGAAATTTAAGTAAAAGTTATTATTGTAAAATATTGAACTTTGATGATAACTCTAAACGGAATGAGAAATTCGGGACGATAATCCAAATTAAAAAAATCTTCTAAATCAGTTTTCATGAATGAAGTCTTAAACCAAATTCATGACTGCTACATCTCATTATGTCATTCAATTTAACGTTTAAGGAAATCTGTGAGTGTTGGTTTCCGTTGAAATGTTTTCGAAAAGCATTCTCCCACAACAAGTACCATTCAAGGAGGTAAAGAGATTGCGATTTTATCAAGAACTGAAACATATTTACCTAGATTTAAAAGGATTTTCATAATTAAAGTCGAGTTTATTATTTATATAAAAAATAAATAAAATAACCGTCATTTGAAATCCTATATTAAAAAAAATATGAGTTCTAATTTTCATAAACTAATAAAAATTCACCAACCTTTTTGTCAAAATAATGTATTGTTTTTAATTAAGACGTGAACTTACAAAATTGTTATGGTTCGTTGAAACAACCAGCACTCATTATATTTAGCGGATAAATAAACAAACAATTACCTTAATTAGTTAATATTTAGATTTTAAAATTTTAAATATTTCAAATATTATTTATTTTAAATATTTTTAAAAATTATATAAACTTGATAGGCGTCTTAAATTTGTAAAATCATTTATTGATTGATTTTAAATAATGAGTTAGACAATATATATTTTAATATTTTACTTTTCTATTTCATAATGAAAATAAGTTATGTGTATTTTTTTTTATTTTACATATAAGAAACAAAAGCTCACAATCTTTTAATGCATCATAATTATCTCAATACATTGTTGTTTGTCACATTGTGAAAGCAAATAGCCATATCATCTATAATTCTATAAAGTTGGATAATAGATTGCTTGTTAATAAATTATTGTTTATTTGTAGTAAGGTTTCACCCTGGAATGGTAAGTGGCTCACCCTCACTAGAAAAATCACAATGATGAGAGCAGTTCTTTGTGCTATCCCTAGCTACCATATGTTTGTCCTTAGTTTTTCAAATTCTATTATGGGAAAACTCAAACCCTCTTCTAATACTTTAGCTATAGGTAAGATTCAACTCTATGCCTGCAATAAAGTTTGTGCTTCTAATGACCTATGAGGACATAGAATTTATCGTCTAAACAATTGCAGAATATTTCTTTAGGAGCTAAGATATTTTGGAATATTTATTCACATTCAAAATCAAAATGGTGTAGAATTATCAAGCATAAATACCTTGATACTATGGAGAAATAATTTTTTTTTACCCTAAAAATATTTCCTAAAGGGTTTACTTTTTAGAATGTTATCTCCTCTTGTAAAAGGGTTATCCTCCTACACCTCTCATAGGTCACTAATAATTGGGAAAAGGAACATTTCAAGTATAACTCCTCGATTGGGTACCCCCCTTTATGTAAATTTAGAGATTGGAAGTAATTTGAACTAATTCTGAAGAGATTTTGGGGGTTGAAAGTGATGGATTATTTTATAGTGGAAAATTCTTCCCTGCCTTACAAGGCTAGCTAGATAAATTTTGACTTTCTTCGTCTACCTCCAATTATGAAAAAACTAGCTTTGAAGTGAGTTGCAACAAAGACATCATTTATTTCTTGATCAGGAAGGACTCAATCATCTAGATCAAGTCTTGGAATGGAGTCTATTCAATTAATGTGAGATATGCTTTTCTCTATCATGCATTCAATTTCATCCTTAATTGGCCTTCTTACTTGTTTTGGGGTTTATGTTTCTTACACAAGGTTAGGGATTTCGCTTGTTTGGTCATTCAAGATAGAATTGTGATTAAGTGAGGCTAGACAAATTTGGCATTACTCCACTTTTCAAGTGTGTTTTGTGTAATGAAGTCTTTGAATCTTCTCATCATCCCAATTTACACTCTTAATTTTATAGAATATCTAGTAGTGGTTGCAAGATAAATTGTCTTTGTATGGTCCCTTGAAATAAAAGAGGGGTGAAAATTTATTCAATTAGAAAGGAATACAAAGCATGGCCATCAAACTACAGTATCAAGATCCACTAAGTGATCTAACTGCTGAGACAAGCCCAAAGGTAATTGACCCTTTTCCATAATATTCCAATTTTGCATGTCATTAAAAGCCCATTTGGCCAGACAATCTGCAACTTCATTCCACTCTCTACAGATATGAGTGAAAGTGACAAAATCCAAAGAAGCACACAAATGGATGATCTCGTTAACAACCAAAAATAACTACCAACTAGCATCCTCAAAATGTTGTCAAGTCAACAAATGCACCACCAACTGGGAATCTTACTCACAAATTATCTTGCTCTATCCAGGAGAACATGCATGCTCCATGACATATAAAAAATCAATAGCCTCTATTAAATTGTTATGACTTTTATAAATAAAAAATATAAACATAACAGTCCCCAAACTATCTCTACCAGCTCCATTACCTACAGGACCTGGGTTTCCCTGAGAAGATTCATCTGTGTTAAATTTTAGAATGCCCTACAGAAGAGGACTCCACCTCCCCATCCTATTTAACTTTTGAATAGGATTTTTGCATCTATTTATCATGAGCTGGCTTTGAGTGGGAGGAATATGAAGGAAGATATAACAATAAACATCTCTAGGATTCAGAACCTCCAATAGGTCACATTTTTCCAAAATAGTTTCTCCCAAAGTGTGGAGTATTTTCCACCATAAGTGGTGAGCACCCAACAACACATCTTTAAAAATATGAAAATTTCACTCCAGCCAGATATGACAAATAATAAGAGAAAGGCCAAGATTCCAAGAAACTTGAAGAAAATAAGTCTTGATAGGTGCCTTACCCCATCGAACAAAGATGTCAACCAAAGAAGAGACATACCAACAAGCTTGATTCCCTACATCCCACCAAAAGTGCCAAATATGTCTAGTGAAGGAGCACTAGAAAAAGAGATGAGAAATAGTTTCTTCACTATCACAACACAACACACAAATCAAGGGGCCTTGAAAGCCAAGCTTGTATAAGTTATCCCAAGTAAGAAATCAATTTTGGACCACTATAAACATGAAAAAATTGCACTTAGGCCATGAAAACTTGAACCAAACTTGTTTCCACCAAGGAACTTCAATTTCCCCAAAACTAAATGTCACACCAGCTCAACATAACCCATATAAATAGTAAAATTTTTAGACAAATCATTGCTAGATCGATCCAAAATCTCATTCCTAGCCAAATTAGTGCACTCTCGGGATTCCAAAATATGAGCCAACACCTATATCCCTTCCTCAAACTAAGTTCAAGGTCATTCAAAAGAATATTTATAGTGAAAATGAACTCCCAACCCTCAAGTTTGGGAAATCTTATAATGATCAACAATGTCCTAGCCAGGAATAGTAAAGGTATCACAAAGGGACTGAAGATGAGGATGAGTAGAACAGATAGAAGGGTAACCATGTGAAGAATCAAACCATAAAAGAGCTTGAAATCTCATATGGAAGATCTAACAAAGACTATTCTTAACCAACTAAGCCACAAGTTTCAAACTATTCCAAATCATTAAACCTATCTCCTCAAAATAAAAGTGAGGAACATCAAACCCATTAACACCTCGAAGACACTTATAGGTGAGAATATGGGCTCACAGCTGATTTTGGTTAGTATACCAACACCAATATAACTTAGCAAAAAGAACTTCCCTATTTAAAATAGCAGAATGTAAGCCAAGGCCACCCCCATCCTTAGATTTACACACAGTTTCCCACTTAACGAGGCTCCATTTAGCATTCGATAAATTCTCACTCCAAAGGAATTAATGAGAGAGGGAATCAAATCCCTGAAGAAAAATACATGAGAGAAACTTGAACAAAACACCTATATATATGAGGATCTTGAATAACTAACATTAAAAAAGTTAATCAAGCAACCTAGATAACCAATGTTGAGTCCAATTATTAACCTTCCAACATAGCATGTTAAGAAAAATATCCCAAAAGATTTTGGGATATCTACAAACCTTGAGAGGTATGCCGAAATAAACCAAGGGAAGCAAGACAATCTGAAACCATAGAATTTCATCAATACACCTATGAATGGCCTGAGGTGTATTGAAAAAGAAAATAAAGGATTTATGCTCATTTACTTTCTAACTTGAAGTTGCAAGGTAAGCATCTAAGGCTTTCCTAAAAGATTCATCTTTCCAAAGATGAACCAAGCCCATAAGAGACATTTCATACACAAATTAGAGATGTGAGAGTTATGGCAAGCCATTTCCCCATTACCACCAATTAATCAAGCCCTCGACAACTCAAAACTATAGAAAAAGACCCAAGCCCTAAAAAACAATAAATGGGTAGCGGAAAAGAGGACCCCCGTGGTCAAGGTCTCTTGAAGCACCAAAAGGATCTGAAGGTTATCCATTTATAATAGAAAAAAAAGAAGATGAAGTAACATGACTCATAGTCTAACTCACCCATTATGGACTAAAACCAAAGGCTAAGATAATGTTTTGAAGAAAAATCCATTTGACTCTATCATAAGCCTTGGGCATGTATAATTTAATTAACATAGGTCTCTTGAAGTTTCCATAGAGTTAACAACCTTATAAGTTGCAACCACCCCCATCTAGAATGTATTTACCAGCCACAAAACACCCTTGTTCGTTAGAGATCTCCACAAGAGGACAATTTTTTAACCTCTTTGCAATCAATTTAGTGATAATCTTATACACCACATTATAAAGAGCTATAGGGTGAAAAAATTCAGTTTTGTCTACACCTTCCTTCTTGGGACTGAGATTCAAGAAGGTATAATTCAAGGAACAAAGCATCTTCTTGTTATGAAGATATTCTCATAACAACCTCGAAAAGATCTAGATTAATAATATCCAAAAATTCCTGGAAAACTTCCAGAAGGAGTTCATCTAGGTTCGGAGGTTCACCCTTGTTCATCCCAAAAATAAACTCTTCTAACTCAAGCATCATAATCAAATGCATGAGAGAATCATTCCTTGTATTGGTGACAAGAGAGGGAATGCAAGAAAGGATCAAATTCTCCTCTATACTAGGAGGAGGGGAATCTTCAACAAAAAGAGAAAAAAAATGGTGGGCCTCATGGGTCATACCCAACAAGGAAGAGATCTAAATTCCTTCAGAGGTAACAAGAGAGGAAATATACCCATTATTACAACAAGCCTAAATGGAATGACGAAATAAAACAATATTCCTATCCTCTTCTTGCAGCCAATCAACTTGAGCCTTCTATTTCCAATAAATCTCTTCTCGAAGTTCCCATTCCTCCACATCCTGCATGGTCTAAGATTCATATTTTTCAAGAGCATACAAGAATCTAGAATCTTGAATTTGGCAAGTAATCACCGCAAGATGGTCAAGATAATTCCTCTTCCTAGACTGAAAATTACCAAAATAGGACATATTCCATCTTTCAAGCTGATATTTAACATATCTAAGTTTCTTCGCAAAGATAAACATAGTTTTTTCCATATGAACGACCACCCTCTCTCCACCACTTAGCCACTAAATCATACAACAAATAGTCTTGGAACTACATAAGATTAAATTTAAAAGGGGGATTCTTTGGACCAACAAAAGAAGAAGCAGATAATTTAATTGTCCAATGATTAGAACCTCTCTAGTTAAGAATTTTAGAACTAGTAGCCAAGCCACCACCAACCTAGAAATATGAAACAAGAAACCTATTCAGCCATTCAGAAATTACTTGTTGTCCACTTTGTCTATTATACCAAGCGAAAGTCCCATTAGATGGTTTGAAATCCACTAAAGAAAGAGATTCCATGTGATATCAAAAAGGATAAGAGACTAGACTTAACCTAGGTAGCCCCTCTCTTTTCTCATCCAAACTCAACATAGAATTAAAATCAAAACCTAATATTGAAGGAAGATAAGGAACACATGACCAAACATATTGTATGGGATCCCAAAGCTGAATTAAAGAGGACTTCCATCTTTAAAAGAAACAATGAGGTCAGACACAATCGACCCATGAATGTTTCACCATATAGGTCTGTAAGGTAGCATGTGCTGGACATGTGAAGTCCTTACTACTAATACAATGTGTTTCTTGCAAAGAACATAATAAGAAGAAAAAAAGGAAATCTCTCTCTCTCTCTCTCTCTCTCTCTCTCTCTCTCTCTCTCTCTCTCTCTCTCTCTCTCTCTAAAATAGTAATAGCCTATTGATAATGAAGTCTTTATTTACATTACTTAGAGTTTTTATTTTACTCATATTTGGATGCTTGTATGTCGATGTATAGCTTATTTAAAGTCATCCTATCTCTATTGGGACCTATCTTGCACAAACAATTTTTTCTAGATGACCTTGTACAACTCTTTGACATACCCATTACACACAAAAGTGTTGTTACTAGCATTATTACATTGCTAATAAAATATACTATTAATATTATAATCTAGACAAGTAGATTAGGTTGGATTTTATTGCTAGTGTATATAGACATATGTATAGCACATAGAATAAATGATGTTTCAAGTGTCATGTTTTAAGGAAGTAGTGTTAAGCTTATTTTAGATACTTTCTACAAATAATTAACTTAATGTCATTTTTTAGTAGTTTTGTTGAGATGAATTAAGCTTATTTTAGATAGTTTCTATTAATCAATTTATAGATGGTTAATTTTTAGTAGTATTCTCATGATCTAATTTAATTTTAAAGAAGAGCTTTGAATGTTCTTTCAGATTTATTTATAAATATGTTTCTTTAGAAACATCTATGATTTTACTACTATCTATAATAATATAGTTTAGTGTTACTTTCATATTGGAATTTGTTCTCGTTTGATTGAGTTTGAGCAGTGTCTTAGGGTGTAGTTCCATGAAGGTGGCTTCAGGATCTAGTTTTATGGAGCGGGAGGTCTAATCAACTAAATAAAAATATGGCTAAAGGATTAAATTGAATTTTTACCTCAAAATGAGTAGCTCCTACTTTTTAGAGCTGCATATCTAAGCAGACTAAAAAGGTGGGGGCTAAAGTTTTCCCCACCACCTTAGGTTTTTATTTATCAACTTGTTTCTTATTAAAGAAAAAAAAAAGGTTTCGAAGGGGCCTTGAAATCCTTTACATCTAGATTAAAAAAGATTATCAATAAAGCCCACTACACAAAAAAAATACCAAAGGACCAGTAGAAACCCAAAGACTAGAACTAAAAACCAAAAAATTATCCTTTGGGTCATTTCTTATGGGATCAAAGGGTCATGTCTAAAGAAGAAGGAGACTTTGTAGAATTTTTAACTTGGACAATATTCCAATTTTAGCAACCTTCTCCTACCAAGACAACTAATCTAACACTGAATGTGCAAAGAGAGGCCAGTGCAAAGAAAAGAGCCAGTAGAACAAGCAATAAGAGAAGAGCCAATAGAACTAGCTAGCAAGGAGAACCCGAGTAAGAGAAAACCAAAGGAGGGATCTATAAAGGTACAACACCAATAGAAGCTCCAAGAGTGACCCTGACACAACCAACAACAAGGAAAGATATAGTCGAATCAGTAGATCCATTAGAAGGGACAAGGAACTCGGACTGAGAAATTGGACTACAATTTGAAGCAACAATAGAAAGGATAACAACATTCACAATACAATCGAAAGAGAGAGATCAGAAGCAGCAACCATGAGAGAAGAACCAACGGAGTTGGAATCTGCTGCAGAGAAGGATCCTGCCCAATCGATTGAGAAAAAAACTTAACCGTGTAAAGTTGAGAAGAGGCACCAATCCACCAAGAGGAGGGTTTCTTCAACTTAATTTTCTGAACATCACATTTAGCGGCAACATGGTTAGTCTTGAAGCATCTTCTACATTTGAAGGGAATCCCCTCATAGTCCAGAGGTTGAACCCAGGAATCCCTTTATTTGTCCACTTGTTAATCATATGAAAACTTTAAATTCTTGTAATTAGATTGTTTTTCTATTTTTTTATTTATTTAATCACATAAATAAGATATGCTAAATAAAAAATTGATGAGATCACCAACTTCCATAAATTTTGTAGCTTAAATATTTAAACCTCAAATGCACTAGAAAATTCATGGGACCTTCTAATTTAAATAATCCTAAAAATCTCATCAACACCAACTAATTTTTTTTAGGAGCCCCCCTCCTTAACATGCCACTCTTATCTTGATCTAATTTGTCCAATAAGTTTCTTACTAAATTATATTGAATATTATATGATTGTTGTCTTTTTAACGATTTGAATAATCTTTCAGTTGAAATTTAAGAAGTAGTTATTATTGTAAAATATTGAGCTTCGATGATAACTCTAATCGGAATGACAAATTTGCAATGATAATCCTAATTAAAAGTTCTACAAAATTAGTTTTGATTAAAGAGGCGTTTTAAAAACAAATATCGTGACTGCTACAGCTCATAATGCCATTCAATTTACCGTTTAAGGAGCTCTGTGAGGGTCAGGTTTCCTTTCAAAAGATTTTGGAAAAGCATTCTCCGACAACCAGTGCCATTCAAGGTTAGAATTTTCTCTACCACTATAGCATGTTACCTAGATTTAAGAGATTTTTCATAATTCCACTCAAGGTTACTGTTATATAAAAAATTAAACTGAATCCATAGCTGAGTTTTCAAATGTAACTTAGAAAACCAAATTAAGTATCCTAAACCGTCCCTTAAATTTCAGGCCCGGTACCATGAATCAATGGTAGAGGAAATCTACTTTTAAACTCAATTTTTCTTAGCTGACAGACAAAGATGAACCCGATGCGACGTCAATGCACTAACGTGTGCCTTCTTAAGAAATACAGGTGCAGAATGATAAAAGTATAGGTATCGTGTAAATTGTTGATTAATCTAGATTAATGCCGTCATTTCTTGGGTAAATTACACTTGTTCCTTCTGGCCTTGCTCTGGTTTTGTTCTAAGAACGTCACTTTGCTCACATGTTTTGTGATTTAAAAAGTGATATGGTTTTAATTCACTCGGAAAAACGAAATGTTTGGCGTTAAGTAATGTGGCCGTCGAAATTAACCGGCACTTTGAGCAATGTACAGGCTTGTTTACGTGCAATAACGTACCTGTTATGTAAATGTGTGGTCCTTCAGACATTACCAAAAACCAAAAAACCTCACTTCAAAGTATTTAGACATTTATTCAAAAATAAAAAATAAATCATTCATTTAAAACTGTATAAAAAATACTGAATTCAAATTGTTGTAATTATAATTCAACAATCTTTTTATACCAAACGAGAGTATTCAAAATAAAGTAACTTACAAATTTGTTCTAGATTCTTAAGAAAAAAAATTAAGAAATATTTAGATATTTAAAATTTAAATATTTTAATTATTATTTATTCGAAATAAGTATATCAAACTAGCTAGCAGTTAAATATATTTTTGATGGATAACTAAACAAAAATAATGAAAATAACGAATATTTAAACTTTTTAGAATTTAAAATATTTCAAGTATTTTTTATTATAAAGAAATTAAATTAGATTATATAAAGTTGATTTATAATATTGTTTATAGATTAATATTAAATATCAGATAGTCTATTTACATTTTATATTCTTCTAATTTATGTTTTGAGGAAAAATGAGTTGTGCATTTTTAAACATCTCAGATATAAGAAAACATACAATTGTCTTTTAATGCATCATAATTAACTCAATAAATTATTGTCACATTCTCAAAGTAGATAGTCATATCAGACACTACTAGAGGATCCGAACACATAGTCAATTACACAGCCCACATTAATTAATACACATAATATAAAAAAAATCACTACAGAATAATAAAAATATATAGCTTGGGAAAACTATAAGTGAGGGTAGAATTTTAGCCTAATTTTTTTCCCACTCACAGTTTTATGCTCTATATGATATTCCTCGTTTCCTCATTTAATCCTTGTATCCCCACTCCATCATTTTGATATATCTTCTACATTTCTACTCTCACTTGATCTTCTTTACTTTCATGCAAAAAACTTGAAACTACATACATATATATACACACACATTTTTCTAGCTTCACACATGATCTATGTCAACCTCAAGTTGAGAAAAAAAATGAAACCACTTGAAATGTATCAAAAACTAAAAAAGGGTGTACATTTATGTAGAAGTATTAGCAACATTACTTGAGACTCCATAAGGTAGCAAGTATCTCAATAAGTTCATAGTAGAAGAGATGTAAGAAATTGGTTTCGAAAAGAAATAATATAGATAAGAAGAACTAGAGCATGAGAAAGATAATGCCTAGAGAACATAATTGCAGAAATAATTTCATAGATAAAATAGAGTTCTTAAGAAATGAGTCTCATTTATTATATTTTAGTTCTTGGAATAAGTAATGATTGTTGGTGCTTCGTGCTTAAATTAATGACTTATATGCATCCTTATAAGGATAAGAAATATTATAAAGATAATTGCCTTAAGCAACATTTTTAATAAAATTTAACATCTATTACATTCACATAATAAACAAGAATTTATGAACACTCTTTTGTATTCAATATATATATCTCCCACTAGATGAAAAAGAAATAGTGGAGCCATTGATAGGCTGCCTTGAAGGATTGAAAGGACCCTGGACAAAAATTTCCAGCTTGCAACCATCAAGGCAATGTACAGTGAGAAAAAATGTTAAACTAATAAGAGTGGACTACTATGATAATAGTATAAAGTGTAAATAAAAATCAATCAATAAAAATCAAGAATAAAATCCTAATAAGACATACATATAAAGCCTTGACATAAATTGTCTTTGACTAAATTTTAATATACAGCTAGAAGAGAATAAAGGCACCTTAAATTAACAATGATGGAAAAGAGCTCAAGCAGATTTTATAGTTGTAATAATAAATTGGATTTTAGACTTTCTTATGAATTTTAAGCTGTTATGGATGCAAATTTTTGTTCTGGATATGCATTTTAATAAGCTGAGTCATTAATGTGATAACTAATATCTTAAATACTGATGTTCATAGGTTCTCTTCCATTTTCATGGAGGTCAAGACTCAAAATATGAAGATAAAATATTATTCTTAGTATAAATACCTTAGAATGTAAGTATGAAAAAAATGTGCTACACTGTATAACTGATCATGAAATATAATCCGATACATTATTTCATGATTGAATACTTGTTGATATAATATTATTACATCTTTAGTAAAACATACTATTGTTGTTATAATCTGAACTAGTGGATTCGGTCAGATTTTATGGCTAAGTGTATGTAGACATATGCATATGTAGACGTCATGTAGTTTTAAAGCATTATCTTAATTTTAATTTGGATTTCTTTACAAAACAAACTCGTTTACTGCTATCTATAATATCATAATTTAATATTACTGTAATATTAGAATTTACGATTCGACCATTATTTAATTTTGAGCAGTGTCTTATTGTGATCCAATTTGTGCAGTAAGTCTGTTACTAATTAATATTATATGATTGCTGTCTTTTTTAACCATTTGAATACAGTTTTAGTTGACATTCAAGTACCAGTTATTATTTTTAAATGTCAAACTTTTATTGCTCTAAATGGAATAGCAAAATGTGAATGATAATCGAAATAAAAAGTTCTTCGAAATCAGTTTTGATGAAAGTTCTCTAAAACAAATTTAATCACTTCAGCATTTCATAAAGCCATTCAATTTACGGTTTAAGGAAATCTGTTGTGTCCGGCTTCCTTCGAAAGCATTTTATAAAACGATTCTATCACAAGAGCTGTCATTCAAGGCCCTTAAGAGATTAGAATTTTCTCTACCACTGAAACATATTTACGTAGTTTTTAAAAATTATTCATAATTACAGTCAAGTTTACTATTTATATAAAAAATTAGACAAAGTCAATAGCTTAGTTGAATTTAATTAGCCAAACCGTCAGTTGTCTGAAGGGGCAGACTAACAAAATCTAAATGCATTTCAAGTTTTCAAGTGTAACGTAGAAAACCAAATTAACTGTCCCTAAACCGTCACTCAAATTTCAGGCCTGATACCACGATTCAATGCTGAGGAAATCTAATTTTAAACTCAATTTTTCTTTAGACGTCAATGTGCTAATGAATACCGATGCTATTGGGCAGTAGTGTTATTCTATTTGTCAATCACTATACTATTACAAACAATATTCTCAGCCACTTCTCTACTACAAAATATATGCTGCCAATACTGAGGCAATCAATAAGCCCTATCGCCAATATAGTTGCCTGGAGGATCATAGCTGCATATGACCCATGTATCGTTGCTCTTACATTTGATAATAGAACACACAACTCTTGTGGTTGTCGCCCACACAATCTGAGTATAATGTGTGCAATCTGGGTCTGTGCAAGTGTTGTCGGCATGAACATACCACTTCCTTCATCAATCCATGAATTCATTGCCTGTCGACGAGTCCAATTTGGGCTTTTGCCCCAGAATATATTCTCACCGTAGGGCGATCCTTTTGAATGCTGAAGTAGGCAGTCGTTTCTTCTCTTTCTCGCATAATTACGAGCAAAAGCTGCCGCCGTGTTATTCCATTTAAGCGGTGGAACTCCAAGGGCCTTTCTCGCCGCATTTTGAGGATCAATGAAGTCCGCAATGGACTGAGAATTCGTCAAGCATTGTACACGACATAATAGACCCACACCAACAGGACCAGGAATTTTTGGCAAACTCGACTCATTCTTGACATAATATAACTCTAATCTGACAATAAGAACTGATAAGAATTGATCTCAACTGATAAGTTGTTTTGCAAGAGAGGTTGCTATGGTAATGCTGTGAAACAACTGCCTTCTTAAAAACAGGTCCAAAATGATAAAAAGATAGGTATCGTGTAAATTGTCGATTAAACTGAAGGTGTTCCAGATAAAAGGATAAGTCTAATCCTTATCGCTTAGAGCTTCAATGGCTTCAATTTGTAGGGTAAATACACTTGTTGCTATCGGCCTTGCGAGAGCGTCACTTCGCTCACAAGTTTTTGTGATTTTAAAAGTTATATGGTTTTAAGACATTTAATTGAGTAAGAAAAACACCGTGGTTGGCGTTAAGTTATGTAACCGACATTTTACATCAGGATGTTTAATTACGTGCAATAACGTGCCCGTTATTTAAATGTATGTTGAAAAGACAAAACCAAAAATAACCTCGTGTCAAAGTATTTAGACATCTAATAAAAAATTTTTAAAAATACAAATGAACAACTTTTTTAAATTTGTTTTGGTTCGTTTGAAATTCTATGAAAAATGCTGAGTTCAAATTTTTGAAATAAAAATAAAAAATAAAATGGATCAAATATAAAATTGTGTTATGCGGCTAGGGTTTCATGTGTACGGCTCTTTGTCTGTATTTTTTTTGGAGTTTCCCACTTGTCACACCACATTTACTTAGGGATTTTTGCATTAGGGTTAGTTTATTTTGGCTCCGACTAACTTTGGCCTAGCAGTTGATGTTGGTGCTCGAGTTGAAGCTTCGAAAAGCCATGACGCCTCCTCTAAACAAACGGCCGCGCAAGTTCATCCCAAAGGTCTTCCATGAGGTAACCCGGATATTATTCTTAACATGCAAGAATTTGATGATGCTTGTGAATGGCTAGAAAAACATACCTTTATAGGGTATTTTTGTGGGTTGCACTCCTCCTGAAAGTATTCTCAAGAGTGGGTTGACAAGAGCTAGACTCCTCATGGAGTTCGCCTTGAAGGCGTTCAACACCTTACCAAAGGTTTTTTTTCTATTTTGTTTTGCTAACCCTTCCCAGACAAAGGCAGTTTTTAGCCACGGTCCTTGGACGGTTAGGTGCTATTTGCTTGTGTTTCAGAGGTGGTCTCGAGACTTCATTGTCTTGGATGACAAGAAACTTAGGGTTCCGTTTGGGTCAAGTTTCCTAGTCTCCCACTGCCATGCTAGCTATTCATTAAGTCTATTGCCAAAACCCTTGGAAAATTTATTGTCATGGAACATGAGAAGTTTTTTTAATGCCTACCCTTAGAAGCATATTTGTGTTGAGGTCGACCTTTCTAAGGACCTCAAAGACTTTGTGGAGATACATATTGGTTCCCTCACCTTCTCTCAAAAGGTGCATTATTTGAACCTATCGAAGCACCTACTATAGGTGTTAGTCGGTAGAGCATAAGATCAAGGATTGCCCTTTGGCTACCCTCGGGTCAAGCCGCCACTAAACGAAGCACCTGATAAACATTGAGAGGTGGGGAAAAAGGAAGAATGAACCATGGTGTCGTTAAAAGGCAGAAACGTCTCAGTTTCTAAGTAGGCTCAATCCACTTCCACAGCTGCTTCGCTACCAGTTGTTTCCTCCTATTTAAGAGATCCCTCCTGTCGTTGAAGCGCCACTAGTTGCTCCACCTATTTCACACCCTGTACCCGAAGGGAAAGCTGCAATTGCGTGGTCTTCCACCTTTGAGGTGGTGTCTCTCCGCAAGCTATTTCATTTGTATCCTCTCAGTCTTTACATCGGTCTCGTAGCCCTGATGGTCGTACAGAAGACCCAAAGGAAAAATACGGTATATCTCTTTTGGAGATTTACACACTAGTTTTCATACAATTCCAACCTTCTTGCAGAATAGTTTCTCCTCTTTGGAGGATGAGGAAAACATGGAAGAGTTTTCATGAATTTTTTTATCTTGGAATGTGTGAGGTCTAACTGACCCTTCTAAAAAGTACTATGTTTGTGATACCCATCATAAACTTTGCAGTCTAGATGTTTTATGTTTGTAGGAAGTTAAAATTTCTAGCTTTTAGCTCCCTTTTGCATGTTGTGTCATCTGGCTAGATGACATTATTTTCTCTTCTAAGCATGAAGCTGGTAAGGGTGTGTCATTATAATTCTTTCACCTTGCCTTCATTCTGTTGTTATTGCGCATGGGTTCTACCCTATGCAGCATGTCACTTGGATCTTGTTGTCATTCCATAATCATTCCTTTGACATTATTAATATTTATGCTCCAATGATGCTATGGAAAGATCTCAGCTTTGGTGTTGGTTGGTAGATAATTTGCCTCCATAAACTTGGGTGATGTGTGGAGGACTTTAATATGGTTGAGTTGCCTCTAACAAGGAAGGGATTTTGCCTTTTTGATGGACAGCTAGAGAGAGAGAAGCATGGTACTATATGCACAACAAATTGGGCCTTTTTTATCCCAATGTTAACCACCATTAGTAGAGTGGGGTCTAGCACACTTGGTTTAATTTTAGAGCTATTTCTAACCGCATATTCAAGAGATTAGATCGTGCTATGATAACTTCTCATATTTTTTCTCCTTTTTTGAAGATCAAGATTTACCTGTCATTCCCTTGCTAGATGTGACCTTGTTAGATCATTAACCCATCTTTTTTACCATTACGTGGCATTCCTCTCCCCAGCGGGCTGCTTGCACTCATTTTTTCTCAACATGTCTATGCTAATGCATGATTCCACCATTGCTCACCATTCTTCAAGTCTGGAATTTAGAGCCTCGACCCCATAGCCACACTAATTGGATCCAGTGGTGAAATGATGTCATTAATCATACTACCATATTTCCCCACATTTACAGCTGTTTATTATCTTGCTATAGGAAATATGCCTATGAAGCCAACACCAAAGCTCTTTGCAATGCTTCTGATGCCCTTTCTTGAATCCCTCTGACGTTGATCTTCAGCTTAAGCTTGCTCAGCGTGGCCATGAGAAGCAAATTGTAGATAATTATACTACTCGCGGAGCTCAAATCAAAGATCACCTCCATTGGCTAGAGGTGGGCAACAAAACTTCTAAAGAGTTTTTTCACACTCTTAGAGCCCATTTATACCAACTCTAGTACTCAAAAAATAAGCAAGGTCATGAAACCCTTTCAGAGGTTCGTGATATTCTTCAAGATTTTGTTCAACACTATGAAAAAGTGTTTCCTTCTCAGGGAAATTTGGTTACTCGGGAGGATGCTCTCAAGGCGTGTATTGTTGTTACTCCAAATTGCCTAGCGATTGAGCAGTGATCCTTCTATGAGAAACTTCTCATTATCAGTGACCTTAAAGAGGTTGTCTCTTCTATGGAAGATGACAAGTCCTTGGGTGTGATGGCTTTCCCTATGAATTCTACAAGTATTTATGGGATGCTATAGGTCCTGATCAACATAAAGTTTATCTTGAAGCCTACCATAATAAAAGTTTGGGAGCTATCATAAATAAAGGGAATATTAACTTCATACCTAAAGCTGGTGACCCTAGAGATACCTGCAATTGGAGGCCCATCACTTTGTTGAATGTCTCCTACAAGATCATCGCTAAGGCTTTAGCTCTCAAGATCAAACATCTCCTTCTGCTTATTGTTTGCCCAGAGCAAACTAGTTTCATCAAGTCCAGATATATCCTTGACAATATTATTGTTGTTTAAGATGGTATGGAATGGGCCCGTCAATCCAAGCAACCTATGTTGTTTCTTAAAATTGATTTTTCCAAAGATTATGATTGCATTGAATGGCCCTTTACTCTTGCTATGCTGCAAGCCATTGGTTTTGGTCCCAGATTTTTTTGCAGTCTGTGGAAATTCTTTTTGGTGATGCCTTTGCTTGCATTACTATCAATAGAACCCAATCTGACACCTTTGGGCTTTTCAAATCTATTCACTAGGGTTTCCCATTGGCCCTGCGTTATTTTTAATTGCTACTAAAGGCTTTGGGTACCTTCTTGCTAATTCTATCTCCTCTAGATTTGTTCATGGAATTTCCATTCCTGATTCTCCTTCTCAGCTTGTTAATGGTCACTTTGCTGATGACTCCTTTCTCACTCTCCTTGAGGATGACGATAATATTTCTAATGTCTTACAATGTTTGGGTACTTTTTGTTAGGCCTCTGGGTTTGCTATTCAATGGCACAAGACACTCTACTATAGACAATCTTTTGTACCTGCTCCTCCTTGGCTTGCTAAGTTTGATTTGAAATGGGTTCAGCATGGGGAAGTTTTCCACTTCCTGGGCGTTCCCTTTGCCTTTCATGGATTTTCTATGGATTTATGGAATGTTGTGATTGCTAAGATGAAAACAAGCTTTAGTATTGTATCTCTAAACCCCTCTCTCTTACAGGGAAATTTCACATTTGTTCTAAGGTTCTGACTGCTACCCATGTTTACTATTCTTCTTATTGGGCTCTCTCTAAAGCTTCATACCTGAAGCTCGAGCACCTTCTCAAAGACTTCCTATGGGCTTCAGGAGCTGATGGTCATGGGTTTCACAAAGTTTCTTGGGATTATTGTTATCTCCCCAGAGAGTCTAGTGGCCTTGTCTTCTTGTCACTCAGAAACAAGGGCATGCCCCTTTGTGCCAAGTGGATTATTCATGCTCTCACTAGCAATGAGGCTTGGAAAATCCTTGTTAGGCATTGTATTTCTTGAGGCTGCCCTGTTCAAAAGCCTGCCTGGAAGGGTATTGGACTTTAGGACTCCTCTTATTATGAGGACTTGTTTAGATTCAGGGCACCTTCATGATTAAAATCATATGGAAAGCCTAGGAAGCAATTAAGCCTTGGCTTTGGTGGGAAGGTGATGGCTTTCACAATGGTATTTATTTCAATCAACAGAACCTCTACTGGTCTCCACTATTTTCCATTCAAGGTATTCCTCTGGCTAAGACTCAAGTAGCTAGTAGCATCTGAACTCCTAAGGGCCTCTTCTCCAGGCTCACTATGATCCTCCACTCTTGGGATGACATTCAGGTTCAGTACCGCCTCGCACACCCAGATCGCCAGACTTTTGATTTTTTGGTTTCCACTATTCTAGATCATTTTCTTCATAAGCTTGGTGTTTAGTCTATTCGACCTTGGTGGAAGGATTGGAAGTGGTATCCTGCCCCTCCTTTCAGCATTTACAAGCCGAGGTTGGGTTACCGACGGTTGTCTCTCCATCTTCCCATGGTAGACATTCTCAATCAGAGATGACATTTGCACTCTTCTACGTACCACCGGAGCTCTCATTTCCAAACCATTTGGTTCTTCCATTATAGTTCCCAAGATGGCTCTCTTTGCTTGTTGTTTACTCTTTCAAGGGCTTCCTATGCGTCCTAGGCTCAAACACCTAGGCATTCATGACCCTTGGTGTCCATTTTGTGATCACCCTGAAACCTTTTTGCACATCTTCTAGTTTTTTAAGAGAGCTCAACAGTATTGGCAGTGGATTCATGAATTTTTACAACCTTTTAGGCTGGAGCCTTTCTCTTGGCATAAGATTATTCTAGGAGATTCTCCGAGGATTCCCTCCAAGGTTACCCAGATTTGGCATACTTTCAGACATGGAGATTTTGTTCACTTTTGCCAGAAAGATAGTAATGTTGTTCTCTTTTCCCATAGCTTTCTTGATATTAATGTTTCTTTGTATAATAAAGCTTGCATATGTATCAATGTAATGATGCAGATTCAGGTGCAAGCTAATAAAGTGGCTCTAGAGGTGGCTCACCTTCAGGAGTTTCTCAAACATTGGGGAAAGCTCCTTGCACGGTTGCTCAATTTTCTCATATTTTGGTTTCTGTAGAAGGTACCCCTCCCAGGGGGCACCGTCATGGGTGTAGCTCTTCATCTTGCCACTCCCATCCTCCACAATCATAGGCTCCCCACCACCACTCTCCTAGAGGTGGTGATGGTGGTTGGTGGAACCACTCGGCTCTCTTCCTCACCATACCTCTTAGGTGGTCTCTAGCTCTGGCTCACTCTTCCCTCCTAATTCTCTTGTTGCTCATTGTGGCTCTGATCAGCTTGTTGCCATCTCCTTTAAGTTCCCCCACCTAGCTTTGGCTATTTCTCCACCTCGAGCAGAAGAGAAGGATAAAGATGCTGAAGATGATGTTTGGTCGATTCCCAACCCTTCTGTCAATCTCATGATGTTTGGGTTTGTGATGATAGAGATCCTCCTCCATGTGTTGGCATTGCTCTTGCAACATGATGGCTTTATGCTTTTTTTGATGATAGTTACTAGTTTTTGTTCTGGCTTCTTCCATGTGGACGCTCGTGGGATGATTTTTATGTCCCCCGACCCCTTTTTTGTGAATATGGTAACTTTTATATTCAAGTAATAGAAAAGGCACTATTCATAAAAAAAAATTTTAAAAATTATAATAATAATTCAACACCTTTTTACATAGGGAGAGGACAATATTTGAAAATAATGTATTGTTCTTTATTACGATAGGAATCAAGAAAATTGTTCTATTTCAATGAATGAACCATCATCACATATATTTAGTGGATAATTAAAAATAATAATTAATCAGATAAATTTAGTTGTTTGAAATTTAAATATTATTTATTATAAAGAGTTTAATTTAAAATTATCTAAATTTGAAGATGTAATTAATTTGTAAAATTGTTTATGGATTGATCCTATGTATTGATTATGCAATGTATATTCTAATATTTTACTTCTTTATATTATAGTGATAATAAGCTATAATGTGTATTTTTTGATGTCTCATATATAATAATATAATTGACTACGCTTCAATACATCATAAATATCTCAATATATTGTTTTGACAATATTAAAGTAGAAAGGCATATTATCTAAAATTATTTAAAGATAGATTGCTTTGTATTTGAGTCTTTTATATTGCTATATGATTATGTATTGATCTAGTCAATACTAGAGGATCTGAAAGAGTACCCAATTATGTAGCTCACATTCATTTAATACATATAAAAATAAAATAAAAACTTGAGGAATTATGAAACATATAGCTTGGAAAATCTCTAAGTGAGGGAAGAATTTTAGCCTAAAAGAAATCGATGTTGTATTTCTTTAAAAAATGCAATCAAAATTTTCTATAATTGAAAACTTGAAAGCAACTTGAAAGACACCCTTTGAAGAATTGATACATATGGTAAACTTGTGTTGAAAACAACATTGCAGTATGCTTCACTTGTCACTCACAATATTACATTCTATATGATATTCCTCGTTTCTCTATTCGATATATCTATTCTCAGCCTATCAATTTCTACACAATTATTACATTTGTACTCTTTCAATCTCCATTTAATTCTTGCAAATCAATTTAAACCATATATATATATATATATATATATATATATATATATATTATATATATATATATATATAGTATATATATATATATATATATATATATATATATATATATATATATATATATATATATATATATATATATATATATATAGCTGACGACTTTTTTTTCACCTGAATTTGATAAAATGAAAAGGGTATCTTAAGGAGATTATCAGCTTTCTATTGATATAATTGCTGTCAAATTTTAAATTCGGTAAGTAATTATTAGTTATTTTCTAATTGAGCTACCTCTAAAGTGCTGATTTATATACTGATTGAAAAATGAGTATAACTTTTAGACGGTATAACATTTTTGAAATCTGAAAAATGCGTCACATTCTATGGTTTCACCTACTATAAGGAAATTTTTTTTTTTTGAATTTTGTAAAGTTTTGAATGAGTTAAGGTGGTCAGACATGGGAGTTTTTTTATTCTAAAAATGTTGTAGAAAAAAAACTCATAATTAATTATTTTTTTAGAATAAAATTACAAAAAAATATGCGTCACATCTGGGCATGAGTCTACTACTTATATATAAAATCTTATAATAAAATATTATAATTTGATTATGATTAAGGTGGTCAGACATACACCTACTTCTTATTTTTTTCCCAAAATTTTTGTACTACTACATTGAAATCTATACTTCTCACCAATCATACTAACTTTTTCTGAAAAAATGCCTAGTAGTTTAGAAACTACATTCAATTTTCTATAGACTCTATTCTTACAACTTTTTGATATTAGGTTCATAGCTAGTTGAAGTTTTCTCGTCAAGTTGACTAACCCTGATTTGCTGATTTTTCATTGCCACTTAAGGGCATAGTTTGGCCCCTAATGATCTTGCACATATACATATACATATACAGTAGATATACATATATACATATATATATATATATATATATATATATATATATATATATATATATATATATATATATATATATATATTATATATATATATATATATATATATATATATATATATATATATATATACTATATATAATATATATATATATATATATATATATACATATAGAGATATATATATAGGTATATGTATATGTATATGTATATATATATATATATATATATATATAGATATATGTATGTATATATATACATACATATATGTATATATATATATATATATATATATATATAGATATATGTATGTATATATATAGATATATGTATGTATATATATAGATATATGT
>BSBK01009786.1:0-244532 GCA_027943335.1 Chamaecyparis obtusa
CAACTTACTAAAAATAGCAAGTTTTCATAAATAGCAGCTCTACACAAGATAGCCCTTATTGAATACAAAAATAGAAATATTTTTTTAGGTGATGCAAGATTGCTCTTACACCCAAAATGCTACTGCATCAGACACTAGGGGTAATTTGAGAAGTGACCCTATCACGACTCAGGTGTGCAGAGGAAAAACAAGATGGTTAACCTCCTCCTCTGTTAGCCATGATGAATCTTCTATAGGTCCTCCTTTCCATTTGACCAAATACTCTTCATATGTCATGTTCCTTGTGCTTCTACCATCATGACTATCCAGTATGTCTTCAATCTCCTTGATATCTGAACTGGTTGCTGGAATACTCCACTGTGCTACTGCACCTCATCTGCAACACCTCCTTCATGATACTCTGTCAAATCTAAAATGTTAAACACTGCTGAAATATTCAGCTCAGTAGGCAATTCAACCTCATATGCATTTCCTGAATCATGCTTCTTTAGTATCTTACAGGGCCCAAACTTCTTCATTTTCAACTTGTTATATGTACGAACTGGAAATCGCTCCTTCCGCAAATGAACCGTGACTTCATCTCCAACTTGAAATTCCTTATGCCTCCTTTTCTCATCTGCCTTAGCCTTGAACTGCGCATTCATTTTGGTAATATGCTTCCTCACCTCCTCATGGATGTGCTTCAAGTGTTCTGCAAAATCCTCAGCTTTAGCACTACTTATTTCTCCTTTATCTATCTTTCTCAATTTAGATGTATTTCTTGGACTACTTCCATATACAATCTAGAATGGTGATTTACCAGTGCTCCTATTGATAGAATTATTGTATGCAAATTCTACCTGTGGTAAAATCAAATCCCATCCTATTGGCTTATCTCCAACCAAACATCTTAGCAAATTTCCCAAACTTCTATTCACCACCTCTGTCTATCCATCAGTCTATGGATGATGTGATGAACTGAACTTCAAATCTATCTTCAACTTCTTCCACAATGTACGCTAGAAATATCCAACAAACTTAGTGTCTCTATCTGAAACTATGGTCTTTGGCAAACCATGTAGTCTCACCACTTCTCTGAAAAATAATTCTGCTACATGAACAACATCATTAGTCTTTTTGCAGGGAATGAAATGTGTCATCTTCAAAAATCTATCAACTACTACAAAAATTGAATCATGTCCCCGTTGTGTCCTCGATAAACCAAGAACAAAGTCCATACTGATATCCTCCCAAGGCTTCTCTGGTATAGCTAATGGCTGATATAACCCTGTATTCTGCTTCACTCCCTTTTCCATTTGACATACTCAACAACTCTATACAAACTTCTTCACATCTTACTGTAATTATGGCATATAATAATTTTCACTAACCAAAGCAAGGGTTTTATCACGACCAAAATATCCAGCCAATCCTCCACTATGCTTCTCCTTGATGAGATTCTCCCTCATAGAACTTTGTGGAATGCACAAATGAGTCCCTCTGAATAGCATATCATCTTGGATGATAAAATCCAGCCATTTCATCCTATCTAGAGTAATAGGTTCTGTACAAGCTTTCCAAGCTTCACCAAAATCAGGATCTTCTGGATACAAATTCTTGAGTTCCTTGAACCCAACCACCTTAATCTACATCTCTGTCAGCAATAGTTGCCTTCTGCTAAGAGCATCTACAACCCTATTAGACTTTCCACTTCTATGTTTCAAAACAAATATATAACTCTACAAAAACTCAACCCATTTCAAATGCCTTTGATTCAACTTTCCTTGACTATTCAAATATTGCAAAGCTTGATGATCAATATACAAAACAAACTCCTTAGGATGTAGATAATGTCTCCACTTCTTTAATGCCTGAACTATAGCATAAAATTCTTGATCATAGACATAATATTTTCTCTTGGCATCATTTAACTTCTCACTGAAATACGCAACAGGTTTACCTTCTTGGCTCATAACAGCTCCTATTGCAGTACCACTAGCATCACAATCTACTTCAAACACCTTATTAAAATCTGGAAGTGCTAAAATAGGTTGTTCTATAACTTTTTGTTTCAATAATTGAAGACTCTTTTCTACCCCATTAGTCCACTTAAACTCTTTTCTATCCCCTCTCATTGTTTCAGTCAAGGGTCCACAAATACTGCTAAAATTTTTGATAAAATTTTTGTAAAAGCTAGCCAAACCATGAAAAGATCTTACCTCAGTAGCACTCCTTGGAGTAGGCCATTCAAGGATAGCCTATACCTTCTCTGGGTCCATTTTTAGACCTTCTGCTGAAACTACAAATCCCAAATACACTAACTCTTTCTTCACAAAACTGCACTTCTTCAAATTAATCAATAATTTCTCATCTCTTAGCTTCTCAAACACCATACGAATATGCATCATATGTTCCTCCAATGTCTTGCTAAAGATCAAAATATTATTTAAGTAAACAATGACAAACTTTCCCAAAAATTCTTTCAGAAGCTCATTCATGAGCCGCATGAAAGTGCTCAGTGCATTGGTTAGCCCAAAAGGCATGACTAACCACTCATACAGTCCTTCTTTTGTCTTGAAGGTAGTCTTTCATTCATCTCCTTCTCTAATCTAAATTTGGTGATATCCACTCTTCAGCTCTATCTTTGAGAAATATACAACTCCACTCAAACAGTCCATAATATCATCCATTTGTGGCAATGGAAACCTATAGTTGATTGCGATCTTGTTTACTGCTCTGGAATCTGTACACATCCTCCATTCTCCATTCTTCTTTGGTGCTAATACTGCTGGTATAGCACATGGACTCAAGCTCTCCTGAATCAATCCCTTTTGTAACAACTCATGTACTTGTCTGTTCAACTCTTCACTTTCTGCTGGTGTCATTCTGTGTGCTGCCTTGTTTGGCAAACTAGCTCCTGGAATCAAATCCATCTGATGACTGATCTTCTTTACTGATGGTAATCCATCAGGTACATTATCAGATACAATATTTTGAAACTCATTCAACAAATCTGCAACCTCTACAGGTACATCCTCTACTTCTTCTTTACTACACACATGCTCATGGCTCATACCATCTAGGAATTTTCTCCCATCAAAAAATGTTACTCTTGCATTACCACATACCTTTTCTTTAGTTTCCTTCAATGGCTTTAGCTTATGTCCCACTCCATGCTCATCTAGATACCCGCCGATCTTGAACTTTACCAGGCACTGTTCACTGACGACGACCTTGTGGTCATCCTGCACCTAGGCAATCCGATATGGATGTGGGTGTTTCTGTCTCTTGAGCTTCAACTTTGTCACCATCTCTTCTGACACCAAATTTTTAGTGCTTTTAGTATCGATAATCACATCATAGCATTTACCCTCACACTTGCATCTAGTGCGAAACAGGCTCCTCCTTTGTTCAGGTTCGTTCTCACCGATGATTAGCATCTTCATCTACATGTGCAACTCTAGCCTAGCCTTCATTCCTCCTGTCTATTCTACCTTGGCACTGAGGACATTCAAATGCCCTATGACCTTCTTCTATACAGTGAAAACATATTCCACGGACTAAATCATAATAACCTAGAGGGGTCATGTGGAGATTGGTCATCGTGATTAAGTCTCCAATTTGAATCTAACAACTGCAAACTAGGGAACTAATAGACACCCTAGCTCCTGAGGCTAACTCAACCTTCCAAATGATATCATGTCTAACTACCACCAAGTGGAAGATTTCTCCTATAGGAGGTGAATCTGTAATTCATACCTTTAGATTACTCTCGAAAGGGTGAAATCTAAGAAATCACTGTAACTCTGTAAGCAAGCCTCTACTATTGACCCGTTAGTGGATCAAAAATAAGGGTGGCTAGAGTCGTATTAACTCTTAGATCTCATCTTCAACATCTCTAGGGGTTCTCTCTCTACCTTTGATCCCATGCTTGGGTGGTTTCTCTAGCTGATGAACTGACTCACCCTCATGATCACCATGACCCTCCAATAAACCTGGGTGGAAGCTCCTATTTCTCTCTCTATTATCTACTCTACCACCTCCTAGGATATCTGCTTCCTTTCAAAAACCTACTACTCTAGCTGAGGAACTATGGGTGGTAACCTCTACTAAATTACCCCAATCAAATTTTGAAGGATGTCCATAATATTTTGGTTAGCGTTCTGAGGTGGTGAAGGTGGTGGTGGTCCATCCCCAATCCTACAGTAGCATGTGAAGCTCTACGACATCTGCCTCGTCAGCCGGCTCGTGTAACGACATGCATCCTACACAATAGTTTAAGTTAGGTAAATTGAAACATAATGGGTCTAAAGGTTCCAATGTTGAAACCTAGGCTCTGATACCAAATGTCATGCCCAAATTTTACCTGACAAAAACACAACAATTTTTTTTTAAAAAAGGGTTCAAATGAGAGAGAAAAACATTCCACAATAGGGATAAGTTGTCTATGGTTAAGCAAGTCACAACTTAGGGTTTAGTTCAACTATAAGATATTGGTCCTATAGATTAAAGTTCATAACTATTGTAAAAGTATCAAGTTCGGAAAGCAGAATCCTAGTGCAAATAGTTTCCATTTGGGACTTTCGATCATGATGTATTAATGGTTCCTAGGGCATTAAATATTCATCTCATTCGAATTAGGCCATACACACCATTAGTATGCCTATCTATATTATAGTTCTTGATTAAGTTTGACTAACGATTAGATAGTTTATCCTTCAATGATGGTTCCTAAGTTATCTACCATCACCATAGGATCCTTAATTATAATCTGACAATAATCTATTAATGTTAACTAGGAGAAAAAGAATTCTTGATTACAAAAATATATCAATCACACTAACCCAAGTTGATTTCATATTGTTAGTCTGCTATTACACTAAATAATTTAAACGGCTCGATGAGTATTACATCCTAACCTATTAACCAATGATGAATTGACCATTTGATCCAAGCCAACTAAATTACTATTAGTAATCTAGTGTTAATCATTGAATAAATTGAACTATAGTATTAAATTGATAATTAACTTAATTAATGAGTTAATTTCCCAACAAAACCATTACAAACTAACTAACTAAATTATTAACCAAAAGGGAATAATTCAATCCCTAAGGTTATACTACAATATTATCAATAATAGATCTCCTAACTAATGTCTAATATTACTAGCTTATCAAATAACAATATGGTTTAATGATAAATGGTTTGTGCCCATTATCATTAAGTTCCTTTCACTAACAATTGCAAATAACATATGAACAACATAAGCCAAATCTACATTTAACTTATTAACAATTAAGTAATAGTAACACTGATAATTAATAGTGTGTAATAGTGTGGGCAGATTTATTATCAAATATTAATTGAGACAATTGCATAGATTAAATAAATTAAAGTAATGTTTCCACCTAATTAGTCTACAACCTACCTATAAATCATACCTAACAAATCATCTATTGCTACTAAACTAATCCTAATCATATCCTACTAACCCTCAATTTAAAATCTACCAATTACTAAATCTCCTAACTTATACCCATTGGTTAATCTAATGAGTAGATTAACCTACCCTATCCTAAACACCTACTAACCAAACCACCAAAACCTATAGTGGTGCGCATAACCAAGAGGACTATTTTAATCAAATATGAATATAATTGGCCAAAACTAGGAAGGCCTTACAACATGGCATGTATGAAGTTATTTTATGAATAATATATGATCTATTTTGCATTCTCTCTCTTCTATGTTTGGCATTTTCTTTCACATGTGTGATATCTACAAAGGGGGTTATGATTTAGGTGTGCCTTTGGCTTTTCATCTTGTTCTACCTTGTATCATTTTGAGAAATAAATATTCCATTTTTATTTTGATTGACCTCAATTCCTAAGAAGTATTTCATGAGTCCCAAATTAGTCATTTCAAATTTTTTTTTTATAGCTCATTTAAATAAATCAATTAATAAGTGACCCGTGAATATTATATAATCAGTTCATATTAACATACAATTAGAATTTGACATTTTGCATATATTTTTATGTATGACATAGGCTCATTTGTGCACCTATCAAAGCTGTTTTGTAAAAGATATGAATCAATTATATTGTACCAAGCTCTTGGGGCTTTCTTGAGACCATACAATGCCTTTTTCAGTTGTAGACTTTGTCTTCTAGACCCAAAATCTCATACCTAGGTGGTTGTTCCACATATAATTATTGCTCAAGATAACCATACAGGAATGCTGATTTTACATACATTTGATAAATAGGCCATTTGTTTTGAGCTACTTTGGCAAGTGTCATTCTTATGGTGTCTAAATTGGCTACCGGAGAAAACGTCTCATTATAATCAACTCTGCGTTGTTGTGAATAACCTTTCTCAACTATCATTTCCTTATGTTTTTTCACATCACCATTTGCACTCAACTTAGTTTTTCAAAGGCACTTTAATCCTATGACATCTTTTGCTTTTGGAAGGCTCACTAACTCCCATGTTTGATTCTTTTCAATTGCATCAATTTCTTCATCCATTGCATATACCCATTTTTCATCTTTAATTGAATCTTCAAAAATGAATTGGATCATCTATTTGTAAATATAAAGCATAAAAAGAAATCAGACCAACATTATTCTCACCTTTATTTTTCTCATAAATGTCTCTCAAACTTCTGATTTTTTGTCTCCTCAAGCTTGCCAATGTAGGATTTGACATGTCACTTGATGCAGAACCCATGGAATGTGGACTCGATGGTCTTGCACCTTGATGGCCACTTGTAGTTGCTATTTTTTGTCCACTTATGGGAGTGCATGGTTATATACATGAGGCTAATGTTACACTTGATAATGGTGTCATTTGTGGACCACTTTGTTGAGCTTGAATGGGTGTGGAAGGAGCCACACTTTAAGGAGTATTTTCTAGTATAAAAATGCATTTTTCTCTTATGTTATGCTTGTTGATATGTTGATTATTTTCTCTACAATTCCATCATATGCTTCTTCTTCTATGAACTGCACATCTCTTCTAATCATTAACCTTATTTGTTATTGGATTATACAACTTTTAAGACTTTGATTCATCAATATCCAACAAATATGCATTTTTTATCCTTTTTTGTCTAATTATTTCTTAACTCATCTGGCTCATGTGCATATTCCACACATCCAAAAAATCTCATATGAGAAACACTATGTTTTCTTCCACTCCATGATTCTTCCAGGATCACATTCTTCACACTTTTTGTTGGACATCTATTTATTATATAAGTTGCACATGAAACAACTTCAACCCAATATTCATTTGACAAATGCTTTTCTTTCAAAATACTTCTAGCCATTTCCATGATTGTTCTATTTTTTACTTTCAGCTACCCCATTTTGTTGAGTTGTGTATCTAGTTGTGAATTTCTTGTGAATTTAATGGTCTTTGAAAAATCTTAGAAAATCATTTGAGATGTATTCACCACCTTTATTTGTTCTCAATGCTTTGATGTATTACCCACTTTTCTTTTCAACAAGAGCTTTGAATTGACAAAAATATTTAAAAACTTCATTTTTATACTTTAGAAAGTAAACCCATGTTTTCCTTGAGTAGTCATCAATGAATGTCAAAAAATAACATCTTCCACCACTTGAATGTGTTTGTATTGGTCCACACAAATTGGAATGAATAATTTCTAAATGTATGTTTTCCCTCATTGACTTGCCTGCTGGAAATGATTCTGTATGTTGCTTCCCTAAGATGCACCATTCGCATACTCTTTCTAGTTTTTCTATTAAAGGAAATCCTTTTACCATGCTTTTCCTATGAAGAAAATTTAGGCCTCCAAAGTTTAAATGCCCAAACCTTAGATGCCAAAGATAATTTTAATCTTTTATTTCTTCTTGAAATATTGTTTGAGTGATAGCTGCAAGTTCTCTTTTACCCTCTTGTGGCTTCATGGTGGGGTATGCTTAAGCAAATTCCACATTCAAATCCGGCTTAATCTTTAGGGGAAACATTTTATTGTTTGTCATTTGAACCTTGGCAATGAGTTGATTTCTTGGAAATTTGTCTAAAATTGTGCACTCTCCATTTTTCAAAGATACTCTAAACCCCTTTTGAACAAGTTGTTCAATACTCATCAAATTCTGCTTTAAATTGGGAACAAAATAAAAAATAGAAATATACTTATTCTCCCCCTTCTTAGATAGAATGTTGATGTTCCCTTTTCCTCTGACTTGCACCTTATCATCATTCCCTAAAGTGACATCTGATTTATATTTTCATCCAAGCTTGAAAATATTTCTAAATTCCTTATCATGTGGTTGCTATAACTAGAGTCTAAAAACCTAATGTAGGAGCATCTTGGGTCCTTGGCAATCCCATGTCACCAAAAAAATAGTTTGGAGTTTTTCTACATTGCTTGGGTCTTTCTTTGACTGGGTTGGTCGGTAGTTATTTGGTTTCCTTTGGTTACTGAGTATGGTCAGTCATCTCCTAGACAGTCAGTTATCTCTGGTGCTTGGCATTGCTTGTCTATTGCTCGGTTATCCTTTCTCACCGACGAGTTTAGTTTTAGTTTTAGTTGATGTCAACTTGTGTATTTATATTTGATCATGGATTTAATGTTTGTATCCATCATTGGGAAGTGTGTGGTCCTAGATCTGACCATTACTTCCATTAATTATGGATCTGAAGTTGACTCAATTCGGTATCCTCTTGTATAAATGTAGTTCTTTGGTTGTAGTTTAGGAAGTAGTTTTGGAAGACAGAAGATAGTAGACATTATATTGAAGAGTTGTAACAGAGCCTCACATGTTTGAAGTCCTTATAGCCTGACATGTATGGTTCAATTGATGAAAATATATGAAGGATCTGGCATTCTCTCTCTCACTGTTGTGTTTGTTTGTTTCTGCATGTGTTGAGTAGGCTTGGATCATTAGGGTGTGCCATCCTTTAGACCCTCTTGATCCCTATCTTGCATCAGGTGGTATCAAAGTGAGGTGAGATCTTGATCTAGGTCTATGGAGCTAGGTTTGTAGGTTCCTCTTGAAGCCCTAGTTGATTGTTGTGGGGTAGTAGATTGCGATCTGACTTGCAATTGTAGAGGGTTGTCAAGATGGTTCATGGGAGGTGAGATGTAGATCCAAGATTGACAAATATGCTAAGATAGATTGTTGCTATATTAGAAGCAATGGAGATAGCCCAAAGAAGAGGCAAAGACCTAGAAGATGTTAGTGATGATGAAGTTAAAGAAGAACATGCGAATGCAGAACCTGCACTTGTTATGGATTAAGGTGAAGAAATATTTCTGAAGGCTTTGACAAGTTTAAAGTCTACACCACATTTCAATCCTCTTGAATATGGTGGAAATATGGATTCTGATGGATTGGTGGATTGGATCACTGAGATGGAAAAGTATTTTGAATATGAGAATATCCCTAAGGATAATAAGGTGAAGATTGCAAGCACTAAGTTGAAAAGCCATGCATCCCTATAGTGGGAACATCTACAATTGGATAGGAAAAGGAAGGGAAAAGACAACATCAAGGTATGGAATAAGATGGTAAATAAATTAAAGGGAAAGTTCTTACCCTGTGATTATCAGATTAGCTTAATTCAGCGAATTGAAAGTCTAAGGTAGAAAGATAGCTCGGTAAAAGAGTATACTAAGGAATTCTATAGATTGGATATCAGATCTGGACATGATGAAGATTATGTGGAAATAATTGGTAGATACTTGAATGGTTTGAGGGTTTCCATCCAAGAGGAAATTAGTATGGTTAAGTTAGAGAATATTGAAGAGGCTTATCAATTTACTTCAAAATTCGAGGAGAAACTTAACAAAATACATGAGCAGAGATAGAGAGGAAGAGGTGGTAGATTTCCTAGAGGAAGAGGTAGATCTAATGGTGAAACTAGTAGATATGAACTTGAAAAGAAAAATCTGGACAAAGGAATGATAGAGTGGAAAGGTGAAAGTTCATCTAGAGCTAGAGGCAGTAGCTACCAAGGTTGGTTATAGAAGAGAAAGTTTCTGAGGGACTTGCTACAATTGTGGAGAAGAAGGAAATAGGTCATTTGAATGTACACAAGTAAGTAAGAAGGTTGGTAGTAGTAGAAATGTTGTAGTGCAAGAAGAGCCACTGAATGAACATGAGAAGGAAAATAACTTGATGGTAAGGAGAGCACTATGGAATAAAATTAAAAAATGAAGATCCAGTAAGGAAAAGTTTGTTCAAGACCAGATGTAGAGTTTCTGATCAAGTTTGGAAGGTAATCATTGACAGTGGTAGCTCGAAGAACTTGTCATCTAAAGAGATGGTCACAAAATTGTAGTTGGAAAGGTAGAAACATCTGAAACACTATCGAATTTCATGGATCAAGGATGAGCATATACTCCTGGGTAAGTGAACAATGTTATGTGAATTTGAATATTGGAAAATGCTATGATAAGGTGTTGTGTGATATCATGCCTATGGATTGTTGTCATATTTTGTTGGGTAGACCTTGGCAATATGATAGACATGCTATATATGATGGGAGATTGCATAACTATAGTATTGTGGCTGATGGAAAGAAACAAATCTTGTTACCATTGATGGAAGAACCTGTTAGTAATGTTTTCACATCTATGAAAGTTTTCTTGATGGAAGGAAGTTTGTGAAAGATTTGAAAAGGAATGATGTATGTTTTGTTGTAATTGCTAACAAACCGAGTAAGAAAACAAAAGATAATGTTCCTGAGGAGATTGATATGTTACTCACCGAGTATGGTAAAATAATTTTTGATAATGTACCTAATGGTTTGCCACCAAAAAGAAGCATTGATCATTGAATGGATCTAGTCCCTAGAGCTAGTTTACCAAATAAAGCACCTCATCAGCTAACACCTATCGAGAATTAGGAATTGAACTGATAGATTCAAGAGTTCCTCAAGAAAGGTTTGATCAAAGAAATTTTGATTCCTTGTGTAGTACTTGTTGTATTGGCACCAAAGAAGAATGGAAAATGGATAATTTGTACTGATTCCATAGAAATCAATAAGATAACAGTGAAGTATAGGTTTCCTATACCAAGGATGGATGACATAATGGATAGCTTGGCTGGAGCAAAGTATTTCACAAAGATTGATTTGAAAATTTGGTATCATCATATCAGAATTAGAGAAGGTGATGAGTGGAAGACTACTTTCAGACAAAAGAGGGTTTATATGAGTGTATGGTTATGCCTTTTGGTTTAAATAATGCACCGAGTACTTTCATGAGACTGATGAATGAAGTTTTGAAGAAATTCTTAGGTAAATTGTGATTGTATATCTTGATGACATTCTAATATTTAGTAAGACCAGAGAAGAACATTTGTTGCATGTTAGACAAGTTTTGCAAAGATTGAAAGAGAAAAAGTTGTTGATAAATTTGAAAAATTGTTCATTCATGAAAGAGGAAATTATGTATTTGAGATTTGTGATCTCAGCTAATGGTTTGAAGATGGATCCTGAAAAGGTTGAAGCTATTTTGAATTGGCCTACACCTATGAATGCTAGTGAGATAAGATCATTTCATGGTTTGGCAAGTTTTTACCGAAATTTCATAAGGAATTTTAGTTCAATTTGTAATGCTATGACTGAGACTATGAGAGGAGATAAAAGAGGATTCAAGTGGACACATGGAGTTGATAAAAGTTTTGAGAATCTGAAGTAGAAGGTTGCTAAATTACTTGTTTTGGCATTACCTGATTTCAGTAAAGTATTTCAAGTAGAATGTGATGGGAGTGGAAGTGCAATTGGAGCTGTGTTGAGTCAAGAAGGTAAACCTATTGCTTTTTTTAGTGAAAATTTGAATGATGCTAGAAGGAAATATTCTATGCATGATCAAGAATTCTATGCTATTGTTCAAGTAATCGAAGAAATGGAGACATTATTTGATACCAAGTGAATTTGTGTTGTATACTGATCATAAGGCTTTACAATATTTGGGTAGTCAGAATAAGTTGAATCAGAGACATATGAAGTGGGTTGAGTATTTGTAGAGCCTATACATATGTGATAAAGCATAAGAGTGGAGCCACTAACAAGTTGCTGATGCATTGAGTAGAAGAAGATCTTTGATGACTGAGATGAAAATTGAAGTTCTTGGTTTTGATGATATGAAAGGTTTGTATGAAGATGACCCCTGATTTTTCTGAGCCATGGAGAAAGTGGAGAGCACCTATTCAAGATCAACATGATACTAAATGGGATGAATATTTTATTTAGGAAGGTATGTTGTTCAAAAGTATTCAGTTGTGTATACCAAGAGGAGTAATGAGAACTAATTTGATAAAGGAGAAACATAGTAGCGGTTTGGTTGGACATTTTGGCATTGATAAAACATGGAATTTTCTTAAGGAGAAGTACTTTTGGCTATAGTTATATAAAGACGTTTAGAAATTTGTGAAAAGTTGTGGAATTTGTCAAGTTGCAAAAGGAGTAAGTCAAAATACTAGTTTGTATGTACCAATTGTTGTACCTGAGAAACCATGGATTGACATTAGTATGGACTTTGTTCTTAGCTTACTGAAGATAGTAAGAGGTAATGATTCTATATTTGTTGTTGTGGATAGATTTTCTAAAATGGCACATTTTATACAATGTAGAAAGATATCAGATGTAGTACATGTAGCAAATATTTTCTTTAAGGAAATTGTCAAATTGCATAGATTACTGAGGAGTATTATCTATGACCGAGACAGTAAATTTGTTGGATACTTTTGTAAGAACCTTTGGAAGAAATTTTGCACTGAGTTGAAATATAGTTCTACATTTCACCCACAAATGAATGGACATACTAAAGTTGTAAACAAAAGTTGGGAAATCTTTTGAGATGTTTAGTTGGAGACACACCAAGCAATTGGGATTCTATGTTGGCACAAGCAGAGTTTGCATATGATAACTCAATAAATAGAAGTACTGGAAAAACACCATTTGAGATTGTGAATGGAATACAACCGAGAGGAATATTTGATTTGAGAGACATTGATGATGAGAATAATAGAAGTGTTGAAGGAGTAAAGTTTGCTGAGTACATGAAGACATTGCATGAAGATGTGAAGTTGAAGCTGGAAGATAGTAATCAGAAATACAAAGACAGAGCTGATAGATCAAGAAGACATAAGATTTTTGATGTTGGTGATGAAGTGATGGTTCATTTGAAGAAATGCCAGTTTCCTATTGGAACATATCAAAAAATAAAGATGAAGAAGTTTGGACCTTGCAAGATTCTAAGGAAATTTGATAGTGGAAATGCATGTGAGATCTAGTTACCTGATGACATGGATATATCACTGATCTTCAACGTTGCTGATTTGTATGAATATCATGAACCTAATAAAGAAATAACAGTATGCACAGAATATCCTAACAAGTAGAATGAAGAAATTGAACAGATTCTGAATCAAAGAGTTTGTAAGAGCACAAGAGTGAAACAATATATGGAATATCTGGTAAAATGGAAGAATAGATTGAAGGAAGATAGTTCATGGATTTCACATTCTGAGTTGGATGTAGCTTAGATAATACCTACCAAATGATTCAAAGAATCATTTCAAAATAACCTGAGGTGTCTAATGCAGGATCATCTCGGGTCCTTGGAAATCCTCTGTCACCAAAAAAACAATTTGGAGTTTGTCTGTGTTTCTTAGTTCTTTCTTTGATTGAGTTGGTTGGTAGTTATTCAGTTTCCTTTGGTTACTGGGTATGGTTAGTCATCTCTTGGGGAGTTAGTTATCTATGGCACTTGGCGTTGCTTATCTGCTGCTTGGTTATCCTTGCTTACTGACAAATTTAGTTTTAGTTTTAGTTGAGGCCGACTTGTGCATTTATATTTGATCATGGAATTAATGTTTGTATCCATCATTGGGAAGCATGTAGTCCTAGATCTAACCATTACTTCCATTAATTATGGATCTGAAGGTAGACTTAGTTCGGTATCCTCTTGTATAAATGTGGTTTTTTGGTTTTAGTTTAGGAAGTAGTTTTGGAAGACAAAAGATAGTAGACACTAGATTGTAGAGTTGTAACAGAGCCTTGCATGTTTGAGGACTTTTGAATTTCATTGTAATATCAAGCCATAACTGGGAAGGCCTTACAGCTAGGTATGTATGGTTCAATTGATGAAAATATATGAAGGATCTGGCATTCTCTCTCTCACTATTGTAATTTTTTGTTTTCGCATGTGTTGAGAAAGCTTGGATCATTAGGGTGTGCCATCTGTTAGCCCCTCTTGACCCCTATCTTGCATCAAAACCATACATTTGTTCATTTTCTTATGGTACATTGCATGCCAAAAACATTGTGCTTTGATCTGATTTTTGGTTTTGATTTTCTTTTTTGAAATTTGCATTTTGTTTGTTAAAATTATATTGCTTCTTCCTACATTCATTTGAATAATGTCCATAATTTTTGTAATAGTGACATTGGACTTGAGATTTTTCATACCTTTGGCATTGAGGCTGATTTTGAGTTGTATTGTGAATTGGGTATTGGCTGCTACCTCTTCCACTTGAACTTGATGAGCTGCTTCTTCCACCTCTATATGAATTTCTTCCTCTACCTCTAAAATTCTTTCTTCCTCTACCTCTTTAATGACTTATTGAAGATTTTTCCTTGAATTCTTTCTCTAATGCTAAACTTTTTGACCTACTAAGCCTATGCTAATGAGAAATAAGAGATGCATTAAGCTCATCAACTGAAAATTGTGAGAGATAATTTGTTTCCTCTATGGCCACAACTATGGATTCAAACTTTATGGGTAAAATCCTCAAAATATTTTCAACAATTCTTCTATCTTCTAGTGTCTCACCATGAGATATAATTTGATTGACTAAACCCATCACTTGTGTGAAGAAAGAGTCTATTAAATCTGATTCCTTCATGATAATTGTTTCAAAATGTCTTCTTAGCATTTGTAGCTTTGTTGTTTTCACCTTTGACATTCCATGGTATGTTGTTTGGAGGATATCTCATTCTTTCTTGGATTTATTTTCTATTGGAATCCTTGGAAAAATACTCTCATGCAATGCTTGAAAAATGTAGAATAGAGATTTTGAATCCTTCTTCATATTATCTCTTAATAAATGCTTCTCTGCTTGTGTTAGAACATTGTATGTTGCTGCATCAACTTGTTCTAGGTAGCCATTCTCCACTACATCCCAAATGTCTTTCGAACAAAAGATTTCCTTCATTGTTATGGAACAATAATCATAATTTTTCTCATTGAACTGTGGGATTTGAGGATTTGTTAAACTTGTGCTTTCCAATTTCATACTTGCTTGAATACCTTCACTGGAAATCTTAGCTTCTGCTAAGCCTTTCCTTCAACAACTCTTGTTTGAGAAACCTTAGGTTCTTATACCACATATTGATAGAGGTAGATGAATAAAAATAGAGCATTAACAAAGGATGAAAAACAAGCTTCTTCTTATATTCATATAAATAAATAACATACATAAATATTTCATTTTTAGTATCACAAAGATCTACTCTCAACTTCGTACAAAATGATTAAAAAATTAAAAAGGATTATCACATAAAACATTGAATGTTCCCAGAAAAGAAGGGAAGACTACAAAGAATTAATTACATATAGTAAATGCTGATTGAACTACCAACAAATAAAATATAAGAAAAAGGATTTGCATTTAAAACTAAATCAAAATGTATTTGGAGCAATGTCCAAAGGAGATGGAATGAAATGGAAGAGGTGACTTGGCACATGAGAGAGAGAGCTTTGGAGAAGATATAAACATAGATGGTATTTGGGATTATTCCAGCACATGTGAGGCCAAGAAGGTTATGGAATTATTTTTCATTTAAATATCATTTGATAATGGTTTAAAGAATTATCAAAATAATTACAATGATATGTCTATTTATAGGTGGCATCCACTTGGGTCCCTCCAAATTATAAAGAGTAAACATTTAATACAAATTTTCCTAAGGAAGGCATATTTTCCCAATAAAACTTTCACACTTACTCTTCTGCAGAAGATTTGACTACACTAGTGAAGGAGGCACAAAGCAATGGGGTTACACTATGCTTTTGCAGTATAATTTGATTCTTTCATATGTAATAGGTGGAGGAGCAGGGTATCTGGAGAAACAAGGGGAAAAAAATTCTAATGCAGGAGGCACCTCGCATTCCCATGCATACAATATTAACATGGTGAGAAGCCATGCAAAATCATGGAAAACATACATGCATGAGTAGATATATTGGAAGAAGAAATCATAAGGCATGGAAGACATTTACAGAATCTTCCAAAGATTTTTGATCTCATAAAATTTTTTATTGTAGGAAAAGCATAAAGAGGATTTATTGAAAATATTGAAACCTTTCACACTAGGTGTGTTTGCATCATTTTTTGTTGAGGTTTTTCAATGAAACACAGTCTCATATCATGCCTTCATGGAAAGGAAGTATAAAAAATGATATAGGGGCTTCAAATGTGCTAAAAAAGGATTCAAACACCCATCAACCCTAGAAATAGTAGATGTTGTGAATAGAATGTGGAGGAATCAAGTAGAACATGAGGGGTAGAGTGATGTGTTTGGACCGCCCTAGTAGACACAATTGCAAAATGAATAATTTGGAACATACTTATAAATTCTTAGTAAATACCATTTACAGAGTATGAAAAATAATTCAGAACTACCTCAAGTAAATGTGAACTCGTGGAAAGTCATTTTGGAAGTTTACGCACCAAGTGGAGTTATGAAAGGGTTTTCAAAACTCTTAACAAATATAATTTTTGTGTGTGGTCAAGTTTTGTACCTTCACCACCATCTTCCGCCTATGACAAAATTAGTCTCAAACTCAGGTATGGGAATCCATAAAAGCATAATGTCTTGGGAATTGTTTTTGAAATTAATGAGTAAAATACTTTGTTGGGAATGTCTACAAAGTGAAAAAACAAGCTAGATGAAATGTTTTAATATCATGGAAGATTTTGAATAGGTAATACTCATCAAATTCCATAGTTTTAGCATAGCAGAAAATAGGAGTATGTGTAAGGTCATTTCCCATGATACTTTCTGCACACCTATCATATAACTAGCAAATCTAAGGTATGGACATCCATTAAAGCATAAGGGAGAAACTAGGTTCTTCACAAATGAAAGGGAAGGTGTTCGTTACGAGGAGGTCAGATTCAATGAGGATCTTATAGTGAAAACTCTACAATGTGACTCAAATGAGGCTAAAAATTTTAGTGCCAACAAAAATCTTTAGATATTTTTAATTGCTTTTCTATTGCATACAATATTTTTAATAGGATGAATTCAAAACAATTTATGTTTATGATTGGTAGGTATGCAATACTCCATCTATAGTATGAATATTGTCTAGTGCGAGTATTGTATTTTCTATTTGGCATTTGGAAACATCATTTTAGAACTAGTTTTGTGACTCAACAACTCAGGGAGAAACTACTTGGTTTGCTGAGAAACATCAAGAACGTGAAAATGAAATAAACATAGATGTAAAAAAGTGAGTGTCTAGTCTATTATAAAAAATTCCCCAAAGAATTATAGTTTTAGATTTCCAAGCCAATATTTTTAGGAAATAATACAAAGAATATTTGTTAACATAGGTAAAACGAAATGCCAAAGTAAGTTTCCCACCCAGTGGGTTTTTTCCATTTATGCAATGACATGAAGTTGTGTCAAATATTTTTGCAAAGTGATAAGAAATAAAATGTATTTTGTACTTTATGATGCACATACGAGATTTTGTAAAAGATAGGTGAAATGATGCAATGTAATCAAAATGTTTTACCAAGACAATAATTTATTTAGGTTTGTGAAATTCTTTCACTGTGAGATGAAAATGGGTGTAGGTAAAGTGGTTTTCATTACATGTGAAAATGTTGCCAATGTGAAATATTCTAGATCATTTTCCAGAAAAGATCAAGTAAGAGGTGGAGTAAAAAATTTCAGTTAAAAAAGTACGTATGTTTACTTTGTAAAAGAGAAGTGATCTTTTAAAATATGTTCTTTCTTTATTTTGGAAATCTCACGGGAGAAATTAGATAAGAGGATGTATTGTATTTGTCAATTCTCTTTTCTCTCTTTTATGAGGAATGCGTTCACATAAACACATAGTGGGAACAAAAAGACAAAATATAATTGTAATTTGAAAGGAGTAGATGTCATTTTTAGGGACACCAAGTGCGTGAACTATAGAAATACATAAATAGTTAGTTATTTTGGAGAGAGTGAGAATGCTCTTTCTTGCAAGAGAAGCAAGAAGAAAAGGTTGACCCTTGTTGAAAATAGTTTAAATCTAGAGATTTCCTTTCTTCTATTTAATCTTCCTTTCTTCTCATTCTCAAGGTTCTTAAAAATTTCTTCTAGATTGTACATAGTTATTTTTGTTTTTGTTTTAAGTTGCAAATAGGATGTGTTTCTATAATAATTTAATTTTATGAACAAAAATTTCAGCATTCTGTTCATGTATGTGGCCATTGTCATTGAGTTGTCTCTAAATTTAAGATATATATATATATATATATATATATATTAAAAACAACAAGAATATTTAATTTATCTTGTGTAGACTATCTACACTAGAGTTATTTGTTCATTAATTCTTTTTGAGAATAATATTAAATACTTTGCCCAAATGAAAATATTCTATGTTTTGTACCTATATTTGTATAAATTTAAAATGTCAGAGATATTCAAAGTTATCTTTACATTTTTTTGTTGTTATTGTAATATCTATTCCTAGGTCTCTTGTAAGGGAAGATTTAGTTGTTTTGAGTGGATATTTGTGGGTTTGGATGAACAAATGGATTTGTAAGAAGAGCTCAATGATAAGATGAATGGGTTTTTTAGCGTAAGGCATTAACATTAGGGTATATGCTAGTTTCATTTTTCTTGTTAGATTTTTATTTTTGTTATTTATTTGAATCTGTAACCTATGAAAAGACACTGATCCATAAGGGTTTTGAATTATTTTAAGAAAGAAAATAAAACCAAAATTACTTTACCTTCTTTTTTCCCTTCTCTATAAGGGTAGTTGTAAATTATTATCATTCTCAATGATAACTGAAGCTATAATGGGACTGAGTATTGAGTTTATATATTAGGAAAGCCCATCATTATGTTTGATAATTATTAACTACCATAAGTCTACAATAAGTTGTGTGTCAAAAGAGTATTGTATTTGTAGTTTCAAATTATAGGTACACCCACTTGAGTCTAGTAGTGCTTGAAGTGAAGAAGGCTTACATATCCTTGTTTCTTTTTCTTGTCTTCAGTTTGTGATTAGATTTGATGTATATTTACATAGCTTCTGATTATTCATTCTAAGTCTTGTGAATGGCACCTATGATTTTAGTTACCAAGAAATATCACTAACACAAGGTATGTATGGATGGATATGTGTGAAGTGTAAAGGATAGTGTGAATTTGTAGTAGTGGCATATGTAAGTAGCAATTTTGTGAAGCAACATAATTGAATATCAAGAAAAGCCTTACATATTGATAGCACTAGATCATATCGTTACATACAAAGAATGGTCTATTCAAATCTACTGGTGGTTTTGGTAATAGATCTTAATTGTTTAACTATTCATGCATATTCAAATGCAATTTGATAATTTTTTTTTTTTTCATATCCATTTTGGTATCTCTATTGTATAAGGGTAGTAAGGTTGACTAGAAGTGAGCCAACTAGTAGTGAAAAAAATTGGCAGTGAGCCTTTGTAAAAAATACCTTAACTAGTGTCACCCTAATAGGTGTTCATTTCATGAGAACTATCTTCTCTGTGGTTTTTTCCATTTTGTGTTTCCACGTAAATCTTAGTGTTCTCTATGTTATTCTTTCTATTCTTTTATGTTTATTGTTAATGTTTAATGTGCATAATTGATAGATCACAAGTTGTTATTGCTATTGTTTAATAGTTTATGGAAAGAAAAAGGTTTTATAAAGTATGGGACTAACTAATTCACCTATCCCTATCCCCCCACTCTTAGTTATTTGGTTTGTTCAAAAATTGGTATTGAATCTTGGTCCCTTGCATATAGAGATTAACTAATTGAGGGAGATATTGGTTGCTAAAATAGATAGAAGGATTTTTCTACATTGAATAAGATTGGAAAATCATGATGAGTTATATTTAATGTAATAAACCATCAAATGAGTTGCTAAAATAAAAATTGAAGGAGGCATAGGCCTGTATCAAAAATTTGAGAGATTAGATCAAGATTTTCAAAACAAGACACAAGGAAGTCAATAAGGAATTGAAGGAATCAAAGTACAAAATTGTAGAGTTTGAAGAGGAACTCAAATAATTTAATAAATCAAAATATAATGAGGCAGACCAAGATCAGTAACTATTAGAATTAGCAATCTTTCCTTCATTATTTTATTTAATTTGAGGATAAACCAAGGTATCCTCTTTTATTTATTTTAGGATATTCCTAGAGGAATCTCTACATGTAATTTTGTCCTCTAGTCCAAGTGGGAGGAAAACTCATATTTTGTAATTCTTTTAATAAGGAAATAGTTTATTCATCCTTATGAGGATGCTCACACTTGGCACACACTTAGTATGAATGTGGCACTCATTCACATAGGGAGTTACATGCAAACTCCTCCACTCATCTCTACTTAAGAGATGCTTCTCCACACACTTGACATAATTTTCTCACATTTCCTTCACACAATTTCACTCCTCTTATTAGTTATATCATTATTGTACTGATCTCTCTCTCTCTCTCTCTCTCTCTCTCTCTCTCTCTCTCTCTCTCTCTCTCTCTCTCTCTATAAAAGGGGTTTTTATTTTCTTTTCCCCTTACAAAAATCTCTTAGCTCTTTGTTGGGATTCTTCAAGTATTCTCACGTTTTAGTGATTGATCTTGTAACTTCACCTCTATTTTGGCTTATGCTAAACTCCTTCTTGCACTTCACTTTGTTAGATTATTTTCATGAACTTGTTTCCATTCTTTTAATACTTCTAACATGGTATTAGAACTACTAATCTTTGTTTAAGTGTTTTGTATGACGGTGACATTCAAAGGAGCAAATTGTTTTTTCAAGTTATTTTAAAGATCTAAAATTTTTGGGTTTGGTCGGTTCACTGCCAAACCCATCTAATATTTCTTCATTTCAAGTAGTTTTTTACAAGCAATAATCTAATATTTCTTGCATGATTCAAATAATAACAATCTCAGCATTTTATGATATCTCTTTGCATGCAGATTGTTTGATTTTTTTTGGAAGGTGTATTTCCAATCTCTTATTGTGTTATTCTAATCTTAGATCTCTTTTACAATATCTTTGTGCATGCTTGTTTATTTTATTTTATTTGTAGGTGTCTCTATGTTCTAATATACACCTCTATTATTCTTTCATATATCTTTGGTTTTATAATATTGTGCGTACAAGTTTTATAATATTACTTTCATAAATCTCTGGTTTTTCTAAAAAATCTTGATATACCTCTGTATGTGCTTCTTCTTTTTTCCTCTTTTTTCTCTATTTGGATGTGTGATGTAGTTTATTCATTCATATTCAATATTATCATTGTCTCTATTATCCTTGGTGAACAGTTCCTTACCCCATCTGTCAGTTCAGATTTTTTGCTAAAGAAATACAACCCTATTGGAAAGTTGGCTATACTAATGTATATGACTTAATATAGTGTTTTCATTATGGAAACAAAGTCATATAGTAGTTTGGAGTCAACACACTTGATGAGAAGATCAGAAATTGATTAAGTGTTGAAGACTAGACAGTGTACAGAGTTCATGTAGCTCAGAGCATCAATGCACGTGCGTATGGCATAATTAGGGTGTGCACCCTAGAAGTTAAGTTGGTTGGACTATATTCATACTTAGTCTATGAGTGCATGATCAGATATGCAAGTATAAGAAAGATACAGGCAGTTGAAGTTGCACAACCAGTGTGTGCAAGTGAAGAATAGAATAAGCAGCTGACTATTATTATTTTGAGTTGCGACTATATTCTTATGATGTAAAGGCTATGCATGTATTATAATTAGGTTTTTGACATGTATATATGTGATGCAGGAGCATCCTGGGTTTAAGAGCAATCTTGCATTACCCAAAATATTTATGTGTTTGTGTTCAATAAGGGCTATCTTATGTAGAGCTTCTATTTATGGAAACTTGCTATTTTTAGTAAGTTGGTCATACGATCTTAGAATATTTTGATTTCACATGTGGAGGTTCATCTTAGTCATGCCAGTCTACCAGTAGAGTTTCATGGATAGATCAGGTCTAGTTTTGAAGCTATTGAAGATAGGTGAGGAAGCATATTACCAAGTTGAATGCATAGTGTAAGGCTAAAGCAGATGAGAAAAGGAGGCATAAGGAATTTTAGGTTAGAGATAAAGTCATGATTCATTTGAAAAAGGAGTGATTTCTAGTTGGTACATACAACAAGCTAAAAGTGAAGAAGTTTGGGCCATGTAAGATACTGAAGAAGCATGATTCAGGAAATGCGTATGAGGTAGAATTGCCTACTGAGCTGAATATTTTACCAATGTTTAACATTTTAGATTTGACAGAGTATCATGAGGGAGGTTTTGAAGATGACATCATAGCAGCACAATGGAGTATTCCAGCAAGTGGTTTAGATATTGAAGAGATTAAAGACATACTGGACAGTCATGTTGGTAGAAGCACAAGGAACGAGACATATAAAGAATATCTGGTCAAGTGGAAAGGATGACCTGTTGAAGATTCATCATGGCTGACAAAGGATGAGGTTAACCATCTTGGTTTACCTCTACACACCTGATTCATGACAGGGTCACTTCTTAAATTACCCTAGGTGTCTAATGCAGGAGCATCCTGGGTGTAAGAGCAATCTTGTATCAGCCAAAAATATTTTTGTTTTTATGTTCAATAAGGGCTATCTTATGTAGAGCTTCTATTTGTGGAAACTTTCTATTTTTAGTAATTTGGTCATACAATCTTAGAATGTTATAATTTCACATGTGGAGGTTCATCTCAGTTATATCAATCTACCAGTAAAGTTTCATGGATAGATCAGGTCTAGTTTTGAAGATATTGAAGATTTTTGGTATTGGCAGCAGGGTACAGGAACTTTGAACTTAGTTTTGAAGGCTTTAGAGGCCCTAGATGAGGTCGATACTTTGGGTGATGGGTACTTGTGCCTATCAAGCCTGTAGAGCACTTCATGGATTTTTCCTGAATGGGGTCATAATAGTCAATTGGGTTAACTGGCGATGACTTATGGTCTTTGAAAGTTGGGTCACCTGAAATGGCAGAAAATAATTTTCCTTCAAAATTTTTGTTTGGGTTTCAAAATTTATTTTGAGCTGACTTTGATGTAATAAATTGAAAAATAAAATAATTCTAAGTTTGGTCAGCCCTAAGGGCTAAATTTTTGGAACCTTCTCGGGCGGTGGAAATTACCTATATAAAGAAGGCCCGTAGTGTTGTCTTAAGCAGTTTGGGGGTAGTTTGGGGTAGATCTTTTTAATAATTCAAGAATTTTTCCTACAGAATATTGTAAAGGGAATTCTCATGTGGCTTTTCATATTGTAATTCTAAAATTTGGAATTCCACACTTGTGGAGATAATAAGAAGCCCATTTTTTGTTCTTGCAAATTGTTATTTTTTTCTCTGTTTCTGTTATGTGTTTGTGGTATTAAGGGGAGCAACCTTCATCAATATGTTTGATTGTAAACATGCTTAAGCCAATTCATTTGGAAGTGTTGTATGCAAAAGGTTTAAGGGCCGACCTAGTTGTTTATTTTGTATGCGCATATAAATATAAGATGCGCCCATTGTAATTAGTAGGGAAGTGAAGATAGAGTTGTGATAAGCAGAGAAGAAACATGCGAAGAGTCTAAAAGATGTATTAGAGCTTTGCAAGAGGTCAAAGCATTAGAGCATCAAAGGAACTGATTTGAGAAGCAGTGTCATAGTGACAATTCATCCAACAGATATAGTGTGTATCTGAGATTAGAAGGTTGTAGCCTTCACCACTTGAGCAGTGAGCTCTAGGACAGTGCGTCCACTCCCCTAACAAGGACTATTGTAAAAGACTCCTAATAGGGTCCAACCCTTAACAAGGTCTACTGTGCTTAATGCATTGTAAAGAAACTCCTAACAGGGTTAAGGATCTTCTAACAAGGATCACAAAACACTAGTACAAAATATTAGTGGGTGTCAATTTCCACAGGGGGGTTTTACCTATTTGGGTTTCCCCGTAACCATATTGATGTCATGTGTTGATTTCATGTTTCATGTTTACGTGGATGTTTATTTCAGTAATTAAGCATTTAAGTTCAGTTTAAAGATTAAATCTAAAAGATAAAATATAGTGAGCACTGATTCACCCCCCCTCTTAGTGTTCCCATTCCTAACAAACCCAATTCATGTTGGCTTTTATGAAAAAATAAAACTGAATCTAGAAAAACTAAGATATGGGTTTTGTGCAAAATAAGCTTATTTAGCTCTCACATAAGAAGTTTCTCCAAATTTGCCTTTGTTTAGGATTTGTAACCAATCTTTGTCACTCTTTGTATCACTACTTCCATTCATAGGTTTGAGCCAGTCACTACTTGGCTGCCAACATTTTCTCTGCTCAAGTCTATTTTATTCTCTATCATTTTAGCTATTCTTGGTTTAGTTTAAATTTTAGTTTGACTTTTTATAAATTTGTGAATGATTCCTTAGCTAAGTTTAGAGATAAGTTTGAATTTGAATGATTGTTTAGCTAAGTTTTATTGTCTTTGTATTCCACTTTGAATTCATTTTAGATAGTTTGACTGATTTCCATTATATTTGTTTAATAACATTGTTCATTATATTCTCATCCATTCTTTTATATTATTGTTGGTTATTATTAATTTCTATACAAAAATATATATTTTCTTATTATTTGTCTCTTATATTTACTAATCATTGCAGGTAATCATATCATTTTTAAAGTTGTAGTTTATTATTTGTCTTATTCTTTATTTGTAATATAATCATTTCATCCTGTCATGATAACTTATTCTTGGCTGACTTTGTATCATTAGATTCTTCTACTTATTTTATCATTAGATTCTTGGTTTATTTAATTATTATTTCATTTATTATATAGCATTTTTTTTCTATTCTTAGTCTCTTATGTTTATAACGTTGCAGGTAATCATAACACTTTTTAAAAAAACTTGCAACATTTATATCTTTCAATCATTAGATTTCTTAGCCTATATTTAACAAAATTTGATCAAATTTGTTTAACAAAAAAGAGTTTAAATGTTAAAACAAAATTCTCACTTCATATTTTTTAAAATAATTTTAGCCCCATATTTTATCAATATAAACATATTCCAATTGTCATTTTGTTAATTCATTATAATAAAAAGTTGGTGTGTCATTTCAACAAAAATTTAAATAATTTTTAAATTTTCACTTTTCCTGCATATTAACTAATGAAATTTATCTTAAATTTATTTTTCCAACCATTAGCATTTTTATCTTCAATGTATTTCACTTAGTTTGGCTTAATCTTATCATTATGTTTATTTAATTATGTTGCATTTAATTATGTCTAATCCTCACTATGATAATATTCCTCTTTTTGATAATTCTGCTATTTGGGATGAACCATATGACAATGGTTATTCTTATAATGCATTCAAGCTTGATGATTCTTCTTATTGCCATGAATATTCCCCTTTTGATGATATTTTAGAACAAGAAGAAGACATTATTTCTACTTTTCTCAATGTTACATTACCTCCTTTTAAATCTCCTAGTATAGATGTGTGTATTTCTCAAGATGAACTTAATAATTTATCCAAAGTTCAAGATTATGAATGCAATACTAATACTATGGTTGTTGTGGAGGATAATAACGATGACTATGATAATGACAATACTGATGATAATGATGCTGATTATAATAGCTCCACTCCTCTTGATTTTTCATATAATGATGGATACATTACAAATTTATTTTCTGACATTGATGATTGTATCATTGATTATGTGACTGATTTATTTTATGATTCACAATATGATTTCACTTTACAAGGTTTTACTGATTTAGATCTAGGATGAGAACTTTATGATGGGAGATCTACTAGTGGTTATTGCCATATTATAGGCTCGGGTGTTGTTTCTTGGAGAAGTCAATATGATCAATCTCTATCTCTATGTTCTACTAAATATGAATATGAAGAATGTACACATGCATCTAAAGAAGTTCTATGGAATCAAAGATTACCTAAAGATTTGGGTCATCCTCTACAAGAACCTACACCTTTGTATTGTAGTAATCAAAGTGTTATTTCAAAGATTCATGTGTACCATTCAAGCTCCAAGAACATATCACTCCAGAATCACTTCATGAAAGATCAAGTTGGAGATAAACATGAGTCCCTCATCCATTGCAAGGTAAATGATCTAGCGGTCGATATCTTTAAGAATACTCTTTCTAAAGAGCAATCTCAAAAACATTGTAAACATTTGGGTTTGATACCTATTTCTCTAATCTCCCCAAGTAAAGATGAAAGGGGGGTGTTAGAATTAGTAATCTTTCCTTGGTTGTTTTATTTAATTTGAGGATAAACCAAGGTATCCTCTTTTATTTATTTTAGGATATTCCTAGAGGAATCTCTACATGTAATTTTATCCTCTAGTCCAAGTGGGAGGAAAACTCATATTTTTTAATTCCTTTAATAAAGAAATAGTTTATTCCTCCTTATTAGGATGCTCACACTTGACACAGACTTAGTATGAATGTGGCACTCATTTACATAGGGAGTTACATACAAACTCCTCCTCTGATCTCTACTTAAAGAGATACTTCTCCACACACTTGACACAATTTTTTCACATTTCCTTCATACAATTTCTCTCCTCTTATTAGTTCTATCATTATTGTTTTGAGCTTCTTGCTCATATTCTCTCTCTTTTAGGCTTTTCATGCCTCATTCATAATACACAAAGGGGTTTTTCTTTGCTTTTCCCCTTACAGAATCTCTTGGCTCTTTGTTGGGATTCTGGGAGTATTCTCATGTTTTGGTGATTGATCTTGCAACTTCATCTCTGTTTTGGCTTATGGTAAACTCCTCACACTTCACTTTCTTAGACTATTTTCATGAACTTGTTTTCATTATTTTAATACTTCTCACAATAACTGAAGGATTCAAAGAAAATGATAGAAGACCTTGAGAAGAAGTTAGATGACAAGATACTAAGTAAATATTAAATTAATTCTAGATTGAGATACAAGATGGAAAGTGCTTGGTACGATATAGAAGAAATAGGAACTACAATTGAAGAATGGAAAGAGACCAAAGAAAATTTCAAGGATATTATTAGGAAGAGTTTAGAACAAAATCAGAAGCTGGAATTGCAATTAAAAAAGTTGAGGTAAAAAACAAAGTTATGTGAAGGCAACATTAATTTGTATCATTTACTAGACATGTAGATTGGTCACAATGATAAAGAAGGTCTAGGATTTAACAATGAATATCCAAATCTAAAGGACAAAGGTCTAGGGTTAAAGATCTTTCCCTTTTGTTCCAATTCCTTGACTGGTGATTTTCTATAGCTAGTTTTCTAACTTTTGACTTATTCTTTGTATAATTAAGTATTTACTAATTACATTTTGCTTAAGTTTTCTTAGGCTAATTGATTTGTATATTAGTTTCTGTTGAGACACCTAGGAGTTTGCATTTCATTTTAGTACAAAGTTAGGATAAATTCCACTTTAGATGGTGATAGTTTTCATCACATACCTCTTTGTGTGCGAGATCCAATTTTAGTGCTCTTATCACATTATCATCCTCTGATTATTGTACATGTTGCACATACTTTGATGTACGATATAGGATGATCCACCTTCAGTGGACATGTCAATCCACCTAGTGTGGTTCATAACTTAGTATCTCCTTATCATTAAGTCTTATTGCACTTCCTATATTTTTAGGAACTCCTAATTTGTATTCAATTCAATTGGTTATAACCAATTATTTGATCATTTTTCCTTTCTTGTGCTATCAATTAAGCTTCTAGATCTGGGTGTTTTATTATTTATCTTAGAAAAATTATTACATGGTATCACAACGATATAAAAATTATTACATGGTATCAGAGCCATAGGAGTGTCATTGTATAGTGTCTTTGGAGATGATTTTGTAGCAGGGAAAAATTAAAGCTTGCTAGTGAAAATCAGAGGTTGGCATCACATTGAGGAGTTCCAGAAACCCCTAAATAGAATTTTTTTCATCCAAATCGAACATCTGAAGCAAAATCTAGAGCCATTTAAATTTTGAAACTACGTTGATAGTGATTCAATAAATATATTTTCAGAGACAATTTTTAAATACGGATATCTCAGTCATCTGGACTCCTTTTTTTGAGATTTTTGTTTTATTTTAGGGTATAATTTAACGATCTACACAATGGTGTAGGTGGTTGTTCATCTCTTCTTCTAATGTTTTTTGAAAATTGGGAATCTTGTTTTTTAAAAAGTTAGAGATTTTGTTTAGGCTCTTATAGACACATTTTCAAGTGCTATATTTTTTGAAAGCTCATGATTTTTTGTCTAATTTCTAGATCTAGAATCAGTTTGGAAATTTTTGGGTAGACATAGTACTTTCAACATTTGGTTTATTTTGGCCTATCTTTGGCACTTGTAATTTGTTGGATCCTTGAGTGATCTTGTGTCTTATTTATTTGAGTCTACTACAATTTCATATTTTCTATTGTAAATGTCAAAATTAGAAGTCCACTTTAGTTTTGGAAAGTGGAAATTTTACACACGATATATATAAAGTGCCAGAATCATCTTTTTTTTTTTTTTTGGGGGGGGGGGGGGGGTTCTTTGGTTCATTTCATTTTGGGGGGTGGATTAATTTTTTGATCTCATTGTTTCATGTGAGAAGTGCATCATGGATGTTTTAATTAGGTTGACAAGAGAAAACTATAGTCAATGGAGTGAATTGGTTCTTTCTCATCTTAGTGAGCATAACCTATTGCCCTATTTGTATGAGTATGTAACTAAAAGTCCTTATTTTGATTAGGATTCTTACTCAAAAGTTTTTAATGTTATTTATTGGAAAATGGATATGGATTTTATGGATTCTCTTGATTACTATGAAGATCGAGAAAAGACTATTCTTGATATTTGGATTGTTCTTTGGGAAATGTATGGAGATCCTCATGTTCCTCCACTCCCAAAAGGTCTAGAACCTCTAGTTATAGATCCTCCTCCTATTGAGATCACATCTATTATTTCTCTTGATGATGATTTCCTTCCTATAGCCATTGGCTTTTTTGATTCAGTGGAATAGGATATTCCTTTTCTTCTAGTTATAGTTGCATGAGATGACTACTTGAAAAACATTACAGGTTCTTTTATGGAGTCTTACATCTAGGATTTGGGGGACACCATTGATGACAATCATCTTCACTTTTTTGAGGATGATCCTTATTCAATTATTGTGAGGGAACACTCTGACCCCCATCTTAACTCTCCACTTGATCCTTCTCTCGAGATTGACATGATTGTGGATCCTTTGATACAACATTTGTAGGAGGTCTCTTTAACTTTAGAGAAAATATTTGAGTCTTTGGAGATTGGTGATCATGAGTTTCAAACCTCACTTGAGATGTCACATTGCATGGTTTAGGTTTATCATATTCATGTGTTGGAGATTCCTATTCAATTTCTTGAGACATAATATATTTTTAGGATTCTTCCTAGAGATTAGGGAGGATTCATTGATACACATATGGACTTGTTTATTCCTAAGGGGAGGAACATCATTAAATTTTCTTGGTACAATTTCTGCATTGATATAGGCACATCTATCATGGGTGTACATTCTACATTAAGGTGGGGATTCCTTTCTTATCTTCCTACTTCTTCATTTGTGGAGGCATCTTTGTGTTTAGAGTTTGATCCAAATTAACACATGGATCAGTTACCATCGGTTCCTTGTTTTTCACCTTCTATTGGGCTTGATCCTCATTGGTTCATAGAATCTTCATCAACCAAGGGCATCACGACACATGAGAATACTTTATAGACATCATACTTAATTTAGATTCCCCTTCCTTCATCCTATCCACAATGGGAAGCCTTCTTACATCTATACTTACTATATCTTCTTCCTAAGGGGAGAAATGTTGTTTGTAGGCAATGTTCTATGTTTGTCCTTCAAGCACTCACCATCCTTGGAGGAGAATATTCATTATGGGGGGATATCATTGTATGAAAAATTAGGTAAATACTATTCTAAATGATAAATTAACTATTCTAAGATTAATAAATCTATCTAATTAACAAACTACAATGAAGAATACAATCAAAATGAAGCTAAAAGAACATTTTACCTTCACCTACCATGTAGCTTGTCTCCATTTCTCTCCTAGCCTTGATTTCTTGAAGATGTTGAGCTCTCAGATTTTCAAATGAATCCCTTTCCCAAGGTGCTACCAAAGTGTGGAGATTTGATGATGAATGCAAGGAAGCTTAAAGCTTGATTATGCAGCTAATGGATGGAATGTAAAATGGATTTGATGATAATATGGATGCTTGATTTCTCTTAGAATGCTTGGATGCTTGTATGCTTGATTACAAAAATACCTATTAGCTCACAAAGGGGAAATGAGGCTCCTTTTAGAGATTTTTGGAGGATCTAGGCCTAGGTGGCATAATCCTATGGTTGAGAATGAAAGGTGGAAGATCCTAGGGCTAGGATTGACTTGGTTGAAGGAGTTTAGAAAAAGGGGGATGTAGTTGGAATGTGAGAAGAAGAATAGAGAAGATGTTCCTCTCACTTTGACATGGAAGAGAACAAGGTGGAAGGGAAAGACACATGTCAAGTGTCTCACAAAGACCAAAGAGAGAAAGAGGGAGAGACCTTTTCCTCATGAGGACTCTTTGTACAAGTGTCCTATGAGTCACCTTTGACCCTTAGAGGTGGCTTGAGAAACCCCTTAGGAATAGGGATTGTCTCTTGACTTGGTTTAAGAGAGGACATGTGGTCATGAGACCAAGTCCTATGAGGCCACATAGCCCTTAAGAATAGGACATGTGTGGGTGAGGATAATTACTAATAAATAATTAATAATTATTATTTACTTTAGCAAAAGTGATGTGTCAAGTGACTGGGTAGATGAGGTTGACTAGGGCACTTAGTCATATTTAGGTGATTATGTATTTAATTAAATCACTTTAATAAGACTAATTAGAAGACTTAGGATAGAGGAATAGACTATAGTGAATTTACTAAATAAATTCAATAATTTATTTAATAAATAGAGGAATAATTATTAATTAAATAAAAAAATATTTAATTAATTTATCAAGTCAATATCAACTAAATAATAAATATTTAATTAATTAATGATGCTATTTTTAAGTGTATACAATCATGTCTTCTTGTTTCCTTCTTATTTGGAGATTATTGATTGTATATGGGTATGTGCAAAAAGTTGGGTACCAATTCAGAGGAAGTCTTGTAGAATTACAAGATGTTGCTTGAAATGGGCACCTGATTTAGATTCAGGCACCTGATCCAAAATTCAAAAAATGAGTGGCCATTTTTTTCAAAACGGGTGCCCATTTTTTTTCAAAACAGGTGCCTGTTTCTAAATTTTATTTATTTATTAATTTTTAATGACTAAAAATGCATTTTAACACTTCAATATTTTTTTTTAAGAAATGGGTGCCCATTTTTTGAATTTAAATAATCGACACTCATTTCTTAAGACATGAGCGGGAAACACACATCCACCTCAAATTTCATTTCAAAATAGGTTTGGTTTAGGCTCGGTGAAACCAATCCTATGCTTTGACCTCCAAAAATTTGGTTAAGGCACAAGAATGCCAGATATTTGCCTTGTCATAATTTTTTGAGGGTCTTCCTGATCGTATTTTTTTACGAAACAAAAACCCATTAGATTTCTCACTGTCCTCATTTCAAAAGTGTAAATTTCATAATGATATGATTATTTTTACTATTTTTTCATTATTTATTAGTTAAAAGTTGTACCTAAATGTAAAACAGTGAGATTCACTAAAACTTTAATAACTTTTTGTTTTTAGTTTTGGAAAATAAATTATATGACATGAACCTACATAAAATTCTCTTGAATATAAAAAAAAATGAAAATATATGAAATTTTCATCAAATTATGGTAGTCATACATCAAAGGTTTTCAAAATATATTTTATAGTCAATTAAAAATTAATTTAAAAAAATATATTCAATAAAAACATAAGGAAAATATGCTCATTAATCTTTGTTGTCTTACATATATTTTCCCCTAAGGATTTGCAAAAAATTATTTATTTAGGTGAAAATATGGTGGTCGTACACGACTATGGTATGGTCCTCAAACATGCATTTTGAAAACATGATTTTTAATCATTCCTACTAAAAAGAAATTTATACCATGTGGATATTTAAATAAACTACATATTTTAAAATTAGTCTCTAAGAACTACATTATATTACTAATTTTTTTTGGGATTAAATCTCTAAGTGTCTCAAATTTAGACATCAATTGACATGAAATTTGAAAAAAGTGGAAAAACTTCCACTTTTTGCCCAAAAGTGGGACTCAACTTCTTATAGCCACCCATATAGATGATGTATATCATAACGGGGGGTCTTGATTACTCCATCCATCCATGCATCTTGTTTTTCATCTCTCTTTTTGGGGGAGGATTTTTCCCATGAGGTTTTCTCTCTTTCTCTTCTTTATGAGAGGTTGCATTGCATTGATCTTGCATATTGTAAATGGGTACCTAACATGGCCTAGTATCTGGGACCCATCATGCATTTCCATCTAGCATTGTGAGCTTAGGTACATTCCCCTAAGTTTCACTTAAGGGGGGGTGTTGGTGTAATTAAGTATTTACTAGTTAGACTTTACTTAAGTTTACTTAGGATAATGCATTTGCATATTAGTTGTCATTGAGACACCTAGGAGTTTGCATTTCATTTTAGCACATGGTTAGGAGAAATTCCACATTAGATGGTGATGGTTGTCATTACATACCTCTTTGTGTGTGGCATCCACCTTTAGTGCTCTTATCACATTATCATCCTCTCATTATTGTACATGTTGCACATACTTTGATGTACAATACAAGATGATCCACCTTTGGTGGACATGTCAATCTACCTAGTGTGGTTGATAGCTTATCATCTCCTTATCATGTAGTCTTATTACATTGCCTATATATTTAGGTACTCCTAATTTATATTCAATTCAATTGTCTATAATTAGTTATTTGATTATTTTTCTGATCTCTATTATGCTATCAATTGAGCTTCTAGATCTTGGAATTTTATTCTTTGCCTTAGGAAAATCCTTACACTTATAACTCTTTACTATTGTAGATAACCAACCCCACTTTCTAGAAGAAACCTACATTTTCATATTGCATAATGTATTCTTTCATTCCCTTTCCAAGTCTTTTTCTATGTGAACCCTACATTTTATACCCTACCTTATGCCTAATATAATCTATCTTGGATGAACCAACGACATGGAGATCTTGCAAGACACAATAAAAAATTGACATTTTCTTAACTTCTAAGAGAGCTTATATGGGAAATTAGTTGTGTTAGAGGTTATTAAAAAAATATAATCTATGTCATTGATATATGATAATATTATAATGGTATATATGTAAATATCAATAGTAAATATTATTTATTTTCTATGACAAATATCATTAATTAATCAAAATAAAATAAAATTTTGAAACCTTAAATAGTGAAACATGTTACTCCTAAATGGATTTAAGTGTTATCATTAGTATTAAGTTCTACAACCGGTAAATACACAAAGATAGTTTAGTCGGTTATCAATATATAGTAGTCACCAAGTAGAGAGATCACAGAGTATAATAGTTACCAATTACACAAGATTACTGAGCATTGGTGGATAGGGAGATTGAGAGACAACATTTACCGAGTAATCCAGAGTTCAAATAAAATTTTGGAATGGAAAATAGTTCAAGGTGAACAAATTTTTACCAAACAAGAAAATGGTTTACCAAGATTGAGGTGAATATTTAATGTGGATGTAATCATTTAATGAATGATGATTCCTATGTAATAGTGATCTTGGTTAATCTTATGAACTGTTTATCTTAGGTTTTCTAAGATAATATAGAACCCTTATTAGGTTAAGGTCAGTTTGATATAAAATTTCTATAGATTCTATTTTGACAAGTATCTCAAAAAGGAAGTAGCTGCAGTCAAGGACATCTGAAGTTAAAACATGGTTTCAAAAGAATGATTTCTACAGAAGTATTTAGTTTATCGGAATAGTTATAAGGCTACCAAGTAGTTTAAAAGGATATAATCATCAGAAGAAGGTGATATATTTATTGTATTTAAAGGACCTGAAATCAAAAATTTGGGTTGTGTTTCATTCAGGTCATTTATCACTATTACTCTCTTACAATTGTAGCAAATTCAAAATCTCCTAGCAGAGTGAACTTAACCATTCTTAGTTAAATCTCTTAAATGAGAGCATAGATGAATAGTGTTGTGAAAATCTTTTAACCGGGTAGATCTAGTTGATTTTTTTGTTACTCCTAATAGGGTAAGCGTTATAAAGTAAACTCCACCAAGATAATTAAGAGGGGTGGGGGTGAATCAGTTATCACATAAATATAGATTTTATAGATTTTAACCATGTAAGCAATGTGATCAACAACCATAGAAAGATATACATAGACAAAAACATAATAAAACAAGATATGTTGACTAGGGAACCTCTTGATCAAAGAGTAAACCCCAGTGGGAATGATGCCCACAAATGATGCACTAATATGAAAGTTCCTTGTGAGAGGATGGACTCTATTACAAGTCTTATGAATACATTTAGTACATATCAATACCTACTAGGAGACTTTGAATCCTTGCTAAAATATTTTAACTATGTTAGGAGTTATGGAAGACAGAAGGACCCACTGTCCAAACAGCTTCAAGGCAAAGATAACTAAATAGACTGTCAAACTGATCTCTTTATTACTCAATAGACTAATACCAAATATTACTAATCTCAACAACTTAACACTTTTCCTCTAACTATGTCAAACTACACCAACTACTTCATCAGATCTCAATACCAGATCTCTATACTTCTCATATCCTCTTTGAACAAGTATTGCATAATTCCACAATTCACTTTCACAATCTCAAATTGTAAAATCCATATTCTCATTACAATAAGGAAAAAATTCTTTCCTTTATACCACACTCAAATAATTACAAATGAGTAGGCATACAAATTAAAAAATAAAATCTTCCACACGTTACATAAAAATTTCATAATTACATTAAACTGTTAGCTTCCAATTAAGATAACTCTTCACTCATGCAACCTCTAACCTTTTTGTTATGTCCACACATAATTATCATTTCTTAATCATTTTTTCAACTTTTCATGCTTAGATTGTATCCCGATTAGGAGATATCATCTGATTTCCTAAAACTATTACTTAGGAACACTATCTGAATACTGCTTCCATTGAATTACACATAATTGTCATGAATAAATGAATTTCTATATGCACTCTTAACCATGATCTTATAAAACATCATAGAGTAAGTCCTCAACTCCACATTGCTTGATCTTCAATATCCCACATGCACTAACTCAAACACTGTCTACTTCTCTACTAAACTTTAGTAGATCATTGTGTTGACATCAATGACAATCATAGTCATGAATGCAACAAAAACTACTATAGAATGGCTTCGAATACTCCCCCATAAGATATATTCAACATTCATTCCTAACAATCTCCCCCATTGGCATCGATGAAAACATATATGAAAAAACATCCTGTTAGGAATAAATGTAAAATATTTTGGTAGTCATTCTATAGCAGTTGTTGTTGCATTCATGACTTGGATTGTCATTGATGTCAACATAGTGATATTCTGGATATTAGCAGGAAAGTAGGTACAGTTTTGTTTTGCACACATGTTGTATTGTAGATTGGCTTTTTTGTAGTTGATGGTATGTTCTTTGGTGTGTTATTAACCTATGGTTAATAGCACAAAAAGAAATTCATTCATTTGTGAGAGTTATGAGCATTTTGGTGAAAGCAATGTTTAGACAGTGTTTCTGTGAAGCGATGTTCAGAAATCGGAGGATATCTCTTAGCTGGGATGGAATCTGATTTTGCGTAGTTAAAGGGATGTTGGAGACTCATTAATGATGACATGGTTTATAGCACAAACTTTGAGGATATGTTTGGAGAAAGTAACAGTATCTGGAAGCCGACAGTTTTATGTGAATTATGTGTGTAGCGTGTAGAATTTGTTATTTTGTAATTGAGGACCGACTCATTTGTAATTATTTGAGTTTGGTATATAAGAAGGAATTTTTTCCTTGTTGTAATGTGTACTATAAAGATTGTGATGTGAATATATGCATGAAGTGAAGAAAAGAGCTAATTCAGTGATGAAGGAAGACTTGTGAGTACAGAGATCTGGAATTGTGATCTTGTGTAGGAGAGAGTGTAGTTTTAGCACAGTGTGAAGGAGGAAATATATTTCATATTATTCTATTGAATAATTCTAAGATCTTTTGGACAGTGGGTTCAGAGATCTTTCCTTGAAGCTATTTAGGCAATGGGTCCTTCTACCTTCCATAAACTCTTAACCGGGTTAGAATCTTTTAACAGGGATTCAAAATCTCCTAACAGGGATTTATATGTACTGAATGTATTTCATAAGACTCCTAACAGGGTCCATCCTCTAACAAGGAACTTTCATATTAGTGCATCATTTTTTGGGCATCATTCCCACCGGGGTTTACTCTTTTCAAGAGGTTCCCTAGTCAACATATCTTGTGTTATTGTGCAATTGTGTATGATTATCTTTCTATGGTTGATCAGTACATTGATTACATTTTTTAAAGTAGTTGAATGGATAAATTATCTGATAACTGATTCACTCCCCCCCCCCCTCTCAGTTATCTTGGGGATCTTTACTTTCTAACACATCCAAGTTCCATGAATACCAACACTACAACACTGCCACTCTGAAATGCTTTCAAATCCTCTTCATCAATCAAATCTTGCTTCATTTTCATGTAACCTTTTCCCTCAAATTATCTAATAGATAGTTTTTTTTTCATGTATCCTTCTCCCCCATTGACATCAATGAAAAATGCTTCATCACTATGTCAATGACAACTTTAATGTCAAAAGACACTTTTCAAAAAATATATTCACTAGAGTCCTCATGACTCAGCTCAGAAACACATACTCCCCCATAGAGGAAGTACCAACTTCTAGTCTAGAAGAAAGAGAAGGCTCATATACTACTGGATGGATGCAACAATCTGCATCACTTCTTAAAAGTAGGTTGGGGCATAACCCCAAGCATACCTCTCAGATACTCAAATGTATCCTTAGGCAAATGCTTTGTAAATATATCAACAATCTTCTCTTTTGTGCTATATACTTCAATCTAACTTCTTTTTCTACCTCTTTCTCTCTCACTACATGATACTTTATCTCTATATGCTTTGTATTAGAATGTAGTGTAGGATTCTTAGACATACTAGTTGTGCTAGTGTTATCACAATGTATAACAATATGCTAAAAAAAAATTATTCCAATATCCTTCAACATTTGTTTCATCCAAATTATTTGATTACAATTGTTCACTACTGGTACATACTCTGCTTCGATTGTGCTCTATGAAATATAGTTCTACTTCTTGCTTAGCCAAGAAACTAATCTTCCTCCAAGGAAAAATGCTCCACCACTTGTTCTCTTTTTTTCATCAACACTACCTCCCCAATATACATCTATATATGCACATAGGTAAAGTCATCATATTTTTCATACCACATTCCATATTCAATTGTGCCTCTTAAGTACCTCAATATCCTATTTACTACTGCATAATGTGACTCTCTAGAATCAACTTAAAATCTTGCTACAATTCCAACTGCATGTGATATATCAGGTCTTGTATGAGTTAAATATTGTAATCCTCCAATCATAGATCTGTACTTCTTCTGTTCAATTGCATGATTCTCATCTATGCTAGATGTGTGATGATGATAATCACCTTCATGAAATTAAGATCAATTAGTAACAACTCAAAGTAAATACAATGCAAATCTAATTAAGAATTGAAACTAAGATCTATAACATCTCATGGTTCTCTAGAAAGATGTGGTAAGTGAATATCTCAGCTCAATCTCTACTAGTGACACTTCTAAAATGAGAAAGTATGTTGCTACAATGCTTCTACAATGCTTGTTCTAGCTCAAATTGATACAAAGATACTCAAATTTCTCTAAATGCTCTTAGAATTCTCTTCAATTACCTATAATAACAATGCTTTGCAAATGAATTTATAAGATGATTATTGCTCTCAAAAAGCTTCATACTTATAGTAAATTCTCAAGGGTAGGGGGTGGAGTGAAGTAATCATGATTAACCCTTGGTTGAGTCAAATACTTTGCAATGTTTTTAAATGGGGGGACAATTTAAATGTTTGTCTTAAAGCTTTGGACAAAAGGACAAAATTGAGTGGTTGAGATTGAAAGATTAGAATGAGTGATTGAGATTCATCCTTTTTGAGTGATTTATGTCTTTTTGTCCTCCATTCTCATTAGTTGCTCAACTTTGTTGAAAGATATTAGCATTAATTAAATTCAATTAATTAATTAAATTTAGCGATGTAAGGGAATAGATTCATTTTGATTTTTGATTTAACAACTATACAATTAATTGATTAAAATCAATTATGTAGTGTTTTTACCCCTTTAAGCTTTGATTTAATTATTTAACATCGATATTTGATTTTTCCTTTGCTTTAATTATTTTTGTGCAATTTGATTTAATAAATGTCCATTTTAATTGATTTGATCATTTTTTATTAAATTAGTGCATTTTGATGATTATTGCAATTTAAAAGGACTTGCCCATTTTTTAGTATCTACAAATGCCCCTCTTTGAATTGATGTGAGAAGAACATTGATTCAAAGATTCTTTTGATTCCTGATCATTTTTTAGGTCCTGATTGCTGATTCACCGATTCACTGATTTACCACTGATATGAAAAATTTGATATGATGTCTCTGATATGATATGCCTTTGACATGAAATTGATATGATACTAATATTGACTCAAAAAGTTTTTGATGCCTTACTGATTCTAATAATGTTTGATGCTAATTTATACTCTGATGCCCCCTCAATAATAAAACATATTGATAGTGTGATTTGAAAATTTTTGATTGATTTTTTATTTGATCCAATATGTTTTCATTTCTCAAAAAGCTTGATGATATGTCATGATTCAAGAACATGCCCTGGTTGATTCGATAGGTAAATATACGTCAAATTCCAAATTTCACCTCTAAAATTAGGTCAAATTAGCTTAAATAGGTTGAAAAACCTTCATTTACTATTCATTTGCAATTTTGACTTTGGTGATTTTTGATCTGGTCCCGTGGTGATTTTGATGATGGTTGTCCCTATCAGTGAGCATCGGTTCAAGAGATTTTAATGCTATCAGAGACCTCCAGACTACAGACCTTTGGTGAGTCATTTTTAACTTCCTTATTGCATTTATTGCTCATTTATCACATTTATTGCATCTTTTACATGTCGTTACTACTTTAGTTTTGCAAAGTCATGCATAACATAATTTCAATGTCGCATCAGCCTATTAAATGTCACATCCGCACTTTTTACTCATGCCTCCACATAGTAAACCATCGTCTATCAATTTTTTGTTCTCGCCTAAGAAAAATTTGATGTAGCATAAAATTAGGGTTTTAAGTCCTTTTCCATATGTTTTTACACATATGAAACCCTAGATATTTGTTATCACCTAGGATTTATTCAATGTCACCTTGCATCATAAAGTATCATCTGAAACTTAAATTTTCACATAACATAAATAAAGTGTCACCTGACATCTTTTCTATATTGTGTAAGATGAAATTTCATCTGGTATGAATAAAATCATGCTTGACAGTTTTTTGAATGTTTTCTCACTTATACTTGATTTTTCCTGATGAAAATTTTCATAACTCCAAATGATCAATTCTGATGATAAGATTAGGTCTCTTGCATTTACACAAAACAATTGATTAGGATATCAAGATAGTCATACCAATGAATATGATTTGTCAATCTGATAGGATAAGTCTGGTAGGATAAATCAATCAATGTGAAAACTGATATGATGGATACTACTACTTCATTCTTAGGACATAGAGACATGAACAAGTGGTACTGATATGATTCCTTTATTTTTCCAAACAAGCACACTTTCCTATTCTGTACATACAATCCATTGCAACATGGGTCATTGATATTGGTCAGGCGCTTACTCCTACAAAGTTTCGCATGATTGAGATGTGTGGCCTTAATTTCCTACTTGACATGCCACAGTTCTAGTTGAACTATGGTCATTTGACTATTGTGGAGGAGAGATGACACTTCGACCATAATACCTTTCATCTTCCCTTTGGAGAGATGACTATCATGCTAGAGGACGTGTACATATTGTTACGCATTCCATGTCGTGGAGAGTTGGTTTATTATGATTCCATTTATGATTCCATAGTCTACTGATGAGTGTTTAGGGACAATACCATAGATGATGACACTATCACTTGGCCATAGTTTCCTTCTTTCCTAAAATTTCTAGTGGTGCTTTGTGCTCTTCTCAGTTGTTTACTTCTTCCTGACTAGCAAGGTTGTGGTTTCTCCATTATATGGGGTAGGATCCTGGAGGATTTTCTTGCTCAGCCTCGACGTTTGCATGATGATGATAATAAAATTCATCAAATTAAGATCAATTAGTAACAACTCAAATTAAATACAATGTAAATCTAATTAAGAATTGAAACTAAGATCTATAACATCTCATGGTTCTCTAAAAAGATGTGGTAAGTTGAATAAGCAAACAAAATATTCCCCTATTCCTTTAGAACTGATTTTGCACTATTTTTAAAATGTATTCATCATCTCACTCATGTGTTGGTAATGACCCTCCCTAGCTTTATCTTTTTCTTCTTTGGTGGGTTTGAAAAGTACTATCTCTGATTTACGTGCTTGATATGAATTTTCACTTGAAGTTGGACCCTCGTAGCTCACTTTTTCCTTTCCTTTAGTTGATGTTGTTGGGCTAGCTCAAGGAGGGTTTGATGTAGCACTTAATGTTAACTTAGGATTATCCTCTTTGATCTCTTCAATGGTGGCTCTTTGGATAATCCCTTCTCAGTTATGTGGAATAAATAGCTGATGAAAGGGTTTAAGTGCATTACAATATTGGAACAGATTTGAATCCCCTCCAACCATGATTTCCTCACCCATGTATAGAAATTTTATAGAGTGGTGATATGTGGATGGAACCACTTGCATCTCATGTATCCACGATCTCCCCAATAAGATATTATAAATTAGCTTCATATCTAATACTTGGCATTTGGTGTCCTTTTTAACAGGTCCCATTTGAATGGGCAATATAATCATGCCTTTTGAGGCTCTTTCAGCTTCATCATAGGCCTTTATGGTGATTCTTTTCATGGGATCAATGCATGACTCAAATAATCCTACAGATTTAACAAGGCTCTAAGTAAAAATGTTAAGGCCAGCTCCCACATCTATGAGAGCTCTTTTGACTCTATGTCTTTTAATTAAGATCTCTATATGCAATGGTAGATTTTGGGGATGGGTAATAGACATATCATCCTGATCTAAAAATGAAAGGCAATGAGGTGGAATGAGGTGCCCTACCATGTTCTAAAACTTTTCCTCTTCTACGTTAGTAGGGACATTAGTCTCTACTAGACCTTTTGTTAGAAATAGGAAATACTGAGAGGGGGGGGCGAATCAGTATTTCACAAACTTTTTCTTTTGCCCACTTATGGATATAATAGATTAATTTAGTGCATACAAATATTATCAAGCTAATTAACAAACATAACAGTAAATAGAAAGAACTCATAACACATCATATGTTCTCGAGGAAACCCTGGCCAAGGGAAAACCCCGATGGGGATGGTACCCACAAAGATCACTAATCAAAAGTATCCTATTAGGGATATTGGACCTTGTTAGGACTCAATTTACAATATATAGTAGATCTATTTTGGTTAAAGGACTTTAGGCCTTGTTAGAAGCCTTAACCCTATTAGGAGTTAGATTACAAAACCTGATCACCAGCTGAGCTCACTGCCCAAACAGGTAATACAAAAATGTTTCTGACTGTAATATGGTACTACTTACAACTTCACATCAATAGCCTTTGCTGCTATCACAATAAACAACTATTGCAAGTTATCTTTTCTTTCTTTTTACATATCACTTCTTTCTTTCATTACATTTCAAATATGCCTAATATATGAGTTATTAAAGCTAATAACTTTACATGGTCAGCATCCAAAATCATTATCCAAGAGTAAAAATCTAGGATGTCATCCCTTAATAATGTTAAGTCATTATTTTGACAAGCAAAAATAATCCCTTAACTCTTTCGCTAAAACTATCTCCAAAACTGCTCTGTCTGCAAAAACTATCTTAAGTAAACTTTGAATAACTTTTTCCGTACTACTCCAAAATTTATGCATTGAGATGGAGTATCCTCATACTCTATAGAAGCTTTAGTTAACTATGCAAACAAAAATATTGCTCCAGTGGATGTCGCCAACTAAATCTTCATCGAGTGCTCTGTTAGGATCATTGTATCCAAACTTAGACAATTTCTTCCTTCAACTTTGCATACTTGCATTCTAGATTTTTCCCTCTTAATAGAGATCATATGTTTCCATAATGACAACATCTATGCATCCACATTAGTCAAATTGCCAACAATCTCCCCCTTTGTCATTGGTGGCAACATATGGGAAAATTGGCTAAGTGTGCAAACAAAACTTCAAAAACACTTATACAAAATTTTGTGGCCAAAAGTTATACAATATGTATACAATATCATACTCCATAGAATAGCTCCCCCTATGAGTATCCTTCCTCAACATATATATAATTTTTTTCTACTATCTCTCCCCCTTTGACAACAATGACAAAGATAGGGTGTACAAAAATTTCAAAAAAAACTTTATACCTTATTATCAGTTATTACAAAGCTGGTAGGCTTGCAACAAAATCACCAAACTCTAACTTCCAAGATTCAAAATCTTTCTCCCATATCATCCTGATGGATTCAGCAACATTGAGTAGAGTACTCAATCCATATGCTACTGTCTGACAAGCTTGCAGGGAATTGAAGCTAAACTTCTGAAATGATGTCTTTGCTGAAAGACACTACTCAATTTGATCTTCAACAATTGATATCTTGATTGAGACATGCTCTCTCAAGATGTTAACCCTGATCAACTTTCTATTCTTCTCTTCTACTATCATTCTGATTTCATCTTTTAATTTCCTTATGTTCTTCTCAATAGAACTTATCTTGACATTAGGGCTTGTCAAGGTGTTTGTCTTAGCTGAAATAGCATCTAACTTCTCTCTGATCTTCTTATCCTCTTCAACTATTAGGATTTCTGATTTAGTGCATTGTATGTACAAATTCTTTCCTGTCTCAAAATGTCTCCTCAAATTCTTTATGCATACATCTAAACTACCAATATCATTTCAAATAGTTACACTTAAATTTTGTTGCATTTTTGCTTCAAAGTCTTCCTAAACTTTTATTTTAGCAATATCCTTCAAGTTAGAAAATTTAGAGTCAAAAGAATTTATTACTGATTGAGCTTTCTCAAGTGGATCTGATTCAGATACCTTAGTGCTGATCACACTCTCAAGTTTCTCTATCAAAACTCTAACTTTTCCTTCTCAACACACATAAGATAAGCTACATGAGTCATTCATGTAGCCATGTCATCTTCCCTTGAACTACCATAGAATTTAGTTGTTAGGATCTTGCAAAGGTACCTAACATCATCTTGCTTAATCTTACTTATCACAATTCCTCTACCATTATAACTAGATCCAATGTTATCTAAAAAAATCTTTCTCATGTTCTTTTCATTTAGTGGAATCTCTTCAACTTTAGATAATCTAGTAAACTTCATGAATTAGGTCAGCAGTTATATCAATAACTCTATCCTCCATCCAGAATTTCCCATTGTGGATTCTACTTAAAATGAGCTTGGTACATTCTTCATCATTGAATTCATGCTTCATGGAATATTTGATGATTTCATTGTTCTCTAAGTTCCCATAAGCTGGTTTAATTGACATGTCTTGATTGTACAATTTCCTATAATCATCACTAAAATCTGCATCTCTCAAAGTTTCAAACTTACAACCTAAATATCTGTTAACATTCTCAATGTGCAATACTTCATCTGGTACGGGTGATAATGCTAGATTGTCATCAATTTTAGTTAGTTCTACTGGTTCTTTCTTAATATTTGGTCTATTCTTATCCTTAACATTATGAACCATAGAAATATCCATCTTATCAACTGATTAAAGATCAAGAAATACCTCAACTTTGCAAATCTAGGGTTTTGGTATGATCGTCGCTGCAAACTGCTTCCAAACTTCTTCAAATCATCCTTAATTCACTTTTCTTCTTTCAAATCTCTTTTCAATCACATTTTAATTATAATAACTTCGATTTCAACCTTATAACACTTCACATTAACTCGATCTGACATCGCATTCATTCATTTTGCCGCTAAAACTTCAAAAAGCCGATTCTGCAAACCTGCAATCATAAAACTTTCTGCGACATTGCAAAACAAAATATTTTCTTTTTCACACTTAACCATAGCATTAGTACAACATAATAAACCTACATCTAACTACGTAAAACTTAACTCATTCAAATTCCTAATCTACACTAATCCTAAGTCCTAAACTATAGAAACTTACATAATTTAAGTACTTAAAGAAGGGTCAAGTAAAGATTCATCCTTACCATCGGTTACATTACGTTCCTAACTACTTTCAGTGCTGACTATACCTCCTTGATCTATGCCTTTGTCAAATAGTACTTCATCTTTATTGCTATAGCAACCTTTCTCTTTGTTTCCTGCATTTTCATTCCTTCTTGCATTGTTCCTAGGGTTAGGGTTATGATGATAACCTCCATTGTTCATCCTGCAAAATCTTGCTAAGTGTCCAAACTTGTTGCATATCTGACAAATGATTCCATTGTTGCCAAATCTTTGTCCTTGTTGGTTAATCTGTGACCTGCAATTTCTAGCAACGTGTCCTACTTTGTTGCATCTAAAACATACTACCACTTTTCTTTGATTCACTTCTTCAATAGATTTCTTATCTGCATTTTTAGTATTCCCAATCATTCTATCATAATTATTCAAAATTACTTTAGGTCTTCTACATTCATTAGCTCTATGTCCAAAACTATGATAATTATAACAATGTCCATTAAAAGATTTAAATTGCTTACCTGTGCAATCTCTCTTCATGTGCCCAATAGCATTACAAGAAAAACATCTACCTTTGAATTCTCTTTGCATACCTTTAGATGGTTCTTCCTATTTTGATTCTTCTTGCTTTGATTCTTCTTTCTCTCTAGGTGGTTCTTCTTTAGGTGGATCTTCCAATGTGTTCTCATCTAGCTTTATTTCCTCCACACTTACAGATGTCTTCAGATCTAGCTTCTTACTTTCATGGTTTGTTCTAAACATACTATATCTAAATCCAGTCCTATCAAAGAATGGTTCTTCAAAAGAAATTTGTTTTTCAGTCTTGTCACCTTTTGAATATAGCCTTTCAAGTTGTTGTTTAGATTGAGTTAATTCACCTTTCACAATTTTATTATACTTCTCAAGTTCCACATACTGCATTTTTACTTTCTCAGATTCGGATGTTTCCTTTTCAAGTCTTGACCTCAGATCTTCATTCTCAATTTTCAATTTTTCATTATCAGATCTCAAATTTCTATCTTTCATACTAAGCTTCAGATTTACTATCTTCAACTCATGCTTAAGGATCTCATTTTCTTTTTCTAATTCATCACAATCTTCAACAAGCATATTAGATTTCTTTTCAGATTTCAGATCTTCAATCTTACCTTTCAATTTGTCAATAACATTCTTTGCATCTTCATATTTTCTTCTTAAGGAGATTCTTTCATCACTAAGCATATCAATATGTTCAAGAGCTTCTTCAAGATTCTTCTGAAGTTGATCCATATCCATAGAGATCTTACTCAAGTTGCTAAGCTTTCCTTGAATGTTCCTTCTCTGAGTAACTATGCTCTGATACCAATTGTTAGAAATAGGAAATACTTAGAGGGGGGGGTGAATCAGTATTTCACAAACTTTTTCTTTTTCCCACTTATGGATATAACAGATTACTTTAGTGCATACAAAGATTATCAAGCTGATTAACAAACATAGTAGTAAATAGAAAGAACTCATAACACATCATATGTTCTCAAGGAAACCTTGGCCAAGGGAAAACCCTAGTGGGGATGGTACCCACAAAGATCACTAATCAAAAGTATCTTGTTAGGGATATTGGACCCTGTTAGGAGTCAATTTACAATATATAGTAGATCTATCCTGGTTAAAGGACTTTAGGCCTTGTTAGAAGCCTTAACCCTGTTAGGAGTTAGATTACAAAACTTGATCACCAGTTGAGCTCACTGCCCAAATAGGTAATACAAAAATGTTTCTGACTATAATATGGTACTACTTACAACTTTTCATCAATAGCCTTTGCTGCTATCACAATAAACAACTATCGTAAGTTATCTTTTCTTTCTTTTTACATATCACTTCCTTCTTTCATTACATTTCAAATATGCCTAATATATGAGTTATTAAAGCTAATAACTTTACATGGTCGGCATCCAAAATCATTATCCAAGAGTAAAAATATAGGATGTCATCCCTTAATAATGTTAAGTCATTATATTGACAAGCAAAAATAATCCCTTAACTCTCTCACTAAAATTGTCTCCAAAACTGCTCTATCTGCAAAAACTGTCTTCGATAAACTTTGAATAACTTTGTCTGTACTACTCCAAACTTTATGCACATTGAGATGGGGTATCCTCATACTCTATAGAAGATTTAGTTAATTGCACAAACAAAAAAATTTCTCCAGTGGACGTCACCAACTAAATCTTCATCGAGTGCTCTGTCAAGATCACTGTATCCAAACTTAGACAATTTCTTCCTTCAACTTTGCATACTTGCATTCTAGATTCTGTGCTCTTAATAGAGATCATATGTTGCCATAATGACAACATCTATGAATCCACATTAGAGAAATTTCCAACAGCTTTCTCTAGAATTTATTTGTGAATGGGAGATAGCTTTAATAGCTCCAAGATAGAGATTTGTGCTGGAGTCTTTTGTAGCTGATCTACCAAACTATAGGCTTTTATTGTTGTAGAAGATTTCTTGATCACAATGTTGGATTTTGGGGGACCAATGGGTTTAGGATCAATCCCTTGTATGGTAATCCTTGAGGTCTACCCCGTAGTGATAACATTTGATGTCTCTTTTTGGGGTTTCTCTTTGATCACTATAGCATTCACAACATTATCATAAGGTGGTGCAAAATTGATGTTATTGCTGCTTTGTTTCTTTCCATTGGATGATTCACCTTTATCATGGCTATAGAGGGTTATTTGAAAGTCATGTGGTCTTCATTAGTTTGGGGTGCTTCAATTGTGATCATGCCACTATCAATCATATCTTGCACCACATTCTTCAGTTATAAGAAATCATTGGTCTTATTATCTCAAATTCTATCATATTCAAAATGGCTATGTTCACTCTATACACTCAAATTGTGCACTTCTCCAAGTCATTACTTCCAAGAGGATCCATGAATTGGAAACCTTGAGAAAGTGACCTAGAGCTCCCTAGGCATGGAGTGCAAGGGTGTTAAGAGGGCTCTCAGCTAGAGCTATTAAGCATATGACCTTGCTTGTAAACCATGCAATGTGAGATTCAAAGAGACAAGGGCAAGAATGCCAATATCTTCAATAATCTTCAATGAGATATGCAATGCAACTATGCTAGAATGAACAATGCAAACTAAGCTATGAAAGGAAAATGAACTTGTATTACAAGTCTTAATAATTAAGCTATGTGAGCTAAACTAGAGCATGAAAGGAAAGTAAACTAGAATGCCATGAAAGCTAAGCTAAATGCAAGAATGAAAGCTAGAATGCAAGAAGATCTCCAAAGCTCCAATATCACCAAGAAAACCTACAACATAAGATTAGTATCAAGAGTGAGATCCTAAAATGAGAAGAGAGCTCTTCTTTTATAGAAAATGAGAATAACGGATGATGGAGATTAAGAGGAAAAAGAGTTTGATCAAGGATGGAGTTTGAAAGTGGGAGCAATCCATGTGCACAAGTCTCCTCCAATGAGAAAGAAGTGTTGACTTTTGTGCCCCATGTGAGACAAAAAGGCCTTTTCTTCTTTTATAAAATAGGAATAATGCTTTATTTGTGCAACTTAGGATTAGAGGTAAGTGGGGACTTTTTATTAAATAAAAGGGGTGGGAATTCCTTTTAATTAAATAAAGACTTAGGATAAAATGGTTAATCCATAGAATATAATCAAATAAATGATAGAATTAGGATTTGATCAAGGAAATTGATTTGGATGGAAAATATTGCAAAGCTTTTGATTCAGGAAATTTATAAATTGAAGAATGGAGCCCAAAGTCTAGGTGACCATTTTATGGTGCATACATTTGCCCCTCTTTGACTAATGCATGATCTTCATGAGAACACATGTTGTCAAAAAATGGAATTGAAGTGTGAGATCAATTTGGGATCAAAAAACAACCTAGACATGTGTTTGATGGATGGGAACACATCAAGACAAAGATAAGCTGATTGAAAAAGACAAGGCCAACACCCCTGTAAATAGGTAATTGTCAAGTCTCAAGCAAGGTTTAATTGATAGGTTTGATGAATCAAGGTTTTAAGTTTGATAGGTGATGCCCTCATAGAATCAAAATCAAAATTAGGTAGAGGAGAGACATTAATTGATAAATTTGATCAAATCACTAGAAATCATGATCAAAGATGAAAGATGATAGAATAGCCTTCAAACAGTGAAGATATGCACTAGTTTGACTAGGTTTGACTGAGAAAGATATAGGATAAGGATGAAGTCAAACCTTAGAGAGATGAAGTGAAGAAGATGAATGGAAGACTAGGGGAATGAGAGGGATGGAGATGAAGATGCCCCAACAAAGATCGAAGGATCAGGCCTCAAACAGTCAGCCAATTGCGTAGAAGAAGGAGAAATTTGAAATGCAATTTTGACTATCAAGATGAACTCAGATTTTGATTTTGATCCTGAAAATGGATCCAGGACATCGACATTAGACAGGGGTGCAATTTTCATGAAATTCTGAGATGTTAGGAAAATAATTTCTAACATCTACCTCGGGATCATTACCATGGTTTATACATAGTAACTGTGCTTGAGGGATAGAGAGTGCCACTCTACTCTGAGAGGGCAAGATGATCAGACATGGAAAGTGATAGGATGGGGCCACCACCTCCACCACCACCTCCACATAATGGACCGAGCTAGTCCTAGGTCTTAGGCTTAGATGTTCAATCATATCTTGAGACATTATCCAGATTTTGGATCCCATATTGTACTTGTATCATTATATATATATGAGATTACTAGATTTACAATATATCTTGTGTACTTGTCTCACTTGTGATGGATGTTTTAGTATTATTGTCTTTATATTTCTCAAATGTATAATATATGCTTATAAATGCTCATGCATATTCTCTCTCATAGATGTATGTTTAGTTCTCATGTTATGATACAGACTCATGTTTTTGAAAACGATCACTTTTGATATACATATGATGATAGGATTAACCGCTTGTGATGATAGGAAAAGGATGTGATGTAACAGATGAGGAGTGAAAGACGTGATCAAGATGAAGTGAAAGGTGAGTGCAGTTGACCGACAAGTCCTTGAAAGATGAAAGGAGAGCTCTCTCCATATGCAAGATGTAAAACTAAACTAACATGAACTTAATAATGCAAGCTACTATGAAAAGTGGTTTACTTGAAAGGTCACAAAACCATTAGACTCTAATAATCATCATCGAGCTTTATTGGTAGCGTCGTAAGATCATACAATATGCACCAATAGAACTATGGGTATATGAATATGATCTGTATTAGATAGAGGTGTGGGAAGCCCACCTAGGCATGAAAGACATGCAGGTCAAGATGACTAGTGCAGTGAGGTTTCCTAAGTTTGGTATAGAAAGATTATGCTCACATCGAGACATAAGAAATTCAAGATGACTACAAGTAGGTGCCTTCAAAAAACAATCAAGGATAATACATTATAGATCCTAGTGTCAAGTGGAATAAGCATGATTGCTCATGATAGGTAGGAGCAACAAAATATACCCACAGGTAGAAAATAAATAAAACATGTCCTCATGCCCCCAATCTTCTAGCTAAGCATCATAAAAAACTATTAGGGAGAGAACACTCATCAAAGGAATCATCATAGACAACACACAAAGAAATAAAGTCAAGCAAGTTGCAACAAGTCAAGTGTTTAAGTTCCTGTGTGTAGGTCATAGAGTCAAACTTTGAGTATCGCATCTGCTAGTGAGAAATATCATATCATTCTAGACTGCGGGTAAGATATCTAATAAGTGTTGAGAAACACATGACGCTAGGGAAGTGTTGAAAAACACAATTGGGGTGGTGTTGAAAAACACCATTGGTGAGGTGTCGTAAAGACTAACACATCCAAAAGACCAAAGCTAACACAGTTATGCCCCCTAGACAAAGACAAAGACCAATTCCAAACCAAGGCAACAAGGACAAGGCATGATGGAGAAAGGTTAAGTTTCAAGAGCATGTGCTAAGAAACAAGGATGCAAAGGCCTCAAGTAGCACCTATTTCTAGGTTTTCACCACTTGACACATTTTTTAATTTTGTTTTTTTTTCAATTTTTTTGTATTTTCACTACCAAGGCGCCTGTTTCCAGGTTTTCACCAAGGCACTTTTTCTATTTCTTTGAATTTTTTGCTATTTTTTAATTTTTTTAATTTTTTTTCAGGACTTTATATGCTTTTTAGGATTTTTTTCAGCATCAAATATGAATTTTTTGAAATTTTTTCGGGATCAATAAATATGTACAAAGGATGCCCCCAAATAGAGCAAGCATCATGGATAGAACTTCTTCAAGTGAAATACATTGATAGGATCAGGGAGTTGTTGTCCCTCTTCATTAAATAATAAATAAGAACCTATCCCAAAAGCTGTAGTAATGATGTAAGGTCGAAGCCAGTTAGGTTTGAATTTTCCCTTGTGTTCTCTATATTGTTGATTCTTAGGATTTTCTCGTAGAACAAGATCTCCCACTTAGAATTCTCTAGGGAAAACTTTTTTGTTGAAGGCTTTGGACATATGCTTTTGACAGACCCTCATATGGTCAAATGATGCTTGATGTTTATCATCTAGAATTTCTAACTCTTGGAGTCTCATGGCGTCGTAGTCTTCATCTATAACTAGACCTTTGAGGGAAACTCTAAGTGAAGGAATCTCAACCTCTAAAGGTAACACTACTTCAATACCATAAGTAAAGGAAAAAGTAGTAGCCCTTGTAGGAGTACAAATACTTGTTCTATAAGCCCACAAGGCTAGATTTATCTGTAAATGCCAATCTCTACCATTCTTATGAATTGTTCTATGTAATATTTTGAGAATGGTTTTATTAGATTCCTATGCTTGACCATTTCCTTGTGGGAAGTAAATGGAGGACCAATGTTGTTTAATCTTGAATTTCTTGCAGAGTTGCTTAAGGTCCTTATTTTTTAGCTAATCACCATTGTCAATGATTATCCCTGAAGGCACTCCATATCACCAGATGATATGGTTCAAAAGGAATAGAGAAACTATCTTGCCTGAGGCAACAGAGATTGGGACAGCTTCTACCCATTCAGTGAAGTAATCAGTAGTAGTGAACATGAATTTGTGTCCACCTGATGAGTTGGGATGAATCTTACCAACAAGATCAAAGACCCAGTGCTAAAATGGCCAATGAGATATAGAAGGAATAAGCTCCTTGCCTAGATCATGTATTAGGTTACCATGTTTTTGACTCTTTTCACATGATTTGGCAAAAGTTGTTGCATCCATTTGCATTGTGGGCCAATAGTACCCTGCTCAAAGCAACCTTTAGGCCATGGAAAGACCATTGGAATGTCCTCCATAGATGCCCTCATGAATATCAACTAATGCTTAGTCAGATTTGTCCTTTTCTAAGCATCTAAGAAGTATCCCATCTAGACCCCTCCTATACAAATCACTAGAGATAAGGGTATGGTGAGAGGCATTTTGGGTAAGGTTTCTTCATTCAAACTGGTTAAAGGTTTTAGGGATAATTCCATCATGAAGGTATGAGTAAATGGTACCATAATAGGATGATTCATGACCAACAAGGGTATAGATAACATGGCTTTCTTGTGAGTCATAGATAGGATAATGTATCCCTTCCACTAGGAATTCAAATCTACATTCGTGTTGTTCTAGCTGAAGAAGTGAGCAAGTGTAGCCATAGCATCAACTACTTTGTTTTCTGCTCTAGGGATTTGTTGAAATGTGACAAATGTGAAGTATCCTCTCAAGGAATCAACCATTTTCTTGTAGGGTACCAGTTTCTCATCTTTTGTTTGGTATTCTTCATTAACTTGGTTGATTATCAACTATGAATCCCCATAAATGTGCAGCTTTTTGATTCTCCATTCTATGGCCATCTTTAGTCCATTTGTCAAAGCTTCATACTCAACAATGTTGTTTTTACATGGGAACAATAGCTTGTAAGACTTAGGAATTGTGTACCCATGAGGAGAGACAAACAACACACCAGCTCCTAAACCATTTTTCATGGAAGATCCATCAAAGAACATCTTCCACGTCCTTGCAGTCATGTACATGAGATGCTCATTTGTAAAGTCAACATGAATAGGGACACTATCTTGAATTGGGAAGTTAGCCAATTGATCTACTATAGCTTGTCCTTTGATAGCTTTGCGCTCAACATACTCTATGTCAAATTTGGAAAGAATCATCATCCATTTAGTAAGTCTACCTGTGAGGGCAGCCTTACAGAGAAAATAATTGAGAGGATCAATTTTTTCTATGAGTTGTATTGTGTGCACAACCATGTAATGTTGCAACTTTTTAGAAGTGAACACCACTACGAGGCAAGCTTTCTCAATACTAGTGTAATTAACCTCATATTAAACAAGCATGTGAATGATATAATATATGGCTCTTTCTTTTCCCTATTCATCAAGTTGAGCTAATAATGCCCCAAAGGAAGATTTTTTTGTTGAAACATATAGGATAAGTGGCTTCCCTGGGATAGGACACATTAAAATAGGAGGATTTGCCAGGTATTTCTTGATTTGGTCAATGCTCTTTTGACAATCCTCATTCTAGACACATTTAGCTCCTTTGTGGAAGTTCTTATTGAAGGGTTGAGCTCTATCTACCAATTGTGAAATGAACCTCCTTATAGATTGAAGACATCCCGGAAGACTCCTCATTTGATTGATGTTTTTAGGAGGTGGCATATCCATGATTGCTTGAACCTTTTTAAGGTCTACCTCTATCCCTTTGCTGAAATAATGAATCCTAGTAACTTTCCAAAGGTAATAGCAAATGCACACTTTTTTGGGTTTAATCTTAATTGAAACTATTCCATGAGATCTAGAATGACTTCTAAATCACCTAAGTGTGTGTCCCTTTTCTTAGATTTGGCCAAGGTGTCATCCACATAATTTTCCATATGCTTATGCATCATGTCATGAAATATTGTTGTCATAGCTCACTGATAGGTAGCTCCTGCATTTTTTAAACCAAAAGGCATGACGTTCCAAAAATAGGTACCCCATGCACAAGTGAATGTAGTCTTTTCCTAGTCTTGAGGAGCTATCTTGATTTGATTATACCTAGAAAAACCATCCATTAATGAATAGATCTCATAACCTGCGGTCATGTCCACTATCATGTCTATGTTGGGGAATGGAAAATCATCCTTTGGGCATGCTCTATTGAGATCTCTAAAGTCTATGCAAATGCGAATGGACTTGTCATGTTTGGAAACTAGTACAATGTTTGAAATCCATTCAGCATAATCAATAGCTCTTATAAATCCTACACTAAGGAGTTTCTCTAATTTCACTTTGACCAAAAGAGCTATGTGAGGATGCATTTTCCTCAAAAAAATTTTGACTGGTTTTACACCTGGAGCTATTGACAAGTGATGCATAATAAGATTAGTGTCCAACCCTGGCATATCTAAATAAGTCCAAGAAAAATTGATCTTTTTCCTCTGTAAGAACTTAGTATAGTCTTCCCTTTCTTGTGTTGTCGAGGACTAAGCCAAATGTACTATTTGTGGAGCCTCATTTGTCCCAAATTGACTGACTGTGTAGGCTCAACAAGCACTGAAGATCTATCCTAAAAGTAGCTTGGGAGATGATCAAGTACCTCATCCTTAGGTGCCTTAGAGAGATTTCACCCTTGGATACATCATTTATTTTTACTTTTTTAGGTTCTGACACCGCCACACAGTGGTTTTCTCCATCAGAGCTCTTATTCTTTTTTTCTTTTCTTTTTATTTTGTGACTAAGGTACTTGATGTCTAGCTCTGTCATGCTTGTAGTCAGTTCACTGGTGGAAGAGACTACGGGCTAAATGGTGTTTAAGTAGTAGGATACCTCATAGTCATTTTGGAAAGTTAAGAGTGTGGGCTCTTGGTAATGTTGAGACTAGTCAATGAGGTGAGGATTAGCAAGGGGTAAGTCAATGATTCATTCAAGATTATGGATATGAATGGAATCATCTCTGGTGATTGAATAGTCAGAGTCTATCAAGTATCCTTCTAAGTTACCCAAATTAGGATTAGTCCTACCAAGTGAAGAATCATCCAATAAAGAAACCTATGGATTCAAATCCTCTAATCCTACACTTGACTCATTAGCTACCTCAAGTTGGAAACTATAAGTATGGATGACATCAATATCCCTGTCAATTATAGAAGAATCTGAGAGAGAGTTGCATTCATACTCATGTGAATCCATTTCTGAATCTTGACTAGGATGTTTGCACCATGAAGGCTTGGGACATCTTGATGTGGAAGCATTAATGTCATCAAGAGTAACATCTCTCTCCATCAAAAGAATAATGTTCTTTCCTTAACATTCTTTGATGAGATATTCTACATTTGATTCTTCTTGCTCTATGTTTACAACTATCGCATGGGCACCTCGATGATTTGAATCTCCCCAGAGGAGAATTGTGGAAGGGACCCAATCATCATACATATCCTTTTGGTTTTTCAAATTGGGCATGTACTTGGAGTCATCTTCACTATTTGTCCTATCAAGGATAGGAGCAGTGTTCTTTTGAGGATTCTCAAATCCTAGGCCAACCATCTTTTTAGACTTGTGTCCAAAAATGGAATGATTGAGAGGTTTAGCTTTAGCATCTAATCTATGACTGAGGGGGCCATTTCTTGGATAGCCCATATTTTTTACAAAAGTGTACCCTCTTCCATAGGCCTTAGGAGAGGGAGAGAAGTTCTCATTATGCATATATTTATCTTCTCTATATATCCAATATTTAATAGCTACCTCTTCCTTCTCATCTTGTATAGGGACTCAGGACTCTACAAATGTACCAAATAAGGTCATGGTTGAAGAAGAAGGTTTCATCTCTTGTTAAGTTTTTCCATAGGACCTAGGTGAAATGGGAAGCTTTGTGAAGGAGCCGAGTTGATACCCCCCCATACCAAGGTCTATTGACTTAAGCTTGTCTTTACATTGTGCTAGGGTCACATTGAAATCTTTCGCTTCTTTATTGAGGGGAACATGAGTCCCTCTTGAAATTGAGTTGATAGATAAGGTGCTATCCCCAAGTATACAAACTTCTACTCCATTGTAGGGGAACTTAACACACTGATGGTAGGTCAATGAAACTACTTGCATGTCATGGATCCATGGCCTACCAAGTAAGATATTGTATGCAAGGGGACCAACATCAAAAATTTGAAATAATATATCCTTTTCAACAGGGCCAATCCTAACAGGAAGGATGACCAACCCCTTGGAAATTCTTTTCACCTCATCATAAGCTTTTATAGTGATCCTCTTTCTAGTATCAATCACTTGCTCAGAATAACCCAATGTCTTTAAAAGACTCAAGGAATAGATATTGAACCCAGCACCCCCATCTATCAACACACGCCTGACACAGGTTTTGTGAATCATGACTTCTATGTGAAGGGAAAGATTATTTGGGTGGCTCAAAGCTTTGTCATCTTCCTCCAAAAAGGTTAGGTAATGAGGGCTAGCAAGATGGTTTACCATATTTTGGAATTGATTGACATCTAAGTTGTTAGGAACATTTGTTGCATGCAAAGCATCCTCAAGGACTTGTTTGTGTCTTGGAGACAACTCTAAGAGCTCAAATATTGACATCTAAGCTGGGGTTCTCTGCAATTGATCAACAAGATTATAGTTCAATTTGGGATTAACTGCTAACTTTGAGGTGGGATTCTTGGAAGCCACCTACTTTGGTTTATTGGATTGACTTGAGTTAGGTCCTCTAATGACAACAAGACCTTGACTTTGGGTAATAACATTAAGAGCTTGGGAAGACATCCTAGATTTGGGACCCCTTAGCACCACAACGGGTCTTTCATCAAAGATAGGAGGAGAGTCATAACCATAGGGGTATTTACTTCTCATCATGTTGACACTTTCCTCTACAACTTCAAGCATGTTGACCACATTCTCCGTAGCTATGTAAGTGTAGTTGATCATAGCCTTGCTATCCTTAGGCTTAGAGGTTTCCCCATTCTCATATTTGGGTAAAGGCTCCTTGAATGCTTTATGATCAGCATTGGTGTTCAACCCATCTATCTAAAGCTTTCCACTCTCAATGAGATCCTGGATGATATGCTTAAGTTTCCAACAGTGTTCAATATCATGCCCAATACCATTGTGAAATTTGCAGAAAGCTTTCTCATCCCACCAATGTTGCTTAACATCAGGAATATGATGCTTTGCAAGATCTTGAGGATGTGCAAGATTGTTGGAAATAAGTGTTTTGAAAACATCCTCATAGGAATCACCAAGTTTTGAAAATTGACACCTCTCTTTCTTAGGCTTGTCTTGATATCTTGGCTTATGCTCTTATTGGTTGGATGTGTTGAGCTTCATTGCTTGAACAACACTAGATAAGTAGAGAACACCTTGGTCCTTAGGTTGAGAAGATTCTAAAACTCCATCATTAACCACTTGTTTGTTCCTATTCCAATGTGGGTTTTTCCCTTTTTCCTTGTTAGAGTTGTTATTATTTTGGCCATTTTTGTTGTTGTTTCCATGTTTGGCCAAAATTCCTTGTTCTTTCAAAACATCCCCAATTCTACATGTGGTTTCCACCATGGTATCAAAGGAATAAAAAATTGTCTTCCTAGCCTCATACCACATTTCAAGAACTAAGTTGCTAACAAGGATATCAATTTTCTCATTTTTGGGAATAGTTCTGGAGTAGCGAGAGCATTGTCTTCTCCACCTCTACAAGAAAGTGACAAAGGACTCCCCTTGATTCTATTTTAAGTTACATAGGTCCAACATGGTGATAGATCTCAAAAGATTGCAGGCAAAGTGTTCGATGAATCTATGAACAAGTTCTTTGAAGGTCTTGATGGGGAAGTTATGTTGGTGAACCACACCATTGCTTGACCTTTGAGACTCCTTGGGAACAACCATGTAAGGTAGGAGTCATCTTGATGAAACTCAAATCTCATAATGTAGAATTGGCACACATGATCATGTGGATCCCCATTACCATCATATTTGTCATATTGGGGGATTTCCACTTTCCTAGGAAAATCCTTCATACTCACAATCTTGTCAAAAGGGTTGGGAAAAATTGAGTCAAGTGAAAAGGAACTCTTAGGTGCCAACACCTTTTCCATCATATGCTTAAGTTTCTTGATCTCCTCTTCTTGGGATGGTCCTTTATTTTTTATCTTTTTATCCACATCAAAGTTGTAAGGGACTCTAGCACCCTTATTGATCAAACTTTCTAGGAACTTATCCTTGTTTTTCTCCACATAGCTCTCCACATATTGTTGGAAGAGTGGTTCTTATTGCATTTTAATAAAATCTTGAGAGTCAAGGTCAAAACTTGAACTACCACCCCCATATTGTGAACCATGGCGAGCATGTTGAGAAAGTTGTCTTAAGGTCCTATGAGGTGTTTGTCTCCTATAATGGTCTTTTTGTGAAGCCCATCTCCCTCTAGGGCTAGGAGATCTTGAAGGCATTCATGAATACCTTCCACTTCATGGAGTCTTTGGAGGAGTGAGTGGATGAGATTTGTTCCCACCACCAACACATATTATTTTATTAAGCATTGAGTTGTTGAGCCAAAAGCCTATCTCTCTCTTCTTGTGTGGCTCTCCTTTCTATATCCAATAAGGCTTATCTTTCTGACTCAAGGAGTCTAAGTTTCTCTTCCTTTGTAGCCTGTTCATCTAGAAAGGCTTTCTTTTCTCACTCAATTCTTCTAAGCCTTCCACTTGTATACCTTGAAGTTTTTTGTAGTGGTGAACTTGGTATCAAATGTTTGAACAAGTCATTGGTATACACGGCATTTACATGGGCATCATAAGGCTCTTCATGATGATTGCCATGTTTTGATTGCTCATCCTGATAGGATTTTTGCATTTCCCTTTCAGCTCTTTGATAAGAATCCAAATATCTGGTATTGATAAGGGATGAATCCGGTTGATTGTCATGAGAGGAATTACCAAATAGAATGTTGTCTCTGTGTCTCTCAAATATGTCATCAAGATTTTTATCCATTGCTTCCCTCTCTCTCTGAGTCATGGTGTAACTCATGTCCATCTCTGAATGAGAAGGTGCTAAGGATGTGCTCAACTCACTAGGATTTCTCTTAGGGTCAAACCAAACTTTTGAAGTATTCGTAGGGAATTGATCAAAGATGGGCTCTTTCCCCTTATACTTTTGGTGAGTTTGCACTAAAGGTAATTGATCAAAGACTACTTGAGGTTGTTTTCCTTGATTCACTAATACCTTGTCGTAACCGACATGAAAGAAAAAGGAACTAGGTGAAAAGATGACCCTAATAAATGTTGGTACCAAACTAGGATAGTAAAAGCATTCAATTGTCCAAATGAGAGGTGATAAGATAGAATTTTTGTTAAAAAGGGATAAACCAACACTGCCATAGAGTTGTGCAACAATGGATAAGTATCCTAACACATATGGATCAGGAGGATGGATTTACCCAAATTATAATTGATTGAATTTGAAATTAGAAGGAAGTGAATTGGACAAAAGATTACTAAGACTCTCCAAGTGTGTTATCAAAGAATCCAAAGGTTGGTCTTTTCAACAAGGTTGATTGCTAACTTACCAATTCCAAGCAATGTCACTCATGAAACCAAAGATTTCTAATTGAAGAGGTCAAGGAACATGAACCCAAGGTGCAAATAGGCTTCTGACAATGGGATAAGTAACCTACTAAAATTTGGATTGACCAAGGAAGATTGGAAATGACACGGATCAGTTTCAGATTGTAAATAGCAACAAGACAATAGAATCACTTTGTGCCATAGTTCTCAATGTTACAGGATGATAAATTTTAACTAGATGATATTTCACAGGAAGCAAGATGATAGAATCTAGGCAAGTGGTATGATAATGCATATAGCATGTAGGCAATACAAAAGTAGCAATGAAGTATCGCACGATAAAAATCAAACTAGTGTGTGATGATTGTTCAGTATCGTATGACTCTTGACCAGTGAATGTGTAAATCTCAATGTTGAAGGCATTTTGGTCAAAGTTGAAGGTAATTTGTTCAATTTATCGATTTCAAATGCAGTATTAGTAGAGAATAGACAAGTTTGCAAATAGTAAGTGATTAAACATGTCATAAAACACTTGCACAAGGGTAAAAGCAACCTTGCCAAGACAAGCACTTGGGATATCAAAACAAAAAAACCCTATGAGCACTACCGTGATGTTTAATGTTCAAGAATGTTTACACAAGTAGATCACAATGAAGACAATTCAAACACTTACTAGCCTAAAAAGACAAAGGTTCAATACTCAACAACTTGGCCCACACTTGATGTCCCATTGTCTCACACAAAGTGGTTGCCCATAATAGATATTGGCTTTGTCGTGGAAGTGTCAATGACACAACCAAAGGAACACAGATGGTGAGTAGTCTTGGGGTGATCTGGGTTAGTCCACTAGGATCAATCCTTTCACCAAGATGTTAAGTGGCAAAAATGGGTAGCTTCTATCTATGGTTTGTAATAAGGGCTTCCATTCATAATACCCCTCTTTCTCCCCAAAGGGACTCCTTACCTTGAAAAAAGTAATGGACCTCACAGCCACAAGAGTACCTCAAGCATTCTTGCTTATCATTTTCCTCATGGTCACAATCCCACAAGTACTCACACCAAGTGAAGATAGGTACTATGTCTACCAAGGTTTTGTGTCCTTGAGAGCCTTATTGTGGGTTGAAATAGCTCGGTATTAGCAGGCTTGCTAAAAGATCTTAAACTAAACAAAAAGTAGATCAACCTTTGAGGTGAAGATTTTTGGTTCACCAAAAGGGTGAAGAGCATACTCTCCTATCTCAAAAATCTTTCCTAAACACACCAAGCAATGTTCAATTAGCCTCTTGCTTTCAAAATCTAGAAGTGGGTCAAGATTTTTGGTTCACCACAAGGGTGAAGAGCATACTGTCCTGCCACCAAAAGACTCCTATGACAAGATATTAAGTGCCTAAGAAAGAAAAAAATAGTATATGCTGCACTTAAAAATGAAAGCAATGAACAAGCACTTGATTGTTTTTATGCTTTAGGAAGCCCTGCAAAAATGATTAGTAGCCCTTGCACATTTGAAGCTTTGACATGCATTCTTTTTAGAAAATATTCAAGCAATGAGGGCACACCTACAAGCACAACTCATTAGCCCCACAAGGACTAGTGCATCAAAATAAAATATAATCTACAAATAGAACTTCATCCTAACATAAAAAATTAAAACCAGCAAGCAAACAACCTAAATCTTGCCAAGAGAGAACCAAAATCACTCACTGCCAGGCCTGGGCAATAGTTTTGTCAGAAAATGTTTTGCACGATACTTCATATTACAATGGTGTGATACTTTCTTTCTGAATGATATTTCATGCTACCTATAGGTGAAAAAAAGTAATATACCAGTGTGACATAATCTTGCAAGGGCGTATGATACTTTGACTAGCAAAGTATCGTACGGGTATATAAAAAACTATCGTACTATACTAGTAAACTATCATACGATATTCTGTCAGAAAGTATAGAAAAATAGATGAAACAACAAGCAAAATATGACAAAAAATTAGTGGAAATGCATGAAAAATAAAGGCAAAATAGAAGTGTTATGCCCCACGGTGGGCGCCAAAAATGTACACTCAAAATGTGCACTTCTCTAAGTCATTACTTCCAAGAGGATCCATGAATTGGAAACCTTGAGAAAGCAACCTAGAGCTCCCTCGGCATGGAGTCCAAGGGTGTTAAGAGGGCCCTTAGCTAGAGCTATTAAGCATATGACCTTGCTTGTAAACCATGCAATGGGAGATTCAAAGAGACAAGGGCAAGAATGCCAATATCTTCAAGAATCTTGAATGAGATATGCGATGCAACTATGCTAGAATGAACAATGCAAACTAAGCTATGAAATGAAAATGAAAGTATTACAAGTCTTACTAATTAAGCTATGTGAGCTAAACTAGAGCATGAAAGGAAAGTAAACTAGAATGCCATGAAAGCTAAGCTAAATGCAAGAATGAAAGCTAGAATGAAAGAAGATCTCCAAAGCTCCAATATCACCAAGAAAACCTACAACATAAGATTAGTATCAAGAGTGAGATCCTAAAATGAGAAGAGAGCTCTTCTTTTATAGAAAATGAGAACAATGGACGGTGGAGATTAAGAGGCAAAAGAGTTTGATCAAGGGTGGATTTTGAAAGTTGGAGCAATCCATGTGCACAAGTCTCCTCTAATGAGAAAGAAGTGTTGACTTTTATGCCCCATGTGAGACAAAAAGGCCTTTTCTTATTTTTATAAAATAGGAATAATTCTTTATTTGTGCAACTTAGGATAAAAGGTAAGTGGGGGCTTTTTATTTAATAAAAAGGGAGGGAATTCATTTTAATTAAATAAAGACTTAAGATAAAATGGTTAATCCATAGAATATAATCAAATAAATGATAGAATTAGGATTTGATCAAGGAAGTTGATTTGGATGGAAAATATTGCAAAACTTTTCATTCAAGAAATTGATAAATTAAAGAATGGGGCCCAAAGTCTAGGCAACCATTTTAAGGTACATACGCACTCCACTAGCTGGGTTTGTTATGTGGCTTGTAGGGTTGAATAATTGGTAGGTTAATGATGTTTTTAGCAAGGAGATTCTTTAATGATTTCACAAGAGGCTCTCCCAAAGGTGTAAAGTTCCTTTTGGGAATTGGCACCAAGAACTTATCAGATTTGTTACCTCTTTGATTGTTTCCTTGATTGCCACTATTCGCATTGTTGTTAGAAGGTGCCTTTGAGGCTTGATTTTCATTGTTCACCTAATTAGGTGTTCTTGTAAGAGAAAATGGAGTCACCTTCAAGTTTCTAGAATCAACAACCCCATCTTTGACTACTCCCTTATTGTTGTTTTTCAACCCATACCGATTATTGCTATTGAACCAATTCTTATTCTGATTGTTGCTATTATTGGATTTATTATTTTTGGAGTTATTCTTGTTATCTGTATATAATTTTAATTCTCCACTTTTAACCAACACTTCCTCCATTGTCACTCCATTTTTGATAAGATCTTGGAAAGTCTTGGGACATTGCATTCTGAATCAGTAGTTCAACTCATTGCTTAAGCTATTTATGAAGATATCCATCTTCTCTTTTTCTGGCACACTCCTAGGATATCTCAAAAATACCGTCCTCCATCTTTGTAGGAAAGTGAGGAATTCTTCTCCATCCTTTTGTTTGGTATTGCATAATGTTATCATTGTGACCTCATGCTTGATGTTGTATGAGTAATGGGCCACAAACTTTGAAGCTAGTTCTTCGAAGGTTTTAATGTTGGAGGGTAGTTTGGAAAACCACTCCATGGCCATACCTCCTAAGCTCCTTGGGAATAATCTCATTAAATAGGTATTATCATGCATGAAATCCAAGATCAATGCACAAAATTCCCCTAGGTGGTCTTGAGGATCCAACGTTCCTTCATACTTGTCATACTTGGGAAACACTACATTGATCAGGAATGGTACCATGACCAGACTTTTATCAAATGGGAATGGACACAATGCTTCTATAGAAAAGGGCTTACGAGCCTCACTTTGCTTGATGGTATCCAGTTGCATTTGAAATATCTTAAACTACTTGTTCATGATGTCAATTGGACTCTCTTCAACTTCTGGTGGTTTGAGTTGATTGACATCATAGTCATGAGGAAGCTTAAAACCTTTCTAAGCTAAGTGTAGAAAGTATTTCTCTCTATATCTATCCATTTCTTTCTCCATGAGTTTTAAGAAATATGGGCATTGGATTGCCTCAATAACCTTCTCATTCGTGGCATCTTCTATCATTCATTCAGTATTAGTTCTATTGTGAGTGGCATCAATTCCTTGGGTGTTTTGATTCATCCCTCCATCATTAGTATTACTCTGATTATTGGGATCAATACCTCCATTATTGTTATTACCCAAGTTACCAAAATACAACATATTGGTTTCTTTCTCTTGAACAGGCTCTTTGGGTATCCTTGGAGCGGTAAATGTATCGTCCAGGAAAGGAAGTTCTTGCCTTAGGTAAGTCCCATCTTCTTGTAAAGTTTTCTTAACATAGTAGGATCTAGTAAAAGTAGGCATGAACAAACCACTTGCAAAATAAGCTTTGATCATGCCCATGGTCAAATCCTTGTGAAATTTTCAAAAATTGTGTAAAACCAAGATTTGTGACTGGGCTGAATGTTGGAGCAGTAAGAAAATGAAAAAGGGTATCTGAATATGTGACCAAAATTTTTTGAACCCCTCAATAAATACTCTTTGTTTTCCCTTTTATTTTTTTGGGTGTCACTTGCCTGAGTGTAGGCGTGACTAAAAAGTTTATACGCATCGACTAGAATTTGGTTAGGCGGCACACTATAGGCTGCAAGCGGCACTTTACTATTGATAGATAGTTTTTCCAGTATTTACAGGTGTGACTCAATATGTGTTAGGCATGACTTCATGGTTGATATGCATTTTTATAACAGTCACAGATGTGACTTTACCTATGATAGGCGGTATTTCTCTATGCACAGGTGGCACTTTGCTGATCAGGTTGTAAATTTTTAAATTTTTAAATGTTGTAAGATTAGGTCTTATGATATTTTCTTGTTTGAAAATAGAACACAATCGCAACACACACATCAATTTTTCATCATGTCCCTAAAACACACTAGAGTGTATATTCTCAATCATTTCCACAAGTATTACACAAGAAAGAATTCCTAGTAGCCTACCTATAGTCAAATTTGACTTTTAACATTTTGGCTCTAAAAGGTGGTCTTGCTATTTTATTAAGGATTTATTGTGGATTCCATTCAAAATGGATTTTAAACTTTCATCCCCCAAGTATGTTAAGGGGATTCCCACATGCACCAAGGTACGATTTTGCACAATCTATGAGGACTACTATAGGAAGTTCAAAAAGTTTAAAATCATTTTGTCACACACCCCATTAATGATGCATGCATTTCATTTTATAGTGGGTTGGATTCTCGCAACAAAAGGAAGCGTATCCCACTTTGGGTTGGCCCTCTCACCGGCCTCGTTAAGGAAAACTTGGGAGGCAAGCCCACTAATGTTCTAGCATGTTCATTTGTAAAGAAAGGAAATTGGAATTAAGGTCAAGCTTTTGGGAATTTGGTTCACCAAATGGTGAAGAGCATATCCCTAACTTTTCCTTTAGTTCCCAAACACAATTAGCAATGTTCAATTGATTTCACCCACTAACTATAGGGATTCGAGTATTTCTACTCTCTTCTACAGACAAGGGGCTTTGATTTATGTGTTGGATTCCTTAACCTTTCATAATTACTAGATTTTAAAATGCACCAATGCCACAAGTTAAGGGAAAATATTGACTAGTTGAGGCTTACCTTTTCCTTGTAGCTGACCGAAGTTAGTGGCATTTTTGAGTGATTTCATTATTTTTATCCTTACCTTGGCAATAGCTCCTTCCAAGTATGCTTGTCCACCAGCAAGTTAGTCAACACCAACAAACACAATGAGGGAAAACCAAATTAAAATTGATGAAGAAAAAAATTATATATGAACTTTAAGTACCTTATTTGCAAATGTTTAAATAAAAACTTGAACTAAGGACTAAAAATCCAATTGAGAGAAACAAATTTTGATTTGTAAGCTTCAACAATTGCAAGATAGTTCTGGAATACCTGATTTTCCTCCTCTTGTGTTGTCTCAAGAACAACCTTGATATGTGCAATGTTTTCCTTCTTGATCCTTTTAGCTAGCACCTTTTCTTCTTTATTAAACCTACTTTCTAGTTTTTGGACCTTTCTGTGCCTACTCATTTACAGTCAAATCATACAAATAGAGAGTTAGATAAATGAATTGATCAATCTAAAAACAAATTAAGACAACTAATAGCAGGAGACATTGTCCAGCTAATACGCATGAACAAATTGTTAGCATGCATAACTTTAAGGACAACAAGAGTCACTTTCCAATGAAACAGGTGATAGTGAAAGTTAATCGGGCATGAATAATTTATTGCTAAGTGGGAATAGAATTGAAAATTGCATAAAATGATTTATCTAAAGTGACAATTAATCAATACTAAGCGTAAAATAGCAGATACAACATGTGAATATTTTGGTAAATTGCGTAGCAAAGCTTGGTCACATTCGATAATGAATTGCAACTATGCAACAATTCTTAAGTCATAGGCATAACTCTACGCACAAAGACTGAACAATTTATCTCACATGCATGAGTATCTAGGCTGTAGGCGACTAGAAAGAATTTAAGATAGAAGAGAAGTTATCAACCAAGCATGCATTTTCAACTAGTAAGCATCAAGATAGTGATTGTAAGCATCATCAGAATGACTGTAAGCATGACTGAATCTTCTGTATGCATGATTTCACCTATTTTTTACAAAATATTCACAGAAAAGTGAAAATACAAGCATACAATATATGATGAAAATGATAAAATGAGGCTTAAGGCCGCATGGTGGGCGCTATTTTCATGATGATGATAATCACCTTCATGAAATTAAGATCAATTAGTAACAACTCAAAGTAAATACAATGCAAATCTAATTAAGAATTGAAACTAAGATCTATAACATCTCATGGTTCTCTAAAAAGATGTGGTAAGTGAAGCTCTCAGCTCAATCTCCACTAGTGACACTTCTAAAATGAGAAATTATGTTGCTACAATGCTTCTACAATGCTTATTCTAGCTCAAATTGATACAAAGATATTCAAATTGCTCTAAATGCTCTTAGAATTCTCTCCAATTGCTTATAATAACAATGCTTTGCAAACGAATTTCTAAGATGATTATTGCTCTCAAAATGCTTCATACTTATAGTAAAATCCCAAGGGTAGGGGGTGGAGTGAAGTAATCATGATTAACACTTGGTTGAATTAAATAATTTGCAATGTTTTAAAATGGGGGGCCAACTTAAATGTTTGTCTCAAAGCTTTGGACAAAAGGACAAAATTGAGTGGTTGAGACTGAAAGATTGGAATGAGTGATTGAGATTCATCCTTTTTAAGTGATTTATGTCTTTTTATCCTCAATTATCATTGGTTTCTCAACTTTGTTGAAAGATATTAGGATTAATTCAATTCAATTAATTAATTAAATTTAGCCATGTAAGGGAATATGTTCATTTTGATTTTTGATTTAACAACTATACAACTAATTGATTAAAATCAATTATGTGGTGTTTTTCACCCTTTTAAGCTTTGATTTAATTATTTAACATCATTATTTGATTTTTCCTTTGCTTTAATTATTTTTGTCCAATTTGATTTAATAAATATCCATTTTAATTGATTTGATCCTTTTTGATTGAATTAGTGCATTTTGATGATTATTGCAATTTAAAAGCACTTTCCCATTTTTGAGTGTCTACACTAGATAACTTGTGTCTAGTTACCATAGGTGTGCCAACTGGTTTACAGGTCTCCATTCCAAATGTCTTCAACAAGTCATTCAAGTACTTTATTTTAATTATGAAGATACCATCACTGTTCAATGTTATCTGTGATCCTAAAAAATATTTCATCTCACCAATCATACTCATTTCAAAATCAGTCTTCATTTTATCTCCAAATTTATCACTAGCTACTTCTTCTCCTCCAAAAATAATATCATCAACAAAGATAACTACAACCAACAAACCATTTTCAATTTCTTTTGTGTACAAGTTGTTGTATGTTGTGCCTTTAGTAAATCCTAATTTTATCAAATACTTTTATAGTCTTGAATACCAAGTTCTAGGTGCTTGTTTAAGTCCATATAAAGCTTTCTTCAATTTACATACCATATCTCCTTCATGAGATAAATAAAATTTTAGGCTGCTCAATGTAAACTTCTTCTAACTCTCCATTCAAAAATATTGACTTCACATCTATTTGATACACTCTAAACTTCTTATAGGCTGCATAATCCAAAAACATTCTTACTCCTTCAATTCTTTCTATGGGTGCAAAAGTTTCTTCATACTCAATTCCTTCTTGCTATGAGTATCCTTTACATACCAAACTTTCTTTATTTCTTACAACTTCTCCTTGTTCATTCATCTTGTTTCTGAATACCCATTTAGTTCCTATAACATTCTTATCTTTAGGTCTAGGGACCAATTCCCAAGTCTTATTCTTTTCAATTTGATCTAGTTCTTCCTTCATAGCTTTAATCCAATGTTCATCTTCATAGGATTCACTAGTAGATTTAGGTTCAATTTTAGAAATTAAACCCAACTATTCTTGTACCTTATTTCATGTTAGAAATCCTCTGTCTATGCTTCCAATAATCTACTCAGTAGAATGATTCCTTGATAGATTTATGTTAGGTTTCACTATCTCAGTCCTCACTTCAGTTGTAGCTATCATTCTACAATTCACTATAGTTTCATAGAATAATTTTGCATTCTCTGGATTAGTTCTAGGATGATTTCCTTCATCTAAATCATAATCAAGCATTCTTTCCTGAATTTTGAACTTTTCATCAACTTTGACATTTGCGCTCTCAACAATATTCTTAGTTCTTTTATTCTAACATCTATAAGATTTTCTCTTCAATAAATATCCAACAAATATACCTTCATCACTTATAGGATCAAACATTCCAATGCCATCATCTCTGTTAATATAACATTTTCTTCCAAAAATTCTAAAATACTTAACTGATGGTGCATGTCCAAACCATAGTTCATAAGGTGTCTTGTTTGTATCTACTTTGATCTGTACTCTATTTATTGTATACACTATTGTGTTCACTACTTCTCTCGAGAATATCTTCACCAAATCATTTTCAAATAACATGGCTCTTGCTGCTTCAATCACTAACCTATTTTTTCTTTCTGTATTACCATTTTGTTCAGGTGTTCTAGGGGCTGAAAACTATATCTTAATACCATTCTTCACAAAAAGTGTTAAATTATTTTGAACTAAATTCTCCACCTCTATCAGATCTCAGACATTTAATCTTCATTCCAAATTCATTCTCAACTTTGTTCTTAATAATTGTAAACTTATCAAATGCTTCAGACTTTTCTTTAAGAAATGTAAACCACATCATTCTTGTAAAATAATCAACAAGAATTATAAAATACCTTTCTCCATAGAATCCTCTAGTCCTTGTGGGACCGCTCAAATCTTTATGAACAATTTCCAACTTCTCTACTGTTGTAAACTTCTTGCTAGGAAATGAGCTTCTCTTCTGCTTAGCCATCACACATTCCTTTCAAATCATGTTAGTAGGTTTCATAATTTTAGGCAAATCTCTTATTGCAAGTGTAGTACTCACTTTCACAATATTATCAAAGTTTATATGACAAAATCTTCTGTGTCATAACCAACTATCATCAATCTTAGTAATCAAGCATGTCATCTCAATAGGATTCAATTGAAATACATTACCTCTAGTTCTCGTTCCTGTACCAATCAAATTACCATCCTTGTCTTTGATTACACAAGTTTTCTTAGTAAATGAAACTTGATATCCCTTATCAACTATTTTTCCAACACTCAAAAGACTATGTTTCAATCCATCCACAAAGTAAACATCATCAGTATTAGTCTTTCCATCAAAAGAAATAGATCCTATACCTTTTATCAAACAAGGTGCATTGTTTCCAACTCTAACAATTCCTCCATCATAATTGTTAAAATTTATGAGTTTCTTCATGTCTCTAGTCATATGATGTGAACAACCACTATCTATAATAGAATAAGATTTCTTTTCTACTTCGAAAACTAAATCTTTTTCTTCCTTAACTTCTATTTTAGGATTTTCTTCTTTTATTACTACAAATCCTATATCATCATTCTCAGTATCACTTTCACTTGGATATTTATCCATACAAGCTTCAAATTCTTCATCATTAGCATAAAAAAATTCTTTAGATCTTCTAGGTTTAAAGTTCTTTCTATACTTCTTTACTCTCTTAGGACATTTAGATGCAAAATGACCATATTCTTGACCAGTCCAACATTTAAAATTTTTCTTACCGTCTGGTTCTCTTTTCACAAGTAAGGCAATAGCTTCTTCAATCTTCATGTCTTCTTCATTCCTGGTTCTACTGCTACTAGCATAATCTCCACTAACACTCATGCTTCTTGACAAAGTAGGGCAAAAATTAAGTGTGCTAAATTTTGTCTCCATTCTAGGTTAATCTCTTGATTGTCTCTAATTCATTTATCTTGCTTCTAATCTTCCAAGAAGAGTTTGTCTAGTGAAGTTATCAGTATAAGGTATAACTTGTTCTATTTTCTACTTTGTCTTCTTAAATGCAAGAGTCAATGTCCTCAGAATTTTCCATATCACTTCATTCTCTATCTTGATTCCTTCACAAGATTTTATACCTGCAACAATTTCTGACATTCTACCAATATAGCTTCTAATAGATTCATCTTCCATCATTCTTATATCTTCAAATGCACATATCCAATTATGTAATCTAACTTTCTTTGCATGTTCATCACCTTCAAAAGTAGATTGTAAACCTAACCAAATTTCATGAGATCTTATTAGATATTTTACCTTACTGTACTCATTTTATGGAAGGGCTGACAAAAGTGCTTCTCTGTCAAGTATGTTACACATGAATAGATCTCTTTCCTCATTAGCACATTCTTCAATTGTGTCTTCATCAATGATAGTCTTCTTTTTCTTTGTGATTAACCAATATCCTGGTCCTAAACAAAGTAAATGTGTCTTCATCTTTTCTTTTCAGTTGTCAAAATTTACTCCATCAAAGTTAGGGCTTTCTTTCCATAAATGACTCACCATGGATCTCCTCAAGTTGTTAAAATTTTCCTGCAAGGACTTGTTTCTCTGATACCAATTGTTAGAAAGTAAAGTCTACCAAGATACTGAGAGGTTGGGGGGGTTGAATCAGTTATGAGATAAATATAGCTTTTATCAAATTTAATAGATTTTAACCATGTTAACAATGTGATCAAGAACCATAGAAAGATATACATACACAACAACACAATAACACAAGATATGTTGATTGGGGAATCTCTTGATCAAAGAGTAAACCCTGGTGGAAATGATTCCCACAAAAGATGCACTAATATGAAAGTTCCTTATGTGAGGATGGACTTTGTTAGGAATCTTATGAAATGCATTTAGTACATATCAGTCCCTACTAGGAGACATTGAATCCCTCCTAAAAGATTCTAAATTTGTTAGGAGTTATGGAAGACAGAAGGACCCACTGTCCAAATAGCTTCAAGGGAAAGATCACTAAACACATTTTCCAACTGATCTCTATATTACTTAATAAAATAATACCAAATATTACTGATCTCAACAACTTAACACCTTTCCTTTGACTATGTCAAACTACACCAACTGCTTCATCAGATCTCAATACCAGATTTCTATACTTCGCATATCCTCTTTCAACAAGTATTGCACAATTTCAAAATTCACTTTCACAATCTCACATTCCATAATCCATATTCTCATTACAATAAAGAAAACATTCTCTCCTTTATACCACACTCAAATAATTACAAATGAGTCAACATACAAATTACAAAATCAAATCTTCCACATGTTACATAAAAATTCCATAATTACATAAAACTGTCATCTTCCAATTAACATAACTCTTCAACCATGCGACCTCTGACCTTTCTATCATTTCCATGTCATAATCATCATTTCTTCATCATCTTTTCAACTTTACATGCTCAAATTCTATCCTGATTAGGAGATATCATCTGATTTCTAGAAACCGCTATGCATGAATACTACTTGAATAATGCTTCCACTAAATTACACATAACTATCATGAATAAATGAATTTCCATATGCACTCTTACCCACAATCTTATACAACATCAAGGAGTAAGTCCTCAACTCAGCATAGCTTGATCTTCAATATCCCACGTGTGCCAACTCAAACACTATCTGCTTCTCTACTAAACTTTAGTGTCATGACCCCTTATTGGATAGAACCTAGTAATAATAAATAACGATCATAGAAGTAAAATATTATAATATAAAATAATAAGTTAAAGAAAATAATCATAACTCAAATGTTAATAAAGTAATAATAGTAAATATACTATTAATAATATATTATTAAAATATTAATATAATATATAATAATATATTATTGAGATAATGATATTGATATTGTTAAATACTGTGAATATAGTAATATTACTTAGATAATATTAATTTCCCTTATTGATAATATCTAAGTAATAATATTATTATATTAATCAATTAATAATCAACTATTAATTTAATCAATATAATAGTTAATAATACTAATGTACATATAATATTAATCTATGAATAGTATTAAAGAAGCCTATTAATAATAATACCACCCGTAAAGAGTTTTATAATAATCAAATGTAAATTATTAATACTAATACCATATTTCAAAAGATGTGACTATTCATATTTATATATATATTGAGTGGGAAAAGACATTATATGGTGGAGGGAAAAAAGAAGAAATATTAAGAAGGAATTTGGAAAACTTGGGAGAAAATAATAGAGGAGAAATTGAAGGAGAAAATATAGGAGAAAATATAGGAGAAAATGAAGGAGAAAATAAAGGAGAAAAATAAGGAAGTAATCGGAGCATTCTAAAAGATATATAAAGAAAATGGAATAAGAATCTCCATTTTTAAAATAAGAGATAATTCAGTAAAAGATTAAGGAAATAAGGAAAAGAGTAAGCCCACATGGAAAGTAGGGCATTCAGTCAAATAAATTAGAATAGAGGAATCTTCCCTCTTATAAAGGTATGTAACTTTATTTTTGTTTATTTAATCAATGATATATTTATTTATATTATGAAATGTACTAATATTATTATGAAAATAATTCATATTAGATAGTTAAACAAATGTAACTTAAATATGTTAGTAAATAAGTAATTCTATATATATAATTGGTTATAAAATAAATATATGTAATTAATATATATCTGAGAATTATATTAATGTTAATTAATTAATAAGTAATTATAATAATGAAAATTATATCAAATTAATATGTATTCTCACTGGTTAAGACAAGAATATATGGTTCAACTTTGTCATAATTAATTATGTACTAATATCATTATGGAATATAAATATTTATTTTTATCATAGAATAATATGAACTATATATGTAAGATATCTATTTGGAATATAAATATAATATATTTCTAAAGGATCTAATCTAATCTTTCTATATATATATATATATATATATATATATATATATATATATATATATATATATATATATATATATATATATATATATATATATATATATATATATATATATATATGAGATTGTTCTTAATATAATTGGATTTAAATGCAAAAGTGTCATATACTAATCATTGGGAATTGATATTTCTGATTGCAATCTTAATTGTGAATTCTAGGGCAAATCTAGTAAACTACCAATTGAGAACATTACTAGGGATATATAGATATATGAATCTTAAATGATATATACCGATATATGAATCTTGTATATATATGGAAATAATAATGATTTAGGAATATGATCTAGATTACTCTAATTCTAGTAAATAGGGATATATCTCGTCTCTTACTACGATATCTTAGGATAGGGAGTTTGTGGAGGGAGAGGCGGAGTAATTTCGGGCACATGATGGATATCCTAAAAGGAGCCGCTTGTAGTCTGTTTCACGCGTCCTTTGGCACTGTAAGTCTTCCATCTTATGATGATCATAGTAAGGGAAGGAGAAAGATTCATGTGCCCTATATGAAGAGATCTTCTATATGACTACGTTCATTAGCTTATCACTCAATAGTTTCCTCTAACTTTAATGATAGTGATGGTTATATGTTGTTAATTATTCGATGATTCCCTAATTTATGCCTAACTGATGGAATTTCGGTATAGGGGTAAAAAGGGTTCATTACAAGTGGTATCAGAGCATAATCCTGCCATCCTGTGGAAATTTTAATTCATGCAAATGCATAACGAACAAGAGGAACAAGTAACTATTGCACTTAAAATATTAGGAAAGAGATATATTAATGTTAAACTATTACATCCAGTATAGATCAGATGAACTCATTTCTTCCATCTAAGGCATCTCGACAAAGAAGGTTGTGGATGGTAGAGGTGGGGTAATTTTGGGCACATGATGGATTCCTCTAGGGAACCGCTTGTAGTCTATTCCATGGGACCAAGACACTGTAACACTTCCACTCTTGGTGTCCTTAGCCGGAGAGAAAGAAAGAGTTCTACAAGATTACTTCGATAAAAATTATGTCGTTCACTTACTCCATAGTTAAGATCAAACTAATATAGCTTGTAAAGCTTATACAAATTTTAATCCTTCCATTCCAATAAGGCACCTTGACGGAGGAGGTGGTGGATGGTAGAGGCAGGGTAATTTCGGGCACATGATAGATTCCTCTAGGGAACTGCTTGTAGTCTATTCCACGTGACCTTGACACTGCAACTCTTCCACTTGGGGTGATCTTAGAGGGATAGAGAGATGAATTTCCCTATGATCCTTCATACATCAGTGTGTATGCTTCATGTTTTCAATGTGTATACTCTATGTCTTCATGCACCAGTATGTATACTTCGTATTTTCAATCTGTATACTTTGTGTTTTCATGCATCAGTGTGTATGCCTTGTGTTTTCAATGTGTATACTTTGTGTCTTCATGCATCAGTGTGTATGCTTCATGTTTTCAATGTGTCTACCGCGTATCTTTATATAATCACATGTATGCCTCATATCCTCATATTTTCATATATATACATTGTTATTGCAATCTTCGTGTAGGAGTAACTCATGATCACATTCCTCATGTATGTTTTGTGTATTGTTTGTGTGCTTTCTTCCCTACGTGTTTGACATATACTTATGTATTTATTCATGTCTTAAATATTTGATGTGTATTTATATCTCTATCTATGGTATGTTGATATGTACTTATGCACTACTTCATGTCTTTTATGCTTGGTGTGTAATTAGGTGTGATACCTCATGCTTTGAGTGTCTAACATATATGTATTGTATTGTGTATGTTATATGGCCTCATGACCAATTTGTGTTCATTTTCCATGTATACCACCTCATGCATTAAGTGAATGTTTTTGAACACTTTAAGTGATATATGTATGCCTCATGAATGTTCTCTATGTATAAGTATGCTTTATGTGTATGATGTATATGAGCACTACTCCATGCATTACATGTCTAGTGTGTATTTGAGTGTACTGCTTCATATTTTATGTGTTTACCATGTATTCATTTCCTTATGTTTGACATGTTTACTCCATTCATGCTTTATGTGTATTCATGTATCTTTGTGCATGATTTATATGTACATATCATACTTTTTATGCTACGTGTATCCATATGTGTATTTTATGATTTAATCTATTTATGTTTCTACTTCATGTGTATATTGCATAATTTATTTGTATGCTTCATGAATAAATAAAAATTAAGTGTATGCTTTATGTGTTTTGTGCATTCACATATGTACTTCAAGATTTGAGTGAATTCATGTTCTATGTGCTTCATTGTATTCATGTATATCCTACTTGTGCTACATGTATGCTTCACAACTTAATTAAATATGTATGTATTGTGTGCATTTATATGTATACTTCTTGAAATCAGTAAATTCATAATATGCCTCTTAGCTTGAATAGATTCATACTTCATGTTCTAAGTGCTAATAATATTTACAGATTTGATTCATGTATAATGTGTTTGCAACATGGTTATGTAAAGATTGTATGTCCCTTACTAATGCATTCAATTCATAATTGTTCTGTCTCCAAACAATTTACTCCATGAATATTTCTTGAGTATCTATAAGTCTGTCAAGAGCAATAATTTTCTATTTGAAGGGTAGGACTGTGATGTCCCCATCCTGGAATTTGATAATAAATAATTTAATTAGATCACAAAAGAAATATTTTATAAAAAATATAATAGTTGAATAAATAGAAACAAAGATTGTCATTATTATAATTGTAATAATATTAATTATCTATTATTAAAATATTATTGAAGTAATAGTACACTATGAACAAATAATTTATAATATAATAATTATAAATATTAAATTATAATTAAATTAGTATAATATATACATAATTAATATCTGTAAATTAGTGGTTTTAAATGTGAAATATATAATTCATATACTTTTATATTGTAAATCATGTCCTTAACTATGGTAAGTTGACAATACTAGTAACAATCGATGATAATTTAGCTAAATGGTAAATCAGATTATGATTAAGTTACATATGAATTAAAAAATGCATCTGGGTTATAAGGGTGAAATAAATATAATTATGTTTTTTGCTTGAGGACAAGCAAATTCAAGAGGGGCGAACTGTCATGACCCCTTATTGGATAGAACCTAGTAATAATAAATAACGATCATAGAAGTAAAATATTATAATATAAAATAATAAGTTAAAGAAAATAATCATAACTCAAATGTTAATAAAGTAATAATAGTAAATATACTATTAATAATATATTATTAAAATATTAATATAATATATAATAATATATTATTGAGATAATGATATTGATATTGTTAAATATTGTGAATATAGTAATATTACTCAGATAATATTAATTTCCCTTATTGATAATATCTAAGTAATAATATTATTATATTAATCAATTAATAATCAACTATTAATTTAATCAATATAATAGTTAATAATACTAATGTACATATAATATTAATCTATGAATAGTATTAAAGAAGCCTATTAATAATAATACCACCCGTAAAGAGTTTTATAATAATCAAATGTAAATTATTAATACTAATACCATATTTCAAAAGATGTGACTATTCATATTTATATATATATTGAGTGGGAAAAGACATTATATCGTGGAGGGAAAAAAGAAGAAATATTAAGAAGGAATTTGGAAAACTTGGGAGAAAATAATAGAGGAGAAATTGAAGGAGAAAATATAGGAGAAAATATAGGAGAAAATGAAGGAGAAAATAAAGGAGAAAAATAAGGAAGTAATCGGAGCATTCTAAAAGATATATAAAGAAAATGGAATAAGAATCTCCATTTCTAAAATAAGAGATAATTCAGCAAAAGATTAAGGAAATAAGGAAAAGAGTAAGCCCACGTGGAAAGTAGGGCATTCAGTCAAATAAATTAGAATAGAGGAATCTTCCCTCTTATAAAGGTATGTAACTTTATTTTTGTTTATTTAATCAATGATATATTTATTTATATTTTGAAATGTACTAATATTATTATGAAATTAATTCATATTAGATAGTTAAACAAATGTAACTTAAATATGTTAGTAAATAAGTAATTCTATATATATAATTGTTTATAAAATAAATATATGTAATTAATATATATCTGAGAATTATATTAATGTTAATTAATTAATAAGTAATTATAATAATGAAAATTATATCAAATTAATATGTATTCTCATTGGTTAAGACAAGAATATATGGTTCAACTTTGTCATAATTAATTATGTACTAATATCATTATGGAATATAAATATTTATTTTTATCATAGAATAATATGAACTATATATGTAAGATATCTATTTGGAATATAAATATAATATATTTCTAAAGGATCCAATCTAATCTTTCTATATATATATATATATATATATATATATATATATATGAGATTGTTCTTAATATAATTGGATTTAAATGCAAAAGTGTCATATACTAATCATTGGGAATTGATATTTCTGATTGCAATCTTAATTGTGAATTCTAGGGCAAATCTAGTAAACTACCAATTGAGAACATTGCTAGGGATATATAGATATATGAATCTTAAATGATAGATACCGATATATGAATCTTGTATATATATGGAAATAATAATGATTTAGGAATATGATCTAGATTACTCTAATTCTAGTACATAGGGATATATCTCGTCTCTTACTATGATATCTTAGGATAGGGAGTTTGTGGAGGGAGAGGCGGAGTAATTTCGGGCACATGACGGATATCCTAAAGGAGCCGCTTGTAGTCTGTTTCACGCGTCCTTTGGCACTGTAAGTCTTCCATCTTATGATGATCATAGTAAGGGAAGGAGAAAGATTCATGTGCCCTATATGAAGAGATCTTCTATATGACTACGTTCATTAGCTTATCACTCAATACTTTCCTCTAACTTTAATGATAGTGATGGTTATATGTTGTTAATTATTCGATGATTCCCTAATTTATGCCTAACTGATGGAATTTCGGTATAGGGGTAAAAAGGGTTCATTACATTTAGTAGATCACTAGGTTGACATTAATGACAATCACAGTCATGAATGCAACAAAAACTACTATAGAATGGATGTGACTACTCCCCCATAGGATATATTCAGCATTCATTCCTAACACTTATATCACCAAAAGTGATCAATCTTTGTAAGCCTTAACTGAAAACTTTATTTTTGCAGAAGTGAAGGTTTGTGGCTTCCATCCCCATCATTGTTTTTACCTTCTTACAAGAGTTTATGTGGTACCAAAATACATGTGTCATTTGTATTGAATTTTCATGAATGTTTAATTGATTTACTTATAAATTTATTTATATTTCAGTTATATTATTGAATGTATGTTAGCTACTATTTACATAGTTGGTTATTGAAGTTGTAGTTTACAAGGATAATTTTGAAAAGTTTTAAAGGGTATTGATTCATCCCTCCCCTCTTAGTACACACCTTCCAATAATTCCAACAATTGGTATCAGAACTAGTTCTCTTGTTAAGGAAGTTTAATCGCTAAAGAGAAAAGATCTAAGGATGGAAAGGTATAAGCTTGACAAGACTATTCAGAATCATAAAATACAAATGTAGATCTACATTAAATAATTCAAGGAATCCAAAGAAACACTAAGAAATTTATTGGTCAAAATAAAGGATATGGCTCTTCGGTATAAAGAGACTGACTATAATGAATAAGGGATATATTATCCATTTGAAGGATCTAGTTCTAGATCTACATTTGGATCTAGTAGCATATTTGATGCATGTGAAGGAGCCATAATAGATCTATCTGAAAAAAAAAATTAACATATTACTGAACAAGTGGAAGAAATGTAGATTGGTCAAGAGACACAAATTACTAGAATGATTAATGTCATGAACAATGCAAGGTAGGTAGAACAAGAAATAATTCTTGCTATTGATGATAGAAGACAAATAACTAAAAAATTAGAAGAAAAAGAATTTGAGATAATGAGACTTACCGAGCATCATTTTGAAATCTCCAATCAGATGGTTGTCATGAGTTAGGAAGTCAACCAAGTGAAATGTAAACTTAACTATAATATTGGTAGACATTGGTGAATTAGGAGAAGAAAATGAAAGATTAAAGAATGATGTAAAGATTCAACAATAGCACAATGAGATGATTAAGAAAGGTGAAGAAATTACAAAGAGGATAGATGAGTTTCTAAGAAATCAAAGAGGACTTGACAACACAACTAGTTTAGGCTATACTGAGCATGAAGAGTCATGAAGACAAGCTGAACAAAATAATGTCTATGAAAATCCAAGGCCAAAGAAACTCTCATGCTATAATTGTGGAAAATCAGGCCATACATCAAATGTATGCAGAAGCAAAGAAAAAGGTATTCCTAAATCCACTCCTAAATTTAATGCTTATTATTATAATTGTGATAAGTATGGAGATCAAGCATATGAGTGTAGATCAAAGATAAACAAGTCAACTAAGAAAATTTATATGGAAAAGAATTTTCATACTTGAAACATGCATGGACACATATCACAAGAATGCAAGACAATGATGAAACAAGTTTGGAAACTGAGAGGACGAAACAAGACATATCAACTAAGAAGGAAAGGTAATGCATACACTTGGGATTACAAAACTTGGATTAATTACACAACATGTGGTAGGTATGGACATATTGAAACTAATTGTATGAGAAAGTACTGGAGAGGAAAATCTCAAAATTGGTCAAATTTTGGAATGGCATGTTTGCACTTTCATAAGGTTAGTCACTTGAGTAAAGATTATAGAGACCAAGTACCAGAGTCGAGTACTAGTGAAACTAAACACACAATTGAATAAATCATGAGGATAAGGAATCAAATGTAGAGAAAAGCATCAAATGACAATGTTGGACCAAGCTCAACAGTCAGTGACACCTCATCCATTGGATTAGGTGATTTCACCACCTCCACCTAAGATATCCAAGTAAGTATGGAAATGAATTTCAAAAAGTTACATCTTATAACAGTTCCTTATATCGATAGTGTGAATGCCAAATAAATATGAATTAAGATGCACTAGGTTATTATATTGTTGATAACTAGAAATAAGTTTAGTCAGTTAAGCTAGACCGAGTAAGAAATTCCAGTTGGTGAAAATGTAAGAGACAACTGAGTTGCATAGTTTACTGAGTATTGATTATAATCACCGAGCTATGGTATCGATAGTGTTAACTGAGTTATTTTATTATCAACTAAGTTATAGCTAGAAAAGCATTTAATGCACTGATCAAGGATTTTGTCTATAAATTAGCATGAAATGAACTCATTTGTTTACACAGAGATCAAAGAGAGAAGTAGAGTGATTTGAGTGAAAATTGAGCAGATCAAATCCAAGCATTTTACAAAGATCTAAGTACATTATGAACAATTAAAGTTTGGATCAAGTAAGTTTGGAACTAACTAAGTTCTATGTGTCTAGTTTGTCAAAAGCCCTAATTTTGAAAACATGATGGCTTCATCCTCATGAACCATGCAAACCAAGGATGATAAGAGAAAAATGGTTATTTTAATCAAGAACATGAACTACACTGAGCCTCCTTTAAAACGTCATCTAGAAGTTGCATCTCAACTCAATGATAAGGGCATGTTTTCACTAATACTACCTAGAGTTATACTTATAAAGGAAGTTAGGTCATACATCCACAATAAAATCAATGAAATCAGTGACTTGGAGCTTCAATCTACATATCAAGTTCTTTACATTGATGGAAAGCTAAAAGTTGATCACAAACACTTATAGGTAAAAGGGTTATCCAATGCCCTGTACTTGCCAAAGGAATTCAAAATAGAATGGATACACATCATACTAAGCCGTGTACATGAAGGAAAGCTATGGATGGATGAACCGATGAAGATAAAAAAAGGATGTGATACATGTAGTAATAGGGTATTTGATGAATGACAAAGATAAATCCCTAAGGCTCCTGGCACGAACCAAGATTAAGAAGCTAACCAGAGTAGAATGGGATGGAAGAGGTTTAAGAATAAATACCATCAGTTACTCTAAAATGAGATTTGGTGCATATGTTATTGTATACAAAATTTTCCAATCAAGCTAACCAAATAGTGTTGCATGTTTAGCGATCAACATAGCTTACATGATTGTGAAAAAGGGTTTGCAACTCGACTTAGCAAAGTTGATGATGAGACAATTAGAGGAAAATATGAGAAGAATTAGAGTGGAAAGATCAAAGACTTAAAAAAATTTCTCATTATTTGTATGTACATTCTTTTATTTTTGAAACTTCTTTCCATCAATTGGTAATGTAGAATGTGATATCAACTGACCTATCATTGTTCAAATTAGTGAGTTTATTCAGAACATAGGAAAGAACTTTAAACCTGTGATGGAAGAATATTTTGGATAGTTCAAAGAGAGAATGGAGAAAATAACAAGGATACTAACACAATTGGTAGAGAAATTTAAAGATAATATTTGCTTCTTGGTGGATAGCGACACCACCCTAATCAAAGATGTAGAGCCAAGAACAACTTGGCTACCACCCATGGACTATGAGATTGATATTAACATAGCCACAAAAGATATAAAAGCTTTACTTGTCAAGCCAAAAGGCAAGAAGGCTACAAGGTTTAGAACTATTGAGGAAGCCAAGTCCAAAATCAAAATGGGACTTGTAGTTGAGAAGATGGGTAGGAAAAGGGAGAAAATGGTTAAGGTTCTTAAGAAAACATTTGGTGTCATAGATGAACACATTGAGAAATTAGTTGAAGAAGAAACCAAAGATCAGACACCAATTGGTGAGAACATAGATGAAGACACGACCGAGTCCAAGAAACATGAACAAGAAGAGCCACTTAGGATTGATAAAGGTAAAGGAAAATAGGCCAAGACTAGGAATAGGTCAGAAACTGCTAGTTCACCACCTTTGAAGAAAGGTTTTGTAAAGATAACTAGGCCCACACTAACTCATACATATCATAAGAGAAAAAAAAAGGCCACCACTGAGCTCCTAGAACCAAAGCGGAGAAGGAAACTTATAAGAGAAAAGGATTACATAGATTCAAAGGATGAGGACACATATCAATTCTGAGTTGTGGTGAATACAAGACCTCATACCTTGATGAGGTAGAAGAAAGAATAAGAACTACTGGAAAGATGAGTTCACCCAAACTAAAAAACATATCCTCATCTTAGCACCGAGGAGAAAGATAATCTTGAATAGGAAGTAATAAGTATGAGGATCACCTTAAAAATAGTTTGAGTTGAATTTGCTAGCAGCATACCCAAAGAACTGTATGAAAAAATCTATGTTAGATGGACTTATGCACTTAGAACTGGGAAAAGAATCAGAGAGAGGTCACTAATTCTTGTAAAATATTCCTATTATGTTGATCAAATAGATGGAGCATTAAAACATTATGTAAACAAACTCTTTACGAATGCTAGAGCATTCAAGATCCTATAGGGAAAATTGCAAGAGGTAGATGATGAGAGTAGGAACATTTGGACTAAACTCCTCAGTCAAATCAAGCATACCAGTAGAAGAGCCTATTAATGTTGATGATGAGCCTATTCATATTTCAAATACTGAGAAGCCCAATGAAGTAACCAATGAAGAAGAATCCATAATTGATGTTGACATTGTGATGGATGGAATTCAAGAGATGTTGACTACTCTAGGGGATGAAAAAATACTAATGGAATACATAATAGAAGGTGAACCCAATGATGAGGCTAAAGAAGTTGAAATTATCACTGAAGCTATTGAGAACCTTAGTTAAGAAGAAGAAACTGATGTATCCTGATAAATGGTACAAGGTAGTCTTCCTATACTAGTACAAGATATTGACATAGCTAATAAAACAAAAAATGATAACACTCCACCCGAGAAGGTAATAGATGCAAATGAAGACAAAGGTGAGGAGATAGGTAAAGAGACCACTGAAATGGTAGAAAATAAACACACACAAATAGAGTCCATAGTAGACACTTCTACCAATGACACAATGTCACAAGACCCTGCACCAAAGTTCTAGAATCTATTACTGAGAAAAATAAGGAATAAATTGAATCCACTAAGACTCCAAAGATAGATCTTGAGCACAAGGCTCAACTTTCTATTGCACCATCTCCAACATCTAGTGTGCAAGAAAAGAAGAAAAATAGGAAGCAATGAAGTAAGGGTCTAGTTACACTTGAGGAAATCATTGAAATTCTAACATAAAACCTGAGGACACTTGACCTGAAGCTCTCAGGAAATATGGAAAGCTAGAGGATGTCAAGGAGATCCTAATGCAAGTTACTCCTAATGTAACTATTGATGAATCTAGCCCCATTATTGATCAACTTTAACTTATCATAGAAAAAATAAATTGCCCCACTACAAATGTCAAGAAATTGATTAAAGAGAGAGCCAAACAAAAGATTCAATATAAGTTAACTAAGAAGATCAACCAAGCAGTGGCAGCATACAAGGTAAAGCTTTCAGAATTTGTAAAAGTATTAGAAAGCATCATTGCTAAAGTTCTTACAATTCTCAAAAAATTATGCAGTTTAGATAACTTCACTACCAGAGTTAGTGAAAAGATAAGCAAGTTAGATGCAAATATAAAATTTAGTGCTACTCATCTTACAACAGAGAAACATGCATTTCAATTGCATTATTCCAAATTTCAGCACATATAGTGGTTAAGACTTGATTTGAGAAAGGAAGATGACTGAATCAGAGAAGAGGTAAGCGAGCTATAGACTGAGTTACTACTACATCTATAATGGGAGAAGCTTATGGATAATCTTAAAAAAAGCCATCCTAAGATCTTTTACAAATTGTAAGTATTATTCTTTTTGATTAATTACAAAAAAGGGGGAAACATATGTATATCTACCAAGAGCATGTACATAGGGGGAGTCACTAAGTTTTCACATTTTTTATTTCTAAATTTTTTGAGAGTTCAAACTTTTATAGTCAACATACATATAATTTTTTGATACTAATTCAAAAGGGAAAGAATGTTACTCCTAAATGGATTAAGTGTTGTTATTAGTATTCACTTGTACATTTGGTAAATACATGAAGATAGTTCAGTTAGTTATCAATACATAGTAGTCACCAAACAAAGAGATCACCGAGTATAATAGTTACCAAGTACATAGGATTGTCGAGTGCTAGTGGACACTCAGGCCAAGAAACAACATTTACTAAGTAATCTAGAGTTCACAGAAAAGTTTTGAATGGAATATAGTTCAAGGTGAATAACTTTTTTTCAAGCAATAATTTAGTTTACCAAGATTGAGGTGAATATTTATTGCAGATGTAATCATTTAATGAATGATGATTCCTATGTAATGGTGATCTAGGTTAATCTTATGAACCATTGATCTTAAGTTATCTAAGATAATGTAAAACCCTAATTAGGTCAAGGTCAGTTTGATATAAATTTTGTAAAGATGTCATTTTTAGAAGTATCTCAAAAAGGAAGTAGTCACACTCAAGGACATCTGAAGTTTAGACAGTGTTTTGACAAAATGATTTCTATAGAAGTATACAGTATATCAGAACATTTATAAGGCTACCAAGAAGTTTGGAAGAATATAACCATCAAAAAAATGTGATATCTTTATTGTATTTAAAGGATCTAAAATCAAGAACTTGAGTTGTATTTCATTCACATCATTTATCGTTGTTACTCCCTAACAATTGTAGCAGATTCAAAATCTCCTGACAAAATGAACTTAACTGTTCTTAGTTAAATCTCTTAACCGAGTGCACACATGAATTGTGTTTCTTAAATCCTTTAACCATGTAGATCTAGCTAATATTTTTGTTACCCCTAATAGGATAAGGTGACCAGAAATGATCAATCTTTGTAAACCTTAATTGACAACTTTATTTTTGTAGAAGTGAAGCTTTGTGGGTTTCATCCCCATTATAGTTTAAACCTTCTTACAAGGGTTTTTGCAATACCAAAATACATTTGTCATGTGTATTGAAGTTTCATGAATGTTTTATTAGTTTACTTACATGCATTTACATTTCAGTTCTATTATTGAATTTAGTTTGGCTACTATTTACACAGTCGGTTATTGAAGTTGATGTTTACAAGGATTATTTTCAAAATTTTTAAAGGGTGTTGATTCACCCCTCCCCTCTCAGTACACACCTTTCCATAACTCCAACACAATAATCATTAATTGCATGAGAATTGATTTGTGTAATCTCAAGAGTACATTCATGTAATTTATGGAAATTTATGTGAATACAACATTACTAGATCTAAGTTCATCTTGTAGCCCTAGTGTGCATAACGTAAGCCTATATTGTCAATGATCATATTCACAACTTAGGTTTGATATTTTATGAAATTACACAACATCAAAATTTTGAGGTGGGTTCACTTTTATGATGTTTTTATATGAAGACCTTTCTGTGATGGAATAGGAAGCTAATTGTTGTCTCAATTCTAAAGATTTTATCTGGAAAATCAACTATATCATAGCTTGATCATAAAATAGAATATTTTTGTTAATATTCACTCATCTAATAATACATAAATAAAAATCATCATTGCATATTTTTTATTTTCTCTACTAAATACTTTGACTGTTTATTTTCTAACACATATAAGGGTGAACCCACAATAGTGGGTTACACTTTTTTGCCTGAATGTACACTGAACTCTACATTTTTAAAAAACCTTTCAGATTCAAATGCATATTGTCGTTTAACCATTCGAATCAGAGAATGACATAAATTAGATTCTTTTAGGATTTTTTTTCTAGATTCTAAATTTTTGTTATTATTTTTTAAAAATTTATTTGAACACTTTTTTCTTTCTCCCACGAAAACTGGTCTGGTGTTGAAAATGTCATTTTCAAATAGTAACATTTTTTCATAGAGCATAACTTTTTTTGTAAAATATATATGAATGTGATTCTTTCGAATTTAGTTTTGCAACATCCATACGGAGGGCATGCAATTGGTTTGATGATATTATCATAATTATTGCATATTTTATTAATGTTTTAAGTTAACCAAACCATAATTTTGAGATTGCTTAACTACATAGCTTATAAGTTTTTGTGTATTTATCGAATTTCAAAAAAATAAATTGATAGATAGTAGATTCCAAGATGGAGGGCGCTATTATTTTTTTTTAAAAAAATCCCCTTTTTACTATTTTTCATTGAACGTTAAAATCAGAGGTTTATATTTGAAAAAAAAACCTACATTCGATTAACGTCAAAAACCATACACATGATAAATTCAAAAATATTCAAATATATAATCGTTAGAAAGCTAGTTCCGAGTACTTGTATGAAAAAGGACATCTTTTTATTCTTCCATTTGATCACTGCGCTTGAGGCTCGAAGCCATGAAATTCTCATAATTTATTCATAGGTTGAAAACATGGCCTAAACTAGGTACTTTAAATAGAAATTACTTTTGATAGACAATACTTTCGATTGAAACTTTTGAGTTTCGATCCAAAGTACTTTGAAGTTTGATGTGAAATTTAACCATCACTAAATTAATTTTGATAGAAAGTCCACTTTGACTTTTTATAGAATCCTAGGTCAGCCTATTTGGTGTCATTTTGGGTTAATAATGATTACATATAAATAAATGTATATTTTTCTCATTTCATTAACCTGAAAGATGTAAAATAATTTGCATTTAGGAAAAGGAAGACATTTTGGGATGAAACAATTTTGTAAGTTGTGATGGGAAATAAAAAGAGAATGCTAAACAAGAGTACATGACATTATTCAAAAGAGGCTGAACAAAGACTACGTGAAGAATCACGAGAAAGATATTACTATAGAAAACAAGGTATGTTTAAGTTGTCTCTCTCTAGATATTTTAAGTTGATGTTTAAGACTTGTCTTAATGAATCATGTAAATGTGATATTGTAATACCTAATTTTAGAGCTAATTAGACCTAATAAGACTAATTATTAGCAATTAGGACCTATTAGGACCTATTATGACCAACTAGACCTATTAGGATATATTAGTCTAACCAATTAGATGTATTGGGAGCTATGAGGTCCAAATAGACCTAACTAAACCTAGCTAGACCTATTAGGACCAATTAGATAGGTAAAAAGACCAATTAGCACTAATTGGGAATAATTAGGACCTATCTAACTTAAATAGACCTAACTGTAGACCTATTTGATCCTATTAGACCAATTAGGACCACTTAGACCTAACTATCTACCTAACTAGGACCTATTAGGAACTATTAGACCAATTATGACTAATTACCTAACTGATTAGGACCTATTCAGACCAATTAGACCTATTAGGACCAATTAGAGATCTAACTAGACAAATTAGACCTATTATGACCAATTAGAGATCTAACTAGACCAATTAGACCTAACTAGATAGGTATTAGGACCTATTAGGACCTATTAGACCTAAAAGACCTAACTATGACCTATCAGGACCTATTAAACCTAACTAGACCTGACTAAGATCTAGTAGGACCAATCGGGATGAATTAAACCTAATTAGGACCTAATTAGTCCTAATTAGACCTAATTTAGACCTAGTTAGACCCAGTTAGACATAATTAGACCCAATTAGACCTATTAGGACCAATTAAGACCTAATTAGACCCACTAAGACCTAATTAGGACACAATTACACCATATTAGGCCTATTTTTACTTAATATGAACCTAGTTAGACCAATTAGACATAATATGAACCTACTAGGACCTAATATGACCTATTATAACCAATTAGAATTAATTAGACCAATTAGGACCTAATTAGATATAATATGAACTTGTTAGGACCTAATATGACCTATTAAAACCTAATTAGACTTAATTAGACTAATTCTAAGACCTAATTAGACATAATATGAACCTATTAGGACATAATATGACCTATTAGAACCCACTTAGACTTAATTACAAAAATTAGGACCTAATTAGAATTAATTAGACTAGTTAGGACCTAATTAGACTTAAATAGACCAATTAAGACCCAACTAGACCGAATTAGACCTATTAGGACCAATTAGACCCAATGAGAACCTAATTAGACCCAATTAGACCTAATTAGAACTAATTGGACCCAATAAGACCTATTACGACCAATTAGGACCCAATTAGACCCAATTAATCCCAATTAGACCTAATTAGACCTATATTAGGACCTATTAGAACTAAATTATGAACCTATTAGGACCTATTTTGATTTAATATGAACCTAGTTAGACCAATTAGACATATTATGAACCTACTAGGACCCAATTAGACCTAATTAGACCAATTGGGACCTAATTAGACATAATATGAACCTATTACGACCAATTAGACCAATTAGACCTAATTAGATGGGCAATTAGACCAATTAGACCCAATTAGATGGGCAATAAGACCAATTAGACCCAATTAAAACTAATTAGGATCTAATTACACTTAATTAGAATGATTAAACTTAGTTAGAAATAAATAGAACCTGATATGACCAATTAGAACCCCATTAGACTTGATTAGACCAATTAGGACGTATTAGGACCCAATTAGACCTAATTAGAACTATTAAGACCAATTAAGACCTATTATAGACCTAATTAGGACCTAATTAGATCTAATTAGACTTAATTAGAACCAATTAGACTTAATTAGAACCAATTAGAACCAATTCGAACCTAATTAGACTTAATTAGACCAATTAGACTCAATTAGAACCTAATATGATGTATTAGAACCCAATTAGACTTAATTAGACAAATTAGGACCTAATTAGACATAATATGAACCTATTAGGACCAATTAGACCAATTAGATCTATATAGATGGGCAATTAGACCAACTAGACTCAATTAGACCCAATTAGAACTAATTAGAACCTAATTAGACTCAATTAGAACTAATTGGGACCTAATTAGACTCAATTAGAATGAATTAAGACCTAATTAGACCTAATTAGGACCCAATTAAACCTAATTAGACATAATTAGATCAATTAAGACCTAATTTAACTTAATTAGACCAATTAGGACCTAATTGGACTCAATTAGATCAATGAAGACCTAATTTAACTTAATTATTTACCAATTAGGACCTAATTAGACTCAATTAGACCTATTAGGACCTAATTAGATTTAATTCTAGACCAATTAGGACCTATTAGGACCCAATTAGCCATATTAGGAGCAATTAGGAGACTTAATTAGACTTAATTCTAGACCAATTATACCAATTATGACCAATTAGGACCTAATTAGACTCAATTAGACCAATTAGGACCTAATTAGACTTAATTCTAGACCAATTAGGACCCAATTAGACCCAATTAGACCTATTAGGACCAATTAGGACCCAATTAGACTTAATTAGACCCATTAGGACCAATTAGGACCCAATTATACTTAATTAGACCTATTAGGACCTAATTAGACATAATATGAACCTATTAGGACCTAATATGACCTATTAGGACCCAATTAGACTTAATTAGGACCTATTGTGACTTAATTTGAACCTTGTTAGACCAATTGGACATAATATAAACCTATTAGGACCTAATATGACCTATTAGGACCCAATTAGACTTAATTAGACTAATTAGGACCTAATTAGACATAATATGAACCTATGAGGCCCAATTAGACCAATTACACCCAATTAGATAGGCAATTAGACCAACTAGACCCAATTACAACCAATTAGGACCTAATTAGACTTAATTAGACCGATTAGACTCAAGTAGAACCAATTAGGACCTAATATGACCAATTAGGACCCAATTAGAGTTAATTAGACCAACTAGGATGTAATTAGACTTAATGTTAGACCAATTAGGACCTATTAGACCTAATTAGGCCCAATTAGACCCAATTAGACCTATTAGGACCAATTAGGACCTAAGTAGGACCTAATTAGACCCAATTAGACCTAATTAGACCCAATTTGAACCAATTAGGACCTAATTAGACCCAATTTGAACCAATTAAGACCTAATTAGACCGATTAGACTCAATTAGAACTTAATATGACCTATTAGGACCCAATTAGACATAATTAGACCAATTAGGACCTAATTAGACATAATATGAACCTATTAGGACCAATTAGACCCAATTAGATGGGGAATTAGACCAATTAAACCCAATTGGAACTAATTAGGACCTAATTATACTCAATTAAAACCAATTAAGACCTAATTAGACTCAATTAGAACCAATTAAGACCTAATTAGACTCAATTAGAACCAATTAGGACCTAATTAAACCTAATTAGGACCCAATTAAACCCAATTAGATGTAACTAGATCAATTAAGACCTAATTTGACTTAATTAGACCAATTAGGATGTAATTAGACTCAATTAGATCAATTAATACCTAATTTCACTTAATTATCTACCAATTAGGACCTAATTAGATTTGATTCTAGAGTAATTAGGACCTATTAGGACCCAATTAGACCTATTAGGACCAATTCAACATAATATGAACCTACCTAGACCAATTAGGACCTAATTAGACTTAATTATAGACTAATTAGGACTAATTAGGACCTAATTAGACTTAATTATAGAGTAATTAGACCAATTAGGACCAATTAGGACTAATTAGACTCAATTAGATGAATTAGGACCTATTAGGACTCAAATATGAACCTATTAGGACCAATTAGGACCAATTAGATTCAAGTAGACCAATTAGGACCTAATTAGACTCAATTCTAGACCAATTAGGACCCAATTAGACTCAATTAGACAAGTTACAACTTAATTATACTTGATTCTTGACTAATTAGGACCTATTAGGACCCAATTAGACCTATTAGGACCAATTAGGACCCAATTAGACCCACTAGGACTCAATTAGGACCCAATTACATGTAATTAGACCTAATTAGACTCAATTAGACCTATTAGGACCTAATTAGACTTAATTCTAGACTAATTAGACCAATTAGGACTAATTAGACCAATTAGGACTAATTAGACCAATTAGGACTAATTAGACCAATTAGGACTAATTAGACCAATTAGGACTAATTAGGACCTAATTAGACTAAATTAGACCTATTAGGACTAAAATATGAACTTATTAGGACCTATTTTGAATTAATGTGGACCTAGTCAGATCAATTAGACATAATATGAACCTATTAGGACCTATTTATACCTATTAGGACCTAGTTAGACTTGATTAGACTTAATTAGATAAATAAAAACCTAATTTGACTTAATTAAAGACCAATTAGGACCTAACTAGACTTGATTAGACCAATTAGATTCTAATTAGACTTAATTACATACCAATTAGGACCAATTAAGACCCAATTAGACCCAATTAGACCTATTATGACCAATTAGGATCTATTAGGACCCAACTAGACCTATTAGGACCTATTTTGACTTAATACATGAACCTAGTTAGACCTAACTTCATTCAAAAGTTTTTGTTTAATAATTTTTACTTCGTATGTCAGAAATGCTCAAGAAGCACAACCTTATTAAGTTGAAGAAGGGTAATCACAAGCTCAACAAGCCCAACCATCAAAATTGTGGAAGGTGTTAGAAATAGGGATTACTGAGAGGGGGCGTGAATCAGTATTCTACAAACTTTTACTTTTACCCAATTATGAATATAACATATTATCTTAATGCATGCATAACATAGTAAACTAAAGATCATGCATAGAAATAAAATAAATGAACTCATAACACATTATTTGTTCTCAAGGAAACCTTGGCCAAGGGAAAACCCCGGTGGGGATGGTACCCACAAAGATCCCCTAATCAAAAGTATCCTATTAAGGATGTTGACCCTATTAGGAGCCTATTACATGCATATAATGTCTCAGTCTTGATTAAGGGACTTTAGGCCTTGTTAGAAGCCTCAACCCTGCTATGAGTTGTTAGTACAAAATAAGATTACTAGATGAGCCCACTACCCAAACAAGTAATGTACAATAGTTACAGATTACAAAATAATTCAAGACCTACATAAGCTTATACTGCTTACAACTTTACATCAATATCTCTTCACTTTCTTTTTCACTATCGTTGTTTCTCTTGCTTCTATGTGCATGTGTAATTACAATTACATCATTACATCTATTTATACAAGTTATTAACACTAATAACTCTTACAATTGGCTTGTCATAAGCATTATACAAAATATATCCTTACTCAAGGGTTAAAATCTAAGATGTCATCCCTTTATATTATTAAGACATTATTTTGGTAAACAAAATAATCCCTCAACTCTTTACCAATTTTGTCTTCATATTCTATCTTGTTGGTAACACTATCTTCAGTAAAACTATCATAACTTCTTCCATACATGTCATACTAACTTGCACTCTTAGGTGAGTCTTCTATAGTCACCATAGTATCTATGTTCAAGTGTTGAAGCATTGAAATTACTCCAGTCATCATTGCTAATCAAAACTATCTCTGGGTACACTGGCAAAAACATTGTCTCATACTTAGACAATTTTGCTTTGCGCTCTATCATACTTTCTCTCTATCCTATGCAATCTTCATGTAGATCATATGTTACCATAATGAAAACATCTAAGTATCTAACTCAGCCAAATTTCCAATAATCTCCACCTTTGTCATTGGTGGCAACACATGAGAAAATTGGCTAAGTCATAAGACTTCAAAATCTTAAAATTGTGGCCATAACAAAAAATATGTATATATTGTACTTATAACTCCATATATCTTATCTATATATTGTACTTCCCATAAGAGTATAAATCCTTATCATATTAATCAATTTTCTGCTATATATCTCTCCCCCTTTGACAACAATGACAAAAAAAGGTAAGGAGGGTGCCAAAACTGTGTTCAGACAAAAATGTTATACCTTGATTCAATATTACAAAGTCGGTAGGCTTGCAACATTATCTGCAAAGTTTATGTTCATGGTCTCTATCTCTTTCTCCCATGCCTTCTTAATGGAATCCACAACATTGAGTAGTGCACACAATCCATAAGATGCAATTTCATAGGCTTGGAGATTTGTAAAACTGAACTTCTGAAAAGATGTCTTTGATGAAAGACATTCTTCTAGTTGTCCTTCAACAATGCTCAATTTAATAGAAATATGCTCTCTTAGAAGAGAGAATATTTTTAGCTTCTTGTCCTTGTCATCATGTAGAATCCTTATTTCATCATAAATCATGCAAATTTTCTTCTCAATGTCAAGTATCTTCATATTGGGGCTGGAAAGAAGATTTACCTCTGTTTGAATTTCTACTTCTTTGATCTTAATCTTCTAAATTTCTTCTGATATAAGGTTCTCATATTTTTTACACTCAATGTACAAAGTTTTACCTCTATCCAAGTTCCTTCTCAAGTCTTTTATACAGATATCAAGACTGTTGATATCATTCTTGACATTCTGACTTATGTCCAGAAGTAGTTTTGGCTCATAGGCTACTTTTTCCTTCACCTTAGCTATATTTGATAAGTTGGTAAACTTATCATCAAATGTATTCATTACTTTCTTTTCTCTTTCAAGTGGGTCTGCCTCTACAATCTATGTAGTCACAATACTTCGTAACTTCTCAGTTAACTCCTTTAGGGATCCTTCAAGGCTTTTTACCTTCTTATTCTTCCCAATAATCTTATTCAGAGATGTGACTAATTCCATCTGATCATCATCATCTACTTCTTTTACCAAGCTTTCAAATATAGATCCAATTTGAGTTTTCTTACCAGTCTCAGGTGTTAGACTGATTTCTTCTTGACTGGAGGCTGCTACTTGCTTCTCTGACTCCTTAGTCTCTTCAATTCTTGTGTCTCTTTTTTCTTCTCCTCTAGCACTTTCCTCCTCTTCAAATGCCAAATTGTCAAAAATGTTCTCAAGGTTCTTAAAAAGATTATCATCACTATCTAAAGTGATCTTAGTTCCTTCCACATTCATTGTCTCATCATCAATGTTAATAGCTGGTGGAGAGGGAATTTTCAATTATCCTTCTTCCTTTGCTTGCTCTGTTGGTTCTGCTATATCTGATCATTTTCCAACACTTTCTGTCATTACTTTAACTATTACTTGTTCTATTTCCTTGTTGATTTCCTCATAGTTACCTCCCATAATCTAAATTGTTCTTTTCTTTGTTCTCAAATGGGTGTTCAGATCTTTCATGATCTTCTTGAAGTGTTTTTCATCCTTAACAACACATAGCTTCCTAACAATATTTCATTTGATTTTGATGTCTTCTTCTGATGCTCTTTTCTTCCTGTTTACTAAATTTTCATACAAATCATCAAGTATTTTTCCCTGAATTGTGTCAAACTTCTTGTCATTCAATATCATATGTCTCACAACTGCATTTTCAAGGTTCAATCTCTTTGAATAGTTGTAGAGATCATAGTACTTGTTCATATTTGAAAAGTCTCCATCATTTACGATCTGCTCATTTACTTTTTCAATCCTAGGTTTCCATGTTTTCTTCTTTACTGGGGTCTCTTCATCATCTTTTATTTCTTCAATCTTCCTTTGTACTGGTGGCACTAAATTTTTCTATCTTTTGCCTGGTGCAGTAGCAATCTCTTTCACTCTTTTACCAGGTGTAGAAGAGGATGATCTAGTTGAATTATTGGCTTCTTGATCTTTCTCAACTTCTTCCACTTTCACTTTGATCTGTATGTCTGCTTGCTGTACTGCAACTGATGATAGAGGTGGAAGAGACAAAACTTCCTTTTGTCCTATGTCTCTATTTGCTGCTGCTATTTTCGTAGCTATCAAAAATTCTTGTTCAATCATGCCTATGTCCTTTAATATTTTCTTGATTGTACTTTCTACTCTCTTGTTAGACTATTTTTCTTCTAAGATAGTCTTTGTAGAGTTTAAGTTCTCCTCAAAGGTTCCAAATCTATTGCTACGAATGTCCAACTTCCTTTTAAGCAATCTGCTCACATACTCTTCTGTATCTATTTCATAAATTTCATAGCCAAGAGTGTCTATGAATTCTACTCTAGGCTCTACTGCTTCAATGAATGTAAAATTAGTATCAACCATAAAGCATATCTCATTTTTATACTTCTCTACTAAAGACTATGAGATCCTCGATCTACTTGTCATCAAATTTTGAAATGTTTTGATTACCAATACTGCACTCTCATTGACTTTGTCAATAACATATCTCATGTACACTTTGTTAATCCTTTCCATTGTAGTTTTACCATCATTCCAATCATCACCAATAGTGTAAGGAAATCTTCTTAGTAGATGGAAAAACATATAAGTGATCAATGATGAGAATCTAAAATGAGACTTCTTAGTCTTCTTAATCTTCTACAAGTTTTCAAACAACTGAATTCTCAAAATTTCACACATGTCAACTTGAAATTTGTCAACACACATTAAGTAGGCTACATGTATCATTCCAGCTACCATGTCATCTTCTCTTGAGTTTGCACAAAAATTTGCTATAAGGATCTTGCACAAATATCTAACATGATCTTGTTGTATCTTGCTAATTACTATACCTCTGCCATTATAAGATGATTTTGTGTTGTCTATAACTATTTTTCTCATGTTCTTCTCATTCAAAGGTATGGCTCTAGATTTAGATAGACCAGTTACCTCATGAATTAGGTCAGCTACGATTTCTATCACTCTGTCATCTAACCAAAACTTCCCATTGTGAATTATCCTTAAGATTATCTTGGTGCATTCTTCATCATCAAAATCATATTGTAAAGAAGACTTAATGATCTCATTATCTTTCAAATGTTCAAATCCCACTTTCAATGACATATCTTGATTGTAAATCTTTTGATATTCTTCTATGAGATCACTATCAATGAGACTCTCAAGTTTGCATCCCAAATAGCTTCTAACATTTTCTAAATGTAAAATTATGTCTGGTATGGATGATAAAGCTAACTTAGGGTCTTCCTCCAAGGGTTCTACTAGTTCCCTTTTCATTTTAGGTCTATTCTTATCTTTGGCATTATGAATCAATTGAACATCCATGACTTCTACAAATTATTTAACCGATTTATAGATCTACTAAGTAAAATACCTTGTTTCCATGATTTAGGGCTTGTGTAGATTTGACATGAAAATCCTTCACCAAATCCTTGCAAAACATGTTTCAATCATTTTTCTTTGATCTCCTTAGCACTTGTATTCACCTTAAAGATCAAATAATACCAATCATAACCTTTTATCCTTTCAATCTCACATAGATCTGACATCGCATTAAATTCCTTTGTCACTTCTTTTCAAAAAGTTGTTTCTTCTTACCTACAAAACTAAAAACTTCTTGCGATCTCACATAACACAATATTTTTCTATGTGCTCTTAACCATAACATCAATACATCATATACTACCTTACATTAACTGCGCAAGACTCAATTCATCATATATCAACTTCTACACTATTCTAAGTTCCTATTATATACTATATTTTTCATGAATTAATTACTTTGAGATGGGTTAGGTAGAGATTCATTCTTACCATTTGATACTTGACCTTTCTGATTACCTTCAGTTCTGAATATGTCTTCTTGATATGTGGCTTTGACAAACTTCACTTCTTCTGTATTACTACAACATCCTTTCTGACTATTACTTGCACTTTCATTTCTCCTTGCATGACTTCTAGGGTTAGGATTAGGATGAGAAACCCTATTATTCATTCTATAAAACCTTTATGTATGTCCAATTTTGTTACATATCTAAAAAACTATTCCATTGTTTCCATATCTTGGTCCAGACTAATTGATTTGTGATCTGCAATTTTTGGCAATGTGTCCAACTTTGTTGCATCTATAACATACTACTCCATTTCTTCCATTCATATCTTCAGTAGGTCTCTTATTTTCATGGTTAGTATTTCTAAACATTCTACTACTATTATTATTCTCAATAAATTTAGGTTTTCTACATTCCATATCTCTATGTCCAAAACCATGAAAATTATAACAATAACCATTAAGGGGTTTAAATTGCTTACCTATGCAATCTTTCTTCATATGACCAAAAGTATTACAAATAAAGCATCCACCTTTAAATTATCTTTGTGTACCTTTAGGTGACTCATCTTTCTTAGGTGGTTCTTCTTCTTTAGGTGCATCTTCAGATTTATCAGCTTCATCAGACTTCTTTTCATCTATACCTTTAGATACATTCAGATCTGGTTCCTTTCTTTCATCACTTTCTTTAGATGAGTTAAATCCAAGACTAGTTTTATCATAGAATGGTTTTTGATAAGACATTTGTTCATCAATCTTCTCACTAGTTGAATATAGTCTTTCAAGTTACTACTTAGATTGAGTCAGTTCACCTTTCACAATTGTATTGTATTTCTCAAGGCCAACATACTGCAAATTGACTTTCTCAAGTTTTGATGTCACTTTACCAAGTTTAGATTTTAGCCCTTCATTATCAAGCTTCATATTTTCATTATCAGATTTTAGATTTGCTTCATTCTTTCTATTTCCATCTTTCAGACTTAACTTCATATTTTCTATTCTCAATTCATGTTTAAGTATCTCATTCTCTTTTTCTAGGTTGTCATCATAATCTTCAATTTGAATTTTGGATTCCTTTTCTAATTTAAGATCTTCTAACTTGTTTTTTAGTTTCTCAATGAGGTTCTTTGGATCATCATATTTTGTTTTCAGAGTGTCTCTTTCTTTAGTAATCATATCAATTTGTTCAAGAGCTTCTTCAAGATTCTTCTATAGCTGATCCATATCCATACAAATCTTACTCAAGCTGCTAGGCTTTCCTTGAATGATTCTTTTCTGAGTAACTTTGCCTTGATACCAATTGTTAGAAATAGGGAATACTAAGAGGGGGGGGGGGAGGGGGGTGAATCAATATTCTCCAAACTTTTACTTTTTCCCAATTATGGATATAATAGATTATCTTAATGCATGCATAACACAGTAAAATAAATAACATGCATAGCAATAAAACAAATGACCTCATAACACATTATGTGTTCTCGATGAAACCCTTGCCAAGGAAAAACTCTAGTGGGGATGGTACCCACAAAGATCCACTAATCAAAAGTATCATGTTAAGGATGTTGACCCTGTTAGGAGCCTATTACATGCATATAGTGTCTCAGTCTTGATTAAGGGACTTTAGGCCTTGTTAGAAGCCTCAACCCTGCTAAGAGTTGGTAGTAAAAAATAAGATTACTAGATGAGCCCACTGCCCAAACAAGTAATTTACAATAGTTATAGATTACAAAATAAGTCAAGGTACATAACCTTATACTAATTACAACTTTGCATCAATATCTCTTCACTTTCTTTTCCACTATCATTGTTTCTCTTGCTTCTATGTGCATGTGTAATTACAATTACATCATTACATCTCTTTATACAAGTTATTAACACTGATAACTCTTACAGTCAGTTTGTCATAAGCATTATACAAAATATATATTTACTCAAGGGTTAACATCTAAGATGTCATCCCTTTATATTATTAAGACATTATTTTGATAAACAAAATAATCCCTTAACACTTTACCAATTATGTCTTCATATTATGTCATGTCGGCTTAACACTGTCTTCGATAAAACTAGTAAATTTGTCATAACTTATTTTGTACATGTCATATTGACTTGTGCTCTTAGATGAGTCTTCTATAGTCACCATATTATCTATGTTCAAGTGCACAAGCACTGAACTTAGTCCAATCTTCATCACTAATCAAAATTGTCTCTGGGTACACTGGCAAAAACATTGTCTCATACTTGGACAATTTTTCTTTGAACTCTATCATACTTGCTCTTTTTCCTATGTGATCTTCATGTAGATCATATGTTTCCATAATGACAACATCTAAGTATCTAACTCAGCCAAATTGTGAACAAAGGGGTCATCAAAATCTCCAAAAGCACAACCTTTAGAAGATGGAGAAGGGTCATCACAAGCTCAAAAAGCACAACGCTCATAATATCGAACAAGCACACATCTCTCTCTCTCTCTCTCTCTCTCTCTCAATTTAGTCTCTTACTGGTGAATATGCATTTTGGATCTTTCCCTTAAGAAGTTATTTTTTATGTTTTGTACATGCAACCTTTGATGATGAAAATGTTGGACAAGGGGCATCCCAAGTTGAAGTAATGGAATTTAGAGAAGGGTCAACCAAAGGTCAAATAAGTATGTGTTTCTCTCATTAGTTTATAAATTATTACCTTTGAGATTCAAGCTTGTAAATACTTATTTCATGAAGGTCCCCTTATGATGAAATATTAAGATTTTTTTTTAATTTTGTTTCTAATAGAAGTGCAAGAAACATATGAGAATGATTGTCTACTCTAATATTTGATGAGAAAAATTAATTTTAAAAGCATAGATGATTTAATTGAAATGGATGTGGAAAAATTGAGAGATTATGCTAAACAACCCATAAATATTACAAAGAGGGCATTGAATAAAAAGTCTAAGCAAATAATGAAACAATTTGAGAATCTTGGTACACTTGAAAAAACTCAATTGTTATCAATTAAACTTCTTAAAGATGAGTTAAAAGAGCCATTAAAATTGTTGGGTGTAGATACAAGTTTGAAAAATTTAAAATCATGTAACATACAAAAAAATATTGTTGACAGTGTTAAGGAAGGTTTTCATTCCATTGGAAAAACAACTAGATCTATAGAGAGGTCCATTTCAAGAAGAGTGATACCGACATCTATTTAAAGAAAACAAATATTCCAAAGAAGATAAATTTCTTCTCTTTCATCTTAGACTAGGTACAGTAGGAAGACAATGACAGATTATTTGAAAAGAAGAATCAATTTGGATGATACTACATTGGAAGGTAATTGGGCATTAATGTGTAGAGGTCCTCAATCTGATAGGATTAATGAAACAATTAGGAACTTAGTTATGCCATTTTGGATTGATCATACTCATCCTTCACCAAATACAAGAGATGTTATCAAGAAGAGGACTGGGCCTAAGAAATATTTCTAGCACGCAAAACATTGGTTGTACACCATATAAAATGAATTGTATCTCTCATTTTGTAACTGAAATCCCAACATTAAGATGGGACAAATAATGTTTGAAAGCTTAATGCCATTTTTTGTAAAGATAAATAAATCTTTTGAAACTAGTTGTTTTTGATATCATATTGAATTCAATCTCTACTATCAAGGGTTTAGAAAGATGATAGAAGAAAGTGGTGGTTCCCAAAATGATTTTCCTAAATGTCCAAGCCAATTCATAGCATCAATCTTATGTAACAAATCAAATGATCATGAAATACCTAAAATAGATTGCATAAGAGAAAATTGTCAAACATGCATGGATTTGGCTAAATTTCCTTTGAGACTTGAAGATACTGGGATGACAACAAAGGTAAAATGTAAAAGGTACAAGTACATAAAGTCTAAAACAAAAGTCAGGAAATAATCAAAAAGGTTAGAATATGTAGAAGATGAGATACCTATTGCAACTTTTATGGAGAATTTTCATAAATTTATTCAACCATACATACATCATGTTTTTTGTTTTTCTAAATGGCAAGTAGAACAATTCCAAATACTAAAAGAAACTTTTCCAGTTGGAAAAATTTTATCAGTTGTTGATTTTGTAGAGAATTACTCCTTTGTTTCTCAAAAACAACTTCAAGTAGAATAATACTATACAGAGAAGGTCACTATCATGGTACATGTGTCTTATCGACATGCACAATTAGTTTTGGATGGTGTTGAAAGCACATATCAAGCATAGGTCATCAAGAGAGAATATCACTTTTACATTAGTGGTGATAAAGAGCATGACATACATTTTGTCGAGCATTGCTTTAAGACAATTTTTGGATATTTGGAAAACAAAGACATCAAAATTGAAAACAATTTCATTTGTTTGCATGGATGTGCAACACAATTTAAATCGGAAACTCCATTTTATGCTCTATGTAGATATCATCAATACCAAAAGATACCACATATTTTGAGTTTCTTTGAGAGTGGACATGGAAAGGGAGATCATGATGATGCAGGAGCTTGTATCAAATGTGCTTTAAGAAAGTATCAACTGGACTATTAGGGATATCATATAAATAATGCTCATGATGTAGTTGAGTGGTACAAGATGTATTTCATGGTGCCAAATCATGATAACACATCATCATGATCAGATCAAGTCATACCATTCTGAGTATTCTAGGGGATATCAAGTATTAATTTTCATCATAACTTATTGTCTAGTTATACTTTATGTACGTGTTCTTTAAATTTATTGATCATTGTTCAGTTAACTTATATATGTGTACATTATATATATACATGATTTTAAATTGTCTTCAAATTTTACACATATCTCTCTATTGTTTAGGTGTTGATAGAAGATCAATCCATGGATGCAAGAGAGTAGACAAGACAAGATCTCTACATTCAGTTATGAGTATGGATAGTAATGTGTGGTCATTGTACACTATAGATTACTCATGCTTTTTTTATGACTACATTTCTAAAAACTACGACGATTGTATCAAAAAAAAAAGTGCATATGTTAGTGAATGGAATTTGGTTCCACTAGATGTTAGAAACATAAATGATGAAGTTCAGGATAAAAGCTTTGACGACAATCTATTGATTTCTATAGATTATGACTATATTTCAGGTTTGATCATAATTGGTACATGTGTGTTTATGTACATGTATATATATAAATATAAATAACTTTAAAAAGGATTCATAAACTCAACTCATAAATAAAGTTTGTTTAATTTATATTTAAAAACCTCAAATTAAAAGTTCTCTTGAAATGCAGGATATATTTTTGCAGTAGTAGCAGAGCCTAGAAATGTGGAAGGTGTTAGTTACTTTTTATTACATTGCTACAAAGAGAGGATGAAGCTAACACAGAATGAAACAAGCAATATAATTATGTTACCCACATGTTCTAGTACTATATTTAAGTTTCATAGCCTGTATTAAACTTGACTGAGGTCCAACTTTAGTTTTCTTATATGTTTGTTTATATGGTGAATTTCACATCTCGAAATATATTTAACATTGTTGAACTTGTCTATGCACATTTGTTGAAGTTCAAGGAACATATTTGAAGAAAATCAAAATACTTAAACATGGGATTCATTATCTTTATTATCAACCTAACAATAAGGTTTATCAGTATTGATACAGGAGCATCTCAGGTCCTTGGCAATCATGTGTCACTAGAAGATGTTTGAAGTTTATGTGTTGCTCAGTTCATTCGTTGACCGAGTCAATTTGATGTTGCTCGGTTTCCTTTGTTTACTGGTGTTGGTTGGTTATCTCTCTAGCACTCGGTGAATTTCCCTGGCACTCAGTGACACTTGTCTAGTGCTTCATTATCCTTTCTCACCAAGTTGTTTGTTTTGGATTTTTGTTGAGGCCAACTCTTGCAATTAATTTTGGTCGCATATTTAATGTTGATATCTATCATTGGGAAGTATGTGGACCTAGATCTAGTTGATCCTTCCATTGATGGTGGATCTCAAGGCTGACTTGTTTGGTAGCCTCTTGTATAAATGTAGCCTTTGGTTGTAGTTTTAGGACATCAGTTTTAGAAGATAGAAAATAGAAGATTAGAGATTATTGGTAGATCCTCTCATGTTTGAGGACTTCTGTACTTGATTGTAATATCTAGCCTAAACAGGAAATAACTTACATCCTAGCATGTATGAATCAAATTGAAGATAATATATGAAAGGATTTCTACATTTTCTCTCTCACTTGTTGTGTTGTTGCTTCTGCATGTTATTTTGTAAGGTGGATCTGGTTAGGGTGTGCCTTTGGCCCCCCTCCCCATCTACCCTTGTGTCAATTGGTATCAGAGCAAGGTGAGATCTAGATCTAGGTTTGAAGGTTCCTTCTTGTCAAGCCCTAATTAAATTTTTTTGGGGTAGAAGATTGTGATTTGACCTACAATTACAAAGGGTTTTTCAAGATGGTTTGTGGGAAGCGAGATTTGGATCTAGGATTAGCAAACATGTTGAGACAGCTTGCTACTAGATTGGAAGCTATTGAAACATCCTAGAGAAGAGGATGAAATCTTGAAGATGTTAGTGATGATGACATTGAGGAAGAACAAGGTGATTTAGAACCTACACTAACAATGGATCAGGGTGAGAAAAGATTGTTGAAGGCTTTGACAAATCTGAAATGTATACCACACTTTAATCCTCCTAAGTATAGTGGAAAATTGGATTCTAATGAATTGATAGACTAGATCACCAAGATGGAAAAGTACTTTTTGTATGAAAATGTACCTCAAAAAAAGAAGGTGAAAATTGGAAGCACAAAGTTGAAAAGTCATGCATCCTTATGGTGGGAACATTTGTAGTTGGACAGAAAGAGGAAACACAATGAAAAAATCAACATATGGAATAAAATAGTGAATAAATTGAAAGGAAAGTTCTTACCTTCTAATTATTAGATTAACCTAGGTAAGCGAATGCAAAGTTTGAGGCAGAAAGATAGCTCAGTAAAAGAATATACTGAGGAATTCTATATATTAGATATCAGATCTTGACATGATGAAGATGATGTGGAAAGAATTTCTAGATACCTGAATGGTTTGAGATTTTCCATCCAAGAACAAATCAATTTGGTTAAATTGGAGAAAATTGAAGAGGCTTATTAGTTTGCATTAAAAGCTGAGGAGAAATTGAATGAGAGACATGAGCAAAGACAAAGAGGTAGAGGTGGTAGATATCCTAGAGGAAGAGTTAGATCTCATGGTGAAAATAGTAGATCTGAACCTGAAAAGACAAGTGTGGATAAAGGCAAGACCAAGTGGAGAGGTTAAAGTTCATCTAGAGGTAGAGGAAGTAACTACTGAGGTGGTTATGATAGAGGTGGTTTCCATGGAACTTGTTAAAATTGTGGAGAAGAAGGACATAGATCTTTTAAGTGTACATATACAAGTAAGAAGGTCATTAGTAGTAGAAATGATTTGGTGCAAGAAGAGTCACCGAATGAACCTGAGAAGGAAAATAACTTGATGGTAAGAAGAGCACTTTGGAGTGAAAGAAATAAGGAATATCTGGTAAGGAAAAGTTTGTTCAAGACCAGATGTAGAGTTTCTAATGAATTTTGGAATGTAATAATTGATAGTGGTAGCTCAAAGAATCTGGCATCTAAGGAAATAGTTACAAAGTTGTAGTTGAAAAGGTTGGAACATCCAAAGCCCTATCAGATTTCATGGATCAAGTATGAGCATACAATCTTGGTAAGTGAACAATGTTATGTGAATTTAAAAATTGAGAAGTACTATGATAAGGTGTTGTGTGATATCATGCCTATGGATTGTTGTAAGATTTTGTTGGGTAGACATTGGAAATATGATAGACATGCTATATATGATGGGAGATTGCATACATATATTGTTTGGGCTGATGGAAGAAGGAAAATCTTGTTACCTTTGACTAAAGAACCTGTTAGTAATGTTTGCAAATCTGTCAAAGTTTTCTTGATGGAAGGAAGAGAGCTTGTCAAGGATTTGAAGAAGAATAATGTATGTTTTACTATGATTCTTAACAAACTGAGTAAGAAAATAGAGGATAGTGTCCCTAAGGAGATTGATAAGTTACTCACTGAGTATAGTGAAATCATTTTTGATAATGTACGTGATGGTTTTCCATTGAAGAGAAGTATTGATCATTGTATGGATCTAATCCATGGAGCTAGTTTACCGAATAAGGCATCACATCGGTTGACACACTATCGAGAATCAGGAATTGAATTGATAGATTCAAGAATTGTTGCAGAAAGGATTGATTAGACAAAATTTGAGTCCTTGTGCAGTACCTATTGTATTAGCACATAAGAAGATTAAATAATGGTGAATGTGTACTGATTCTAGAGAAATCAACAAGATAACAATGAAATATAGATTTCCCATACCGAGAATGGATGATATAATGGATAATTTGACTGGAGCATAGTATTTTACCAAAATTGATTTTGAAATTAGGTATCATCATATAAGAATTAGAGAAGATGATGAATGCAAGACTGCTTTCAAGACAAAAGAAGGTTTGTATGGGTGGTTGGTTATGCCTTTTGGTTTAACTAATGCAGTGAGTACTTTTATGAGGTTGATGAATGGGGTTTTGAAGAAATTATTTGGTAAGTTTGTGATTGTATACCTAGATGATATTCTATTATTTAGTAAGACCGAAGAAGAACATTTGTTGCATGTTAGACAAGTATTATAGAGATTGATAGAGGAAAAGTTGCTGATAAATCTAAAAAAGTGTTCATTCATGAAAGAGGAGATTATGTATTTGGTATTTGTGATTTTAGCTGATGGTTTGAAGATGGATCCTGAAAAGGTTGAAGCTATTTTGAATTGGCCTACACTTGAGAGTGCTAGTTAGGTATGATCATTTCATGGTTTGACAATTTTTTACTGAAAGTTCATTAGGAAATCTAGTTCAATTTGGAATGCTATGACTAGGACTATGATCAGAGGAGATAAAAGAGAATTTAAGTGGAAACATGGAGCTAATAAAATTTTTGAGACTCTGAAGTAGAAGGTTGTTCAATTGCCTATTTTTGCATTGCCTAATTTCAATGAGGTATTTTAAGTGGAATGTGATGCAAGTGGAAGTGCAATAGGTGTTGTATTGAGTCAAGAAGGTAAACTTGTTGCTTTCTTTAGTGAAAAGTTAAATGATGGAAGAAGAAAATATTTTATGTATGATCAAGAATTCTATGCTATTGTTCAATCTCTGAATAAATGGAGACATTATTTGATACCAAGTGAATTTGTGTTGTATACTGATCATAAGGGTTTACAGTATTTGGGTAGTTAGAATAAGTTGAATCAGAGGCATATGAAATGGGTCAAGTATTTGCAGAGTTATACATTTTTTTTAAAGAATAAGAGTCGAGTCACTAACCAAGTTGTTGATGCATTGAGTAGAAGAAGATCTTTGATGACCAAGATGAGAATTGACGTTCTTGGATTTCATGAGATCAAAGATTTGTATGAAATTGATCCTGATATTTCTGAGCCATGGAGAAAGTGTAGAGCACCTATTCAAGATCAACCGAGTACAAAATGGGAAGAATATTTCATTCAATAAGGTATGTTGTTTAAAGGTATTTAGTTGTGTATTCTGAGAGGACCAATGAGAACTAATTTGATAAAGAAGAAACATAGTACTAGTTTGGCTGGACATTTTGGTATTGACAAAACATTGAATTTGCTTAAGGAGAAATACTGTTGGCCATCATTTTATAAAGATGTTTAGAAATTTGTGAAAAGTTTTGAAATTTGTCAAGTTGCAAAAGGAATAAGTTAGAATATTGGATTGTATACACTGATTTCTATTCCTGATAAACCTTGGATTGATATTAGTATGGATTTTTTTCTTGGATTACTGAGGAAAGTAAGAGGCAATGATTCTCTATTTTTTGTTTTGGATATATTTTCTAAGACTGCACATTTTATACCTTGTAGAAAGACATCAGATGCAGTACATATAGAAGATCTTTTCTTTAAGGAAATTGTCAGATTGCATAGATTACCGAGGAGTATTATCTCTGACTGATACAGTAAATTTGTTGGATACTTTTGGAAAACTCTTTGGAGAAAGTTTGGCACCAAGTTGAAATATAGTTCTACATTTCACCCACAAACTGATGGACAGACAAAAATTGTGAATAGAAGTTTGGGTAATCTTTTGATATGTTTAGTTAGAGACACACCGAGTAATTGAGATTCTATGTTGGCAGAAGCAGAGTTTGCATATAATAATTCAATGAATAGGAGTACTAGAAAAATAGCTTTTGAGATTGTAAATGGCATACAACCGAGAGGTATATCAGATTTGAGGGACATTGTTGATGAAGAAATCAGAAGTGATGAAGGAGTAAAGTTTTTTGAGTACATGAAGACAATGCATGAACATGTGAAACATAAGTTGGAGAAAAGTAACCAGAAATACAAGGAAAGAGTTGATAGATCAAGAAGACATAAGACTTTTGCAGTTGGTGATGAAGTGATGGTTCATTTGAAGAAAGAAAGATTTTGTGTTGGAACATATGGGAAGCTAAAAATGAAGAAGTTTGGACATTGTAGAATTTTGAAGAGATTTGATAGTATAAATGCATATGAGATTGAGTTACCTAATGACATGAACATATCACCTATTTTCAACATTGCTGATTTATACGAGTATCATGAGTCAAATGAAGAAATGACAATACCGAATGATTATCCTAAGAAACAAATAGAAGAACTTGAGCATGTTTTGGAACAAATAATTGGGAGAAGTACAAGAGGAAAATAGTATATGGAATATTTGGTAAAGTGGAAGAATAGACCGATTGAAGACAGTTCATCAATTTCACAATCTAAGCTAGATGCAACTCAAATCATACCTAATGAATGATTTGGAGAATCATTTTAGAATAACCCTAGGTATCTGATGCAGGAGCACCTCTAGTCCTTGGAAATCCTGTGTCACCAAAATATGTTTGAAGTTTCTATGTTGTTCGATTCCTTCTTTGATGGCATTAGTTCAATGCTTCTCAGTTTCCTTTGTTTACTAGTGTTGGTTAGTTATCTCTCTAGTGATCGGTGAATTTCCCTAGCACTCGATGATGCTTGTCTGGTGTTCGGTTATCCTTGCTTATTGAGTTTTTTATTTTGGATTTCTATTGAGGCTGACTCTTGCAATTAATTTTGGTCATGGATTTAATATTGGTATCTATCATTGGGAAGTGTGGACATAGATCTCATCGTTCCTTTTGTTGAGGGTGGATCTAAAGGATGACATGTTCGGTAGCCTCTTGTATAAATTTAGCCTTTGGTTGTACTTTTAAGACATCAGTTTTAGCAGATAGAAAATAGAAGATTAGAGATTGTTTGAAGATCCTCGAATGTTTGAGGACTTATGCACTTTATTATAATATCTGGCCTAAATCAGGAAGGCCTTACAACTCGGTATGTATGAATCAAATTAAAGATAACATATGAAAGGATTTCTGCATTCTCTCTCTCACTTGTTGTGTTGTTTCTTTTGTGTATTGTTCTACAAGGTGGATCTGGTTAGGGTGTGCCTTGATCCCCTCTCCATGTCTACCCTTGCATCAAGTATACCCATCTTGTAATTTCCACTACCCTATCTCTTTTTCCTATGATAGGACGTGGTATTTATAAGTGGAGACTTGATACTGATGACCACGAGAGAATATTAAATGTCAATCAAGAGAGAGATGAACCACTTAATGTGGACTCAATCACACATGAAATATGATTTGTACTAAATTTAACACTGGTGTGACCAGAAGTTTTCTTAGCTCCATTCTTTCCTATAGGTGTATGTATGTGACTGAATGTGACCTCTAAATCAGACACAACACAACATGGTCATTATTCACTTGATAGAATTTGGGAGAGAGTATGAAGAACTCAATCCAAATTCCATGGTGAGGTGACCTATTGCCTCCTATGTGAATGGGGTGTTTGAATACTCTCAGAATGAGAGCCAATAGCCGGGTGACCAATTCAACAATGGAGGATTTCCAAGAAGCAATAAATATGAGCAAGATGAAATTAATCTAAGATGAAGTGCAATTTAATCTAAGAATGAGGATGCAATTAATCTAAGAGCTTGAAAATAAAGATGAGATGCAACTTAATCTAAGAACTTGAAACAAATATGATATTAAACTAAGAACAAATAGGCAAATTTAGTCTAAAATGTGATGCAAAGATTATACTAATAATGAGATATTAATCTAATAAATGCAATAAAAAAAGCTTTGAAAACAATGAATCAAATGAGACTAAAAAAATGCCTATAGTGTAGATGCTCTCAAAAATTGCTCTCTCTAATGAAGAAAAAGAGGCCAAATAAATAGAAGAGCCAAGAGGAGGAGGAAGAGTTTCTTGATTCGAAACTCCTGACCCTTCATATCCCTTTTGGGACAAATAAGCATGAATTACTTTATTAAAAGAATGGAAAATGCCACACGAGGACCTTTCGAATATCTAAAATTATTAATTCAAGAAAAGGTGTCCATTCAAATAACAAGCAATTAATTAATTCCTTTTTTATGTGTATTAGCCAAAGGGGGTGGTTTGATTTAATTTAATTTAGAGCACATAGGACTTTACAATTACATTAATGTATCATAGAGATAATTTAGCTAATAAAGTCAAAGAGACTTAGGAATTAATTTAGTATTTGATTATTGCAATTTAGGGTCTTTGCAATTGACATCAAGTCAAATTAAGTCAGGTAGGAGAGAAAATTGCCTAGTGAGATAGGACTTTGATGACATAGAAAATTGAAGAAATGCACCAAAATTGATTGAATTTATTAGGTGCCAATTTTGGGGTATTACATTTGCCCCTCTTTGAATTGATGTACGAGCAGCACATTGATTCAAAGAATAGTCTAAAGTGACAGATGAAAGTAGATCAAAGCATGAATTTTTTGAAGTCTAAGTTAGATTGCGAAGACAACAGTTCTTGAGAGAGATGAGAATTGGGATTAGATTGCCCCAATGCCCTAGAGTGAGATTTAGATGCAGATTAGGACTATCTCCAGAATTGGGGTTAGATTTCCCCAATACGAAGCTTAGCCCTCCAAGACCCAGGTTAGATTTCCCAGATAACAGTCTAAAAGAGATTTCAAGGGTCATCTCCAGAATGAAGATTGACTCCTAGGAATTAGGGTTAGATTGCCCTAATACCCAATAGATTTCAAGAACCATCTCCAGAATGAAGAATGATCCTTGAGGATCCAAGTTAGATTGGTCAGATACCTAAGAGATAGATTTCCAGATGACAATATGCGAGGCGTGAAGATGCCCCTAGCAATGAGGACTGATGATTCAAATCAGACTGATTCAAGAATTGATTCGACAAGATTCAATGATGTAATCATCCTGCCCCCTCGGGAGAGAAATTGAAAGATGACATGTCAGAAGATGATTGATAGCAAGAGGTTGCAGATAAAGATAATATCGAAGATCCAGAAGAATAAAGTAGATTAGAAGCATTTTGAAGCGATCCAAAGGTCCTGTTGTCCAAATTTGACTAGGTTGACCATGGTTGACTAAATTTGACTTGAGTTGACTTGATGAAAAGAAGCAAAGATTTGAGAACATGATGCAAAGATGAGGATTTGGCAAGAAGATGACACCAGAAGGCTGACTACACAAGCATCCGATCCAGAAGGAGTCCAATATTTAAAACACGATTTTGAGCCACTTAGAGATGTCAGATTTTGATTTTGATCCTGAAAAAGGATGCAGCCAAGATGAGCCTGGGATAGAAGATGAGAATGTTTGATGAGTAGATCCAGAAGAAAGAAATCAAGAGAGCAACAAGAAAGCGCTCCAAATGCAAGCCTAGAATGAAAGATGCAAGTCTAAATGCAGGCCTAGGATGAACAAATGCAATCCTCTGGACTCGGCTATTGGACTCATCATATTTATCATCATTGAGTTCATTTAAGCATGGGACAATCACAAGATGCCATACAATTCTCCCCAGCATGAGAATATGAATATGACATAAGTCTTAAATTTTTTGGAATGAGGTGTAAGCATTAAGGCACAAGAAGCCAGAATGACCTGAACACCTATTCCTTTTAATTTAGCAAGTTAACATAAGCATCAAAGCACATTTTCTAGAATGACCTAAATGTCTCTTGTAAAAAAACACACCAAACACACAAGAGATCTTTCTTTTGCCAAAGATTGCTCACAGTGACCCCTACGTTCACTTAGCAAGATGAGCGTTAACAATTCCAAATGTAGCAAAAGAAGTCACTCAAAACACAAGGAGAAGAACCAACCTCACCAAAGCATCCATATAAAAGGAGTCAAAGTACACATGGCCATCCAATACAAGATGAAGGCTCTTACAGATGGACACCCCTCTTATGTAGATTTCTTGGATCATTGGAACTAAACCAGCAAGCAGAAAACAAAGAAAAGATCATGCCCCCAGTCTTTGTGTTTCTCAGTCAAGAAAGACATCTTAGATTCATTTGAGGGGAAATGATAAAGCAAACAAACAAGCAAGAGAAAATCTCAGTACACTACATAGGAACACATAAAGAGTTTTAGTTTCAGTTTACGTTCGTGTTGAAGTGGATTGGAGTCGATTCGGAAAGATAATGTTTGAAGTCTCAATGAGATAACGATAGTAGGTAGACGCAGTGAGAATCACTGGTGACCATCGCAAGAGACAAAGTCTAAAAAAAAATAATGAAAGCTAACGAAGTATCGGCAGGCAAACACAGTGAGAACCACTGGTGACCGATACAAGAGAGATCCTCAAAGCGAGAAATCTCATAGATACTAGTGAAACATCAGTAGGCAGACATAGTGAGAACCACTGGTGACTGATGTAAGGGAGAAATCCTGAAGAAGAGAGATCGAATGAAAGCTAGGTATCAGTAGGCAAGCACAGTGAGAACCACTGGCGACCGATACACAAGAGATTCTCAAGGAGAGAAATGTCAAAAGTAGCTACGCATCAGTAGGCAGACACAGCGCGAAACGCTGGTGACTGATGCACAAATGAATCTTCTGAAAGCAATAGGACAATGCCCCCTAAACCAGGGAGATGCCCCCAAGTATGACCAGTTCCAATCCATGAAGAGTCGAGGAAAACTCAAAGACAAGTGCATGAGCTAGCAAACCAAAGCAGGAAAGTGGGAAAACAAGCTAAAGCAGGAAAGGAAGGAAACTAAATTAGGAAACTAAGAGCCAAGTGATGCTAAGAGAAGATATTACTTCAGGAAAATAAGAGGCACCAGTTTACCAGGTTTTCACCATCTTGGCAAAGATTCTATTTTTTCTACCATGATGCCTGTTTACCAGGTTTTCATCAATGACACATTTTTCTCTTTTTCAATTTTTTTGTACTTTTCTCTTTTTTTTAAAATTTTTTTTGTATTTTTCACATTTTCAATTTTTTTGTATTTTTTAAATTTTAAATTTTTTTTTTGTATTATCAAGGCACCTATTTACTAGGTTTTCACCAGGATAATAGATACATCAAAGCACCTGTTTTCCAAGTTTTCACTACGATGATCATTTTTTAAGGACATTTTGCAATTTTTAGGATTTTTTGAGCATATATCAATTTTTAGGATTTTTTGCAATATATCAATTTTTAGGATTTTTCAGGACCAATAAATATGTACATGAGCACATAGAGAATGTTAGTTATAGAACTTCTTCAAATGAAGAGCGTTGATGGGCTCTTTGAGTTTCTCTCCTTCAGTGGTGATCTCTAGAAACATAGTCATTTGTAGTAGTAGCCAGCTGAGAAGTTGCAGAATCAGAACCAAATGTTGTAGTAGTAACAGGAGAGCCAACCAGTGGTGTCCAAAAGTCAAGAGATCCATAGTCAAGGAAAGATCACTTAAGTGAGACCCACAAATATCCTCATGGACACACCTTAACTCTTTGTCAGATTTCCCACGCTCTAAACACTTAGGAAGAGTACATTCTAGATTTTTCTTAGTCATGCCATTAGCAATAAGGAGATACTGATACGCACTTTGGGAAAAGGCAAGATGGAGTGAAGAGTGTAAAGGATGAGAGGCAAGGGTGATGGAATGAAGGGAAGCATGAGAATTTTGGAAGCTTGAATGACAACTTTGATTTTTTCTTTCTTTGGAATCCACATAGCTTTTGAATTTTTTCTTCTTTGCTTTGAGGTGCTTTTGATGACAATGCCTATAGAATGGATTTCGAGATCCATTTTTTATTTTATTTTCTATCTTTTGATTGTCTTCTTCTTTTTGAGGACCTTTGTGGTCTTTTGAACACCTTTGTTTCTTTCCTTTCTTTGTAGTCACATGTCAATTAGATGGGACATGGTGACCTTGAGATATAAGTGGATTCTTATTATTTTACTTTTGATGTTGCACATCCAAGTTACTTCCAAAAGACTCAGGAATGGTGGATGAAAGAGGCTTATGTGACAGGTTCAGGTGGAGAGGTGGAAATGGAAGTGGATGGGCCACTTTTCTAGGAAATGAAAGGGGAAGAAAAATTGATGGGATGGGCTCAAGTGCAAATATATCAGTATCATCCTCATCATTCATGAATGCATCAGATAGATCAAGAAAGTAATCTTCCATAGAACGTTCTTGACTATGAGTCATCTTAGAAGAGTTAGATAAGTTTGGAGGAATATTATGTGAGCCTAACCAAGATGGTCTATTCCAAGAGTTAGGTCCCCTTTCAGGTGGTAAGAGTGCATGAACATGAACCATTTCAATTTTGGATCTACCAATATTCCATGAAGCTATAACAAAATGGGGTCTTACATACCCATGATTTGTTGGAGTAGTAGGAGTATAGCTTGGAGTAGATGACCTAGGAGCCATAGGAATGATCTCCACAGGAGGGTGGAAAGGATCATCATCAATAGCTTGATCTAGAGGATCATAAATTTCTCCTCTTTCTGAGTTGTTAAGACTAGCATATAGGTGCATAGCATCAACTGGTATTTCCATAGTAGCATCTGATATAGAGTCCCATTTAGCTAGAGACATAGTCGGAGGTAGAATTTCTTCATTGTTGTCATCTAATATAGGAAATGTTTCATTAACAATAAGATCTTGTTTAGTAGTAGAAGTAGTAGAGTAATCTGGAATAGGCATACCTTGAGGCATACCCAAGATAAGGGAAGCATTGAACAATTGCTCCCAATCAGTATGTGTGTCATTGGAGTTGGCAGTAGTAGGAGTCTGTTCAATAGTAGAAGTGGTAGAACAATATAGAATAGGCATACCTTAAGGCATACCCAAGATAAGAAAAGTGTCCAACAGTTGCTCCCAATCAGTATGTGTGCCATTGGAGGAAATGATGTATTCAGTAGTAGCTACAGTAGTAGAAATCTGTTTAGTAGAGTGTATAAAATCCTCCTGGTGAGGACCAAGATCATGTTCTTGAAGCACTTGAGAAGGTAGATAAGACTCTTTCTGGTAGTCTAAATCAAAATTTTGATCATTCAAATGTCTTTCATATGTCATAGGTTGAATCTGTGTTTCTTCATCATCTAAATCTACATGTGAGTGCAAGCTACAACTAGGTTGGTCAAGCTCATAGCTTTGATAGCTAATACCAAATCCATCTTCAGAAGGTTCCTCATAGGAATGTGGAGATGGAGGGAGAGTTGTCAATGTCAACATGGGCTCAAACTGATATTCCCCCATGCCAACATCTTTGATCTTCAAGGTCTTTTCTATTTCTTTTAGCTTAGCATCATAGAACTTAGTGGACTCTCTATTGGTAGGAATAAAGCTGTCTATCATTTGGGTAAGCATCTTAGCAGAGCAAGTATTTTGGCTGGCACTATTGTCAATGAGGACATGAGGGATACTCTTGGGACCTTCCATAAATTCAATATGTAGGGGAGCATCATGCGGATGGCTTAAGGAATGATCATCTTCTTTGGAAAAGCACAAATAGTGAGGCGAAGTTAAATGACGCACCATAGATTGGAACTGATTGAGATCGAGATCTTTGGGGATGTTTTCCTCAGTGAGGGCTTTATCCATAGATAGTTTTGGTTTGGATGTCAAAGGTTTATGACCTTTGAGCATGATCTTTGCATGAGATTGAGTGATAGTGTTTGCACAAGCTAGAGATTGTGTGTAGTTATAAGAGGGAGGCACAGGGCCTCGCAAGACAAAGGGAGTTTTGGGTTTAGGAGTATCCTCACTCCCTGGAGCAATGATCATGTCACAGTGAGAGATCCAAGGTTTGTTTCTAGGAAATCTGGAAGGTGGTTGAGCTTCTGTCATAGCCTTCTCAGTGGCTTTGATTGTTTGTATGTTAGAGCTGAGATTGAAAACCAACTTTGAGGGTTTTGGCATCATATTGTCAACAACCCTGTCATTCATAAAATCTATGTTTTTGTTGACAATCTTATCCTTATCCTTGTTTGAGGGAGAAGGTCCTTGCTTATTGTCTTTGTTCAAAGTCAATTCTCCCTTCTTGACCATAAATGCTTCTATCCTCATAGCCCACCTAATCATATTGTCAAAACTGAGGGGACCTTGTAATCGTACTTGGTATCCAAAATTTGTGACAAGATTGTCCAAGAAGATATCGAGCTTTTCAAACTCAGGTAATTCATGTGGATACTTCATGCATAGTTGTCTCCATCTCTGGAGAAATGTTAGGAGAGGCTCCCCTTGTCATTGTTTCAAATTGCAAAGGTCCTGGATGTTGACCAAATATTGAATATTATGGGATTGATCATAACTCTTATCATTTCAAGACTAACCATGACCTTGGTCACTTGGATATTTCTCATGACTATCGCCGAATTTACCTCCCCTTGGGAAGTGGAATGGATCTCCCATATTGTTGGTAGTATTCTGAGAGATCATGAAAGAGTCGATAGGTTCAAAAGAATCAATAAGTTTGATTTTAGAAAGTGACCCTTCAGATTCTTGTTGGTCTTCAAACAATGGGTTATAATATTCTTGAAATAATAAGTCAGACTGTATCTAAAACAATGGATTGTAATGCTCTTGGAATGAGGAGGAATGTGAGGATCTCTCACAAAGTTCAGATTGCATAACAAATTTGAAATGACCTATGTCTTGATTACGAGGTTTTCTTCAATCTTGATTAGTATTCTGAAAGGGATAAATCTTGCCACTTCAAGTCATGATAGTCATAGACGAAGATGTAAAAAGAAAAGATTCAGGATAAAGCTAGACTCTATCTCTAAGATAACAAAAAGGAGATAAGTGGCTAGAACAGCCAAGATGCAAGATGAACCTGGTTCAGGTTGTCAAAAAGAGATGGCTAGAACAGCCAAGATAAGACAATCACAATGCAAGGTACAAGAGCACAACGAGATAAGGTAGACTAATGAGAGACAATACAAGTCAAAGCAAAGATCGATCGATTCCTAACTCAAGACAACCAATTTCTGATGGTGAACGACAAGAAAATAGAAAAATAGATCATGGACAAAAAAGTAGATCAGATTTATGTCATTGATCAAGCACATAAGACAACAATCAAGGAGTTCAAGCAAACAGTCTTCAAGCAATGGGCAAGGGACAAAGCAACCTTGCGCATGAACAGGAATAGTGACTTAGTATTTCTACTCCCTAAGGACTCTACTTGTGTATGTTCTTGAGAATGTTTTAGTAGACACTTAAAACACAACAACACCCTAACAAGTTGTCTACAAGGCTATACATAGCTCTTCTAAAGGGAGTCCTTGATATACGCAAGGTACGTGAGGCCCAAATCCATAGATGAGAAGAATTTGAAATCACACAGCCGGGGGGAGACGGTAACCCAAATCTCCTCCTTCACTTCTCAAAGGTATAAATTTCTTTGAGGCTTAGCCAAGAGTGAAGTGAAATCTAACTCATTCCCAAGAGAGGTGTCTTTGGATTCACCTCCCGATATTTATACTCTGCCAGAACACGGGAGTTAAGGTCATCCCTTGAGGTGATGAAATCTTGAAGTAGGCCTTCTAGAAATGAAAAAGTAAGTAATTCTCTATCAAAAGTATTTAAAGTACTAAAGGTGGAACACTTAACTCTTCAAGTAAATGTGAAGTGAGTCCAAAAGTGGAACATTTAACTCTTCAAGTGAATGTGAAGTGAGTCCACAAGGTGGAACATTTAACTCCTCACACAAACTCAAAGTGAGTCCAAAAGTGAAACATTTAACTCTTCACACAAACTCAAAGTGTGTCCACAACTTAGAAAACTAATAAGTTCTAAAAAGCACCAAAGGGTTTCCTGGTGGAACAATTAACGCTTCTTTCTATGTAGACCCCTCCCCTTTAATGTGGCACTGATCTTGCAACCACAGGGTGAAATGAGGGGCTGACAGATGAGTGAGTCTAATAACCCAAGATAGAAATCTAGATCAATCACAAGTAATCTAAGACTGCTAATCAATACTACTCATAAGTGCAAAAGGGTTTGAATCATGGAATATTTAACTTTCCAAGTAAACATGAAGTGAGTCCACAAAGTGGTGCATTTAACTCTTCATGTAAACAAGGAATGAATCCATGCCCTCAATCACTCAATGAGATATTTGATATTGGAGCCAATAATTACTTAAGGTTTAAACACAAGCATTCACTTACATAAACTTTTATGAAAGAAAATCTATGTTCATTCATTTCTCATTAAGAGCATCAATTAAAATGTGTTCTATGAAAGCATGTAAACACTTAAGCCAAACACATGAGAGGTTCAATTTTAATCCCAAAGTCCAAATGTTATAGAGATTTTAAGAACTTACCTTAGGTCCAAAGATCTACAATCCAGAATTTAGCACACATCTGAAAGTATGGAATCAAGACAAATCAATGGCAAACCGTAAGATATGTAACATTGTTGTCTTCAAGATAGTCTTTAAAGATTGATTTATTTGACCCATAAAATCACAATATTAAAATTTTTGGAAAAAATGAAGTTTTTAGCCAACATCAATAACTACCATTTCCCAAAATCACAAGGTTTTATAACTCCATTTAGTTCCTCAACCAATAACCTTTTCAGATTGTAATTTTTCTATCATAAATCAGATTTAAAACACCAAACCCTGCCTAGGGAATCACATATCTTTCTCAAAAATAATCTAAATCAAACCAAACCAATTTAAAATTAACTATTAATGAATCTAGTTTTTAAATATGTAAGCCATTTATTTTTCCCATTCATAAATCATTTTCTAAGAGAAAATCATTGCCTGCAACTCCAATGCAGATTGTTAAAAACCAGTTTTCACTCAAATGCCCATAACTTTCACAGATCTGCATAAAAATTACTCAAATGAAAATAAAATAAAAGATAATTCATGTATCTTTCTAATTAATATTATTAGAGATCTTTCTTCTTCACAATTTGTCTGTACCAGACATTTCAATCTGACTGTATTTAGAGAATCTCAAATCCGCAAATACCCACTTTCACCAAAATGATCATAACTTATTCATTTCTTTATAAAAATGAACCAAACAAAAATCATGAGAAATAATATTCATCATTCTATCCATCCATTACTATATTACAAGGTTTTGAAGCTGTACATAGCCATACAAGGCCTAGAACCAACACTAAAACTGAAAAATCAATCAAGAATGAGGCCAAAAATTGATCTTTTCTATCCCACGGTGGGCGCCAAAATGTATGTGACTGAATGTGACCTCTAAATTAGACACAACACAACATGCTCATTATTCACTTGATATAATTTGGGAGAGAGTATGAAGAACTCAATCCAAATTCTATGGTGAGGCGACCTGTTGCATCCTATGTGAATGGGGTGTTTGAATAGTCTCAGAGTGAGAGCCAATAGCCGGGAGACCAATTCAACAATGGAGGATTTCCAAGAAGCAATAAATATGAGCAAGATGAAATTAATCTAAGATGAAGTGCAATTTAATCTAAGAATGAGGATGCAATTAATCTAAGAGCTTGAAAATAAAGATGAGATGCAACTTAATCTAAGAACTTGAAACAAATATGATATTAAACTAAGAACAAATAGGCAAATTTAGTCTAAAATGTGATGCAAAGATTATACTAATAATGAGATATTAATCTAATAAATGCAATAAAAAAAGCTTTGAAAACAATGAATCAAATGAGACTAAAAAAATGCCTATAGTGTAGATGCTCTCAAAAATTGCTCTCTCTAATGAAGAAAAAGAGCCCAAATAAATAGAAGAGCCAAGAGGAGGAAGAGTTTCTTGATTCGAAACTCCTGACCCTTCATATCCCTTTTGGGACAAATAAGCATGAAGTACTTTATTGAAAGAATGGAAAATGCCACATGAGGACCTTTCAAATATCTCAAATTATTAATTCAAGAAAAGGTGTCCATTCAAATAACAAGCAATTAATTAATTCCTTTTTTATGTGTATTAGCCAAAGGGGGTGGTTTGATTTAATTTAATTTAGAGCACATAGGACTTTACAATTAAATTAATGTATCATAGAGATAATTTAGCTAATAAAGTCAAAGAGACTTAGGAATTAATTTATTATTTGATTATTGCAATTTAGGGTCTTTGCAACTGACATCAAATCAAATTAAGTCAGGTAGGAGAGAAAATTGCCTAGTGACATAGGACTTTGATGACATAGAATATTGAAGAAATGCACCAAAATTGATTGAATTTATTAGGTGCCAATTTTGGGGTATTATAGTGTCCATAATGAATGGAGAAATTAATTCAAAAATATATAATATATCTAAAAAATGTCTTGGATATGATATATTAATTATGTACCTAAATATGAAGTACTCTAACTTTGGAATATGAATGTGTGTACATTGAATTTGCATGTTACATTAAGATGTGCATGTTTAAAGTATAAAATCTACTTGAAGCACAACAACATTAAATGAAAATTATGTGGACAACTATTATTGAATGTACATTTAAATATAAGTAAGATTCAATCAAACATCTAGGTCTCAATTATATAGCTCACATGTATCAAATTGACATCATTCATAACTTTCATAAACATGTAATCAAACATCATTCATGTGTTGAATCAAACACATGTACATGTATAAATTAAAAACATAAAATTTATATATAATCCAACATGTACACATGTATTTAAATTAAACTTGTATGTAATCTATTGAAAGTATTAAATTTACATTTATAAATTTAAAAACACATAAATTGAGTTTACTTATATCAAAATCACATGAACTCATGAAGAATCAAACATGTGTACACATGTATAAATTGAAAACACATAGATCGAAAGTCTATATAATTTCATCACACATGCACATGTATAAAGTGAAAGTATATATATAACATGAAGGAAAATACAATCATGTAGATCAAGTACTTTAAATATGAAACATATGGATCAATCTTGTGTCAAACATTCTATCAAAAGGGTCTAGAAATGAAATATAATAACAAACACATCAATCGACTGTAGAGTCTAGAAATGAAATATATTTCATCAAACACATGTGAATATATATGTTATATGTAATATGTCTAGATCAAATATAAAAGTTCCTAGGATTCATCATGACGAATCCTCACTAAGCAGTCAAACCTAGAGTGACTATCATGTTGTGAAGGATGTGAAGATCCCTACAAACAAAGAGATATATAAATTAATATATAAACATTGTACACATCTTTAGTTTGATAAAATATTGTACAAGAAAACATGTTATAACGTGTGTACACACATCAATAAATTAAAACTCACTTGTCCACTACTAACGTCAACATCGAGTGAGTCCCAATGACATACAAGATCAGTGTTCAAAGGAGTAACAAGAGGGATATCCTCGTAGACAAAAAATATATCATATATATACATGTGTGTATATATATATGTATATATACATACACACACACACACACACACACACATATATATATATATATATATATATATATATATGTAGATATATATGTATATATATATGTAGATATATATGTATATATATATGTATATATATACATATATATATATATATATATATGTATATACATATATATATCTATATATATATATATATATACATATATGTATATACATATATATATATATACATATATATATATATATATATATGTATATATATATATATATATATATATATATATATATATATATATATATATATATATATATATATACACATAGATATATGTATATGTATATGTATATGTATATGTATATGTGTGTGTATATATATATATATATATATATATATATTGATTGATTGATTGATTGAAAATTTAAAAATAAATAAGCTAAATTGTAACATTAAATATATATAATTTGGTTTATACCTACGTAGGTGGTGGTAACTAATAGTCCTCAGACTCCCTAGCCTCAATCTTATCAACCAAAGTATCAAGATTTTATTATGTTTTGTCCAAGCTCAACTCTACATCTGCAACATGAGTAGACTACACATGCCTCTCTAATGATGAATGCAATGGACTAACCAAATGAGATGGCATGAAATTTGTATCATCATGTGTCAGAAAATCTAGGTAACCCATAGTGTTCATGTTGAAGTCAACATCATCAAGGCTAACATCAGAGAACTGGTGCCCTACACTGACTGAAGGGTCTCTACACTGTGTCTCTCCATGTGCAACAATAGAGTGGTCAATAGGTGGATCTTCATGAGCATTGCCACTATGGCTATGGTCTAGGTGAGAGGGATGTGCCTGAGCATATCTGATAGCCCCCACATGATCTCTTACATCTAATATGGGGATATCATGCTCTGCTGCTATAAATGCATATGTAGATCCAACAGATCCTTAGCCAAACTAGTCATGTGACACGTGTAATTTCTCTTGTAAGTCCCTCGAGGATAGAAAGTTAAGGGATGCATAGTACACTATACATGTCATGTGTGGTCCTAGTAGAGGGTGCTCCACCTAATGATTTGGAATGTCATCAAGACATCAAGTACTACCTAACCTGATCACTAGATATGGATATGACAATTGCTACAATGTCCCCGACACTATCAATCACACCTCAAATTTGGGTGCTACAAATAACATCTTATTCAAAAAGACCCAATGAAAGAGTTATAGTAGGTTCCCTCTAACCAACAATGGCCCTGGGTACTAGCCTCTATCGATCAGCTCGAAAAAAAGTATATCTATCAGTAATTCTGCCATGCCCCTATCCTAGATGTATTAGCAAATCAGTGTAATTAACAATCCTCCCTAATGAACCTTAGAAAAAATTTACTATGGAAAGTATAATGGAATATGGTTGTTATTCAGATAACAACCATGGGCAACTAGAAATCATGGGTATATCAATGTTGATATAGAAGGATCCTTACACCCAGTAACCTGATATCCCTTAGCATACTATAAATCTACATAAGATGAGAGAGCTTCACTTTTTAGGGTCGCTTTAAGCACTAAGGCTTGTACCTCTTTAAGAGAAAGACAAGAGCCAACCTATTGTCTCTTCCTCTCAAGTATGGCCTGTATAACATCTGGGGCATAGGGAGTGGTACCAAGAATATCATCCCTAATTCTAATCAACCTAATAAGTATGGATTGACATGTACTTTTATAGACACTAGAGCTATTCAGATTATTTATGAATTCTTGCAATTGTTCAATTTCTCTATTAGTACGTGCAAATAGTTCCACCAAGGGAATCAGTGCATGTGTCTTGTGTGATGTGGAATAATATGTCTGATAGATAGAATATGTGTATACCTAAAAGATTTTATTTACTGTCAAATGAAGTCTACATACATACGTTTTCCTAATTTAATTAAAAATAAAATTAAAATATGCACATTTTGCTACATTATTTCAATGTAAAATCAATTGCAAAAATTACATTTAAATGTAAACAAATATGTACTTGACATATGTACACACACACACATGCATATATACATGTACACATATGTACATGCATATATGTACACATACATATATACACACATGTATATAAATGACATGTATACATGTCAAATATATATATATATATATATATATATATATATATATATATATATATATATATATATATATATATATATATATATATATATATATATATATATATATATATTTGTGTGTGTGTGTGTGTGTAAATGTGACACACAGAGATATATATATACACACACACACATGTACATACATTCATATATATATATATGTGTGTGTGTGTGTGTGTGTGTCACATTTACATATAAATGTGACACAGATATATAGATAGATAGATATATGTGTGTGTATATACATATCTATCTACACATATATACACACATATATAGATAGATATATATATACACACATATGTACATATATGCATGTACATATGTATATATATACACACATGCACATATCACAACAAAATATATATAGATATGTGTGTATATATACATATGTGTGTATATATCTACACACATATATATCTATGTGTGTATATGCAAGAACATCTTGGGTGTAAGAGAAATCTCGCATCACCTAAATATATTTATGTTTTCTTTTCAATGAGGGATATCTTGTGCATAACTTCTACTTATGGATACTTACTAGTTTTAGTAAGTTGGTCATACTATCTTGGAATGTTTTGATTTCACAGGCGAAGGTTCATCTTAGTCTTATCAGCCTACCAGTTGAGTTTCATTTCCATAACATATGTATCAGTGAAGTTATTAAGGTTTTTGGGTATGAAATCTTTGAGCTCAATTTTGAAGGCCTTAGAGGCTCTATATCCTAATCAATCCTTGGCTGACTAGAGCTTGTGCAAGTCAGGCACTATAAATCAGGTCTTGCCATTTCTCAAAAGTGGTTATAATAGAAAAATGAAGCTATGGTTAGAAAGTAATGGCCTCTGAAATTTGGGGTACCTAAAAACATATTTTGTATTCATTTTGAGCTAACCCTATTGTAATAATTATGAAAATAAAATAATTCTGTGTATTCACCCTTAAAGGCTAAATTTATGGAACCTTCTTTAGCAGTGGAAATTGTCTATATAAGAAAGGTCTGTAGTGTTGTCTAGGACAGTTCTAAGTAGATTGGGGTAATGGTTCAAAGCTTTGTCCTACATAATATTGTAAGAGAATATGTCCATGTAACTTTGTATATTGTAATTCTGAAATTTGTAATTCCACATTTGTGGAGATAATAAGAAGTCCATTTTCTATTCTTACAAATTGTTGTTGTTTCATTATTTTTGTTATGTGTTTGTGGTATTAAGGGGAGCACCCTTCATCAATATATATGTGTGTGTGTGTACATGTATATATGTATACACATGTTTATATGCATGTGTATATATATATGTACATATGTGTCTACATATACATGTGTACACATATACATATATACATGTATATATGTGTATGTACACACATATATAGATGTAAATATATATACATGTATATATGTACATATGTGTGTATATATATATATAGATAGATATATATATACATATGTGTGTATATATACATGTACATATGTGTGTATATGTACATATGTGTGTATATATACATATGTGTGTATATGTACATATGTAGATATATATATACATATGTGTGTATATATACATGTATATATGTATATATATACACACATGTACATATGTATATATATACACACACATAGATAGATATATATATACACACACATAGATATACACACACATATATCTATCTATCTATCTATCTATCTATATATCTGCATATATATACATAGATATACACACAGATATATCTATACACACATGTATATATATACACACACATAGATAGATATCCCTCATTGAAAAGAAAACATAAATATATTTAGGTGATGCGAGATTTCTCTTACACCCAAGATGCTCTTGCATCAGACACTCGGGGTAATTTGAGAAGTGACCTTGTCACATCTCAGGTGTGAAGAGGAAAACCAAGATGATTAACCTCCTCCCTGGTTAGCCATGATGAATCTTCAATAGATCATCCTTTCTATTTGACCAGATATTCTTCATATATCTTGTTCCTTGTGCTTCTACCAACACGACTATCCATTATATCCTCAATCTCCTTGGTATCTAAACTAGTTGCTAGAATAATCCAATTTGATTTTGTGATCTCATCTTCAACACCCTTTCATGATACTATGTCAGATCTAAAATATTAAATATTGGTGAAATATATAGATCAGTAGGCAATTTGACCTCATATGCATTTCATGCATCATGCTTCTTCGGTATCTTACATGGCCCAAACTTATTCATTTTCACCTTGTTATATGTAACAACTGGAAACTACGCCTTCAGCAAATGAACAATGACTTCATCTCCAACCTGAAATTCCTGATGCCTCCTTTTCTCATCTACCTTAGCCTTATACTGCGCATTCATTTTGGTAATGTTCTTCGTCACCTCCTCATGGATATTCTTCAAATATTCTACAAAATCCTCATCTTTAGCACTGCTTATTTCCCCTTTGTATATCTTTCTCAACTCAGACACATTTTTGAGACTATTTCCATATACTATCTGGAATGGTGATTTACCAGTGCTCCTATTGACAAAATTATTGTATGCAAATTTTTCCTGTGGTAAAATGATAAAATATCATCCTATTAACTTATCCCCAACCAAACATCTCAACAAATTCCCCAAACTCCTATTCACCACCTCAGTCTATCCATCAATAAGTGGATGATGTGATGAACTGAACTTCAAGTCTATTTTTAACTTCTTCCATAATGTGCACTAGAAATATCCAATGAACTTAGTGTCCCGATCTGAAACTATACTCTTTGGCAAACCATTCAGTCTCACTACTTCTTTGAAAAAAATTCTGCCACATGAACTGCATCACTAGTCTTCTTGTAGGGAATGACATGTTCCATCTTTGACAATCTATCAACCACCACAAAATAAAATCATGTCCTTGTTGAGTCCTTGGAAAATCAAGAACAAAATCCATATTGATATCCTCCCAAGGATTTTCTGATATAGGTAATGGCTGAAACAACACTATATTCTTATTTAGTCCCTTTGCCATCTGACATACTCTGCAACTTTGTACAAACTTCTTGACATCTTGCTACAACTGTGGCCAATAATAATTCTCACTACCCAAAGCAAAGGGTTTTATCATGAAAAAAATATCCAGCCAATCCTCCGCTATGCTTCTCTTTGATGAGATTCTCCCTCATAGAACTTCATGGAATGCATAACTGACTACCTCTAAATAGCATGTCATTATGGATGATGAAATCCAACCACTACATTCTATCTAGAGTAACAGGTTCTCTACAAGCTTTCCAAGCTTCTCCAAAATCAGGATCCTCTAGATACAAATTCTTGAGTTCCTTGAACCCAACCACCTCAATCTGCATCTCTGTTAGAAAATTTTTCCTTCTTCTAAGAGCATCAACAACCCCGTTAGACTTTCCACTCTTGTGTTTCAAAATAAATGTATAACTCTGCAAAAACTCAACCCATTTCAAATGTCTTTGGTTCAACTTTCCTTGACTATTAAAATATTGCAAAGCTTGATGATCAATATACAAAAAAACTCCTTAGGAAGCAGATTGTGTCTCCACTTTTTCAATGCTTGAACTATAGCATAAAATTCCTAATCATAAATAGAATACTTTCTCTTGGCATCAGTTAACTTCTCACTGAAATTTAAGCAATGGGTGTTAGGATTAATAAGATAGAAATAACAGTTACATGCAAATATAACTAATATCAGAAAATATTAAACCACAGAAAAGAGAATGCAAGACACAAAGATTTAACGTGGTTCACTGAATCCATGGGCTACGTCCACCAACAATGAGTCCAATATTATTATTATCTAGTGATTACAACTTGATTACAATCTATAATCCCCTTACAACTCAATTCCATCACAAGAAGCTAGTAAAAACATAAATTATAGAAATCCCTAACCCTAAGCCATATTATACAATATTTTGCCACTTTAGGGTTACAATGTGTTACAACATGTCAGCGAGGGTGGGAGGAAAATTGTATAGTACTTTCCTGATCAGTCACCACAATCCAACAATAGGTTTACCTTCTTGGCTCATAACAACTCCTATTGTAGTACCACTAGCATCACAATCTATTTGAAACACCTTATTAAAATTTAGAAGTGCTAAAATAGGCTATTTTGTAACTTTCTGGTTCAATAGTTTAAAACTCTTATCTTCTCCACTAGTCCACTTAAGCTCTTTTCTATCCCCTCTCATTGTTTCAGTCAAGGGTCCAACAATACTGCTAAAACTCCTAATAAACTTTCTGTAAAAGATAGCCAAACTGTGAAAACATCTTACCTCAATAACACTCTTGGAATAGGCCATTCAAGGATAGCTTGCACTATCTCTGGGTCTATTTTTAGACCTTCTGCTGAAACTACAAATCCCAAATATACTAACTCCTTCACAAAAATGCACTTCTTCAAATTAATCAACAATTTCTCTTCCCTTAACTTCTCAAAAACCCTATGATTATGCACTATATTCTCCTCGAATGTCTTACTAAAGATCAAAATATTACATAGGTAAACAATGAAAAACTTACCCATAAATTCTTTCAGAACCTCATTCATGATCCGCATGAAAGTGCTCAGTGTGTTGGTTAGCCCAAAAGACATGACTAACCACTCAAACAGGCATTCCTTTGTCTTGAAAGAAGTCTTCCATTCATCTCCTTCTCTGATCTAAAGTTGGTGATATCCACTCTTTAGATCAATCTTTGAGAAATAGATAGCTCCACTCAAACAGTCCATAATATCATCCATCCGTGGAAATGGAAACCTATACTTGATTGTGATCTTGTTTATTAACCTAGAATCTGGACACATCCTCCATCCTCCATTATCCATTCTTATTTGGTGCTAATACTGCTGGTTCAACACATGGACTCAAGCTCTCTTGAATCAACCCCTTGTGTAACAACTCATGTACTTGTCTATTCAACACTTCACTTTCTACTAGTGTCATTTTGTGTGTTCCCTTATTTGGAAAACTGGCTCCTACAATCAAGTCCATCTGATGACTGATCTTCATTACTGGGGTTAATCCATCAGGAACATTATTGGATACAATATCTTAAAACTCATTCAATAGATATGAAACTTCTATAGATATATCTTCTACTTTCTCTTTACCAACTTTTAGAATTAAAGAAAAATATATATGCTCATGCCTCATACCCTCTAGGAATTTTCTTCCATCAACAAAACTATTTCTCGCATTACCACATACCTTTTGTTATGTGTCCTTCGATGACTTTAGCTTATGTCACACTCCATCCTTTGTTATGGAATAAGTATTCAAATGACCATCATGTACACCACTCTTATCAAACAACCATGGTCTACCCAAAAACATATGACATGCATCCATAGGTATGATATCAAAGAGTACCTCATCATGGTATCCACCTATCATGAACTTTACTAGGCACTATTCACTGACCATGACCTTGTGGTTATCCTGCACTCAAGGGATCCAATATGGATGTGGGTGTTTCTGTCTCTTGAGCTTCCACTTTTTGACCATCTCTTTTGACACCAAATTGTCACTGCTTCCACTATCAATGATAACATCACAATACTTATCCTCACACTTGCACCTAGTGTGAAACATGCTCCTCCTTTGCTCAGGTTCATTCTCACCACTTAGTAGGATTCTTCTGTTAATTTGTGTTTCTCCTCTTTCAAAATCTTCAGAATGTGATGATCTGACATCTTCATCTACATGTGCAACTCTAGCCTAGCGTTTAGTTCTCCTATATATCCTTCCTTCACATTGAGGACATTCAAATTCTCTATGACCTTCTCCACAGTGAAAACATGTTCCATGAAAGCCTCCTCTTCCTGATCCTTGTCCTCTTCCTCTTCTTCTATGATCTTCATTATTCTGATCATGGAAATGATTGAAATTGTTTCCTCTCTAATTTTGACTGATACTGGACTCATCCTTCTTTTTTGCATCTTCATTTCGGCCTCCATATGACCCTCTATCAGATCTTCCACTATGAGCTCTTCCATTTTGTCTCCTCTCAAACTTCTTATTCAATTTTCCTCTACTTTTAAGGAGAACTAGTATGCCTCTTCAATACTATTCATTTGAACCAAATTCAAATCCTCCTGAATGCTTGGCCTTAACCCATTAAGGTAGTGAAAAAATTTCTCATTATCAACTTTTGCATGGCCTATTCTGATGAGGATTCGATAGAACTCCTCTGTATACTCCTGAACAAATGTTCCTGCTTGCTTCAAACTTTGCATTTTATTTAGTAGGTCAAGCTCATAATCAATAGAAATGAACTGTCATTTCAACTTATCCACCATCTCATCCCATCTTGTGATTTTATCGTTTCCTCTTCTATTTCACTCCAACTGAATCTCTTGCCACCAGATCTTCACATGACTCGATCAAGATCCTTGATATCTTGATACTCAAAATATTCTTCTAATTTATTGATCTGATTGATCAACTCTTGAAAAATGCAAGAACCTCCATCTTAGGTCCTTTCTCGATCTTGGAAATAGCCCAAAAAAGTCTTTTTTCCTCTTGATTCAAAATTTTGCCTTCTCCTTCCTGATCAAAATTTCCTTCTTCCTCAGCTTCATCCTCACTTTCATCTCTGACATTAAGATTCATTCCTCTATGAATCTCTTCTTTTAATTGTCACACTTGTCTCTATAGGGCTCTAACCTTGGGTGTCACACCACCAACTCTTCCACCACATTCCCTACATAGAGGCATTTTTGCGTTGCTCGGTGAAACCCTAAACCATGGTCTTGATGCAAACTACCTCACAGTCGGTGATCTATTTACACACTCAGGAACTCCTTCTCTGATAATACTTGATGAAGGTTGATCCCCTTAATACCACAAACACATAACAAAAACAAAGAAACAACAATAATTGGCATGAACAAAAAATGTGATTCTTATTATCTCCACAAATGTGGAATTAAAAATTTCATAATTGCAATATGGAAAGCCACATGGGCATAGTCCCTTACAATATTTTGTAGGAAAAAGCATCGAATCATTACCTTGATCTACCCAGAACTACCCTAGAAAACACTATGGACCTTTCTTATATAGGAAATTTCCACTACGCGAGAAGGTTCCTTAACTTTAGCGTTTAAGATCAACTACACATAGAGTTATTTTATTTTTACAATTATTACAATAGGGTCGGTTCAAAATGAATACAAATATGTTTTTAGGTACCCCAAATTTTGGAGGCCATAAATTTCTAACCGTAGCTCCATTTTTCTATTATAACCTGATCTATAGTGCCTGACTTGCACAAGCTCCATTCAGCTAGGGGTAAATCACGATCTGAAGCCTCTAAGGCCTTCAAATTTGAGCTCAAAGATTTCATACCCAAAAACCTCAATAACTTCGCTGATATAGATGACATGCCAATGAAACTCAACTGATAGGCTGATAAGACTAAGATGAACCTCCGCTTGTGAAATTAGAACATTTTGAGATTGTGTGACCAACTTACTAAAAATAGTAAGTTTCAATAAATAGCAGCTCTGCACAAGATATCCCTTATTGAAAAAAAAATAGAGATATATTTAGGTGATGCAAGATTGCTCTTACATCTAGGATGCTCCTGCATCATATTTATATATATATATATATATATATATATATATATATATATATATATATATATATATATATACATATACATATACATATACATATACATATACATATACATATACATATACATATACATATACATATACATATACATATACATATACACACACACACACACACACACACACACACACACATATATATATATATATATGCATGGATATATACACATATATATGCACATATACATGCATATATACATATAGCTATGTATATATGCATATATACATATATCTATGTATATATACACATATATACATATATATACATATATACATGCATATATATACATATACACACATATACATGCATATATATATATGTATATATACTAAATAAATATATTAAAAACTTTAAATAACGAAAAATGAAAATAGAAAAACCTAAAAAATGATGGTTGAAGAAGCAGAAGCCAACACTATCCCACTGAAAGTGATAGGTCGAAAGTGACATTGAAAATCACTTTCGGTGGGTTAAAAGCCCCGCCAAAAATCCCTTGTTTATTAGTTTCGATCAAAAGTTCCTACCATGGAACTTTCGATCAAAAGTACTCACTTACTTTTGATCGAAAGTAAGTAAAGTACTTTCGATTGGAAGTTACTCACTTATGATCGAAATTATTGGTTACTTTCTATCAAAAGTATGATGAAATTTTTTACTCGATCACTCTTTTTGGGACATTTTCCTTCCTCCAAAAAGGTGTAGCCCACTATTGTGGGTTCACCCTTAATATTAATTAATCAAATAATAGTAACTGAAATCTTAATTAATATAATAGTCATTAATTTGGATGGAAATAGATCTATTTAATCTCAAGAGCACATGTGATTTTATTATTTAAGCAAGCAAAATAATATCACTGTAAACATAAGAAATTTTTTTTGTCTATAAAATGATGAATGGAAGCATTTCTGTTGAGCAATATATGTGTTAATGGGAGAATCCATAATGAAGAAGATAAAAACTAACTAAAATTTAAGTTATTTTCCTTTAAAAAAATTAATCATAATGGATTTATATTTCAATAGATAGTCAAATATACAAAAACCTTTGGGTATTACCCATGAATTTTTTGGCATTTTTATTTTATTATGTGTGGTCATTTAGGAAGCTACTATTGTCCAATCTATGCAGTTGGCCTATCAATAATTCTCCTCTTTTTTTCTTTTTTTTGGTTATTCAATCAGTAATATAAATCAAGTGCATTCAGCTTCATATGGTTTCAGAGTCATTTCCATCATGAAGGACAAATTGAATCTTTTTGGATGTGATATTTCCAATGGAAATGAGAAGATGAGACAAGGTTGAAGGGTTGTGCCATCTCACATACATAACTGATCACTTCATTTTTTAAAAGATGAGGCAGTTATAGGTTGAGTTTCTCTTTTTTACTCCATAGATGAGCTTGCAAAGGATGGATATTCAAAAGGTGTCAAAAGGGGCAGATTGTCACAAATTAATCGTTCATCAAAGAAATGAAACTAGTGAATGATGTGTGAAGGAGATCATTAAGGATATCAATGCATTGCAATTGAAATTAGATATAGTAGATTGAGTCATCAAAGGAGGAGTGATGCAAACATCTGAATGGTAGCTATAAGGAAGGTGTTTTCTATGTAGTGCATGGTAAGTTGATGCTGATTTTTCCTCTTCATTAATGTATGAAAAATAGATATCTAACATTAAGCTTAGAATGATCATTGCCTAGTTTCTATTTTTGCACAAATCTTGCATGGTTTTAAAAATTCTCTTCAATGATGGGTAAGGATAGCCTACCTTCTGGGACAATGCTGACAAAACAACATCAAAGTCTACAATTAGTAAGTAATTTGGTGAAGACTATTTACTTCTAAATACATCTATCCTAAGGAAATCTCTTATGAAGTATTCCACTAAAAAGAACTTGGGAATGCAAACTTATCTAACAGCATTAATACTTCTTGTATGTTATAAATTTTTCTTAATGGTATGCTCTTTATGCCAACTTCTATATTTCAGAATTGAATTAAGAAGTGATTTAAAGTTAATTTTAAAAATTTATGTATGAGTATATTGAAAAGGAGAATCATCAGATATAAGTCATGCTTGGGTATTTTCTATTCTAGTTCAATGTAAGAGTTATGTGAAGTGTTATTGACATTGAATCTATAGAGAAGACTAGTTAAAAAAAATTGATTAATATTTAAACACAAATACTAAGGATTATTTATTTCTAGGTGTTCATGAATTCATATCACAAGCGATATTGTGAGTTGAAAAACCAGTATGGTATTAAAATATTATGGCATGTGAAGGATCTATATATATTTGCAAATATTTTTAAAGACATATTGTTAGAATTAATAATCTTTCCTTAGTGTTTTATTTAAATTTAGATAAGCCAAAGTATCCTAATTATACTTTGTCCTCTAGTCCAAGTGGAAGGACAACTCATATTCTATAATTCAATTTATAAAGAAATTAGTTTATTCCTCCTTAAGAGGATCTTGACACTTTGCACACACCTATTATGGATGATGGCATTCATAGATTGGTGAGTTACTTAGTAACTCCTCTCCCCATCTCTATTTAAGAGATGACCCTCTCTAATTTATTGGATGAAGTTATTGTAAGTGACCAACTCTCTCTCTCTCTCTCTCTCTCTCTCTCTCTCTAGGCTATGGCCTCATTCATAATGTCACAAGGGGTTTTCTTTTCTTTCCCCTTTCAAAATCTATCTTATTGCGTTGATCTTGGAGCATCTTGATGGTTTTGATAAAATATTAAAGCTATCTTTCTTTCATTGTATTAATGGTAAAACACTTCCTTTTACTTCACTCACTTGGATTATTTCCTTTAGCTATTTTCATTTTTTGTATGTGTCTTACATGTTATTAGAGTAGGCTAATCCTTGTTTTGAGTGAAGGTACCATTCGAAGGAGTAAGCTTCTTTGCTAACTTTTTGTTGTAGGTTTTTTCATTTTTTATGTAAAACTAACTTTGGTTGCAACCCTTTCATGTTTTTTATTTATTTTAATGTTGTAAGTTTCTAACCCTCTCTAGAAGGCTTGCTGCTAGAGAGTAGTTTTTGAATTTTTTGGGGGTTTGGACGGTTGACTGCCAAACCCAACTTAATTTTTTCATTTCTAATTTTTTTCAGATCTAACTTCACCCTCTGTCGGGTGACCACAAGGTTTTTAATCTCTTTCTTGCATATACTACAGATCTATAGGCTTAATTTTTAGTTTTGTCAGTTTTCACAACAAATCTATTCATTTTACAGGTTTTCAATCCATTTCTTGCAGGTTTTATTTAAAGTACATATCTGTTTTGCTGTGCATTTTTCCTTCTATTTTAACTCACTTTTAAAATGTAATTTCTTTTGTTTATAAAAAATCCAAATCTAGTCTCCTGTAAAAAGATAATTTTTTTTATCAGATCAGTAAATGAGTAATATTATTTTGTTAATATCAGTTTTAAAACTGTAACATTACTAACATTTTTGCAGCTTTGATAACATTTTTGCAGTTCCATAACTATTTTTTTAAAAAGCTCTATATTCTTATCAATCTCTGATTTTTTTTAGTTTAAATATATTTCAGCTGAGTATTCCTTCTGTTACTTGCACTCTAGTATTCCTTTTGTATGAGTGATTTGAGTTTTCTAATATTAGTGTCGCACAATTATTTATATTCTCTAGTCTTTTTTTGCACCTACGGGTCCTTTATAGTATCCCAACAATATTCTCTTATATTGTTGTCTTCTTTCTTTATTTTAAGATCTTTGTTCTATATTTTTTGTTACATCTCTACCCATTTAACCTTTGACTGTTATTTTGATGTAGCTAAAATTCCTTTAACAATTAACACAAATACAAGAGAGAAAAAAACACATAAAATTTTCAAAATTACAATCTTTCTTTATTATTATTCCAATAATCTTCTGCTACAATGAGAGAAAATACTAATTTAAGTACAAATCCAAAATTACCCTTTTTGGCAATTTTTTCATACAACTATTTTTTACCATTTTTGGTAATTTTTAAAACAACTAAAAAAAAACAAAAATTTTCTGTGAAGCTTCCTAAAACTAAGATAAGATGAACTACCAAATAACCTTTGAAATTGGAAACAATATTTCGAAGTTATTATAAAAAATAACTTTCTAAAAAAAACTAAATAAAACACTAAAATCTTGAAAAGCCACTAAAAGCTCCTGCATCATTCTCCTCTGGTTGAAAGAACGCATCTCCTACAAGTTATTTTTTAATGCAATCTTCTTGTCTAGATCTAATCATTCCCATTATACCATATATTTATTGTATAAACCCAGAGAAGATAAGATTGAATCCCTGTTGAATGCAAGTCTACTTTTTTTCCTAGTCTTCCAATTCTTTGGCAATGTGTCCATCTTTGCAACTACTCATGGGTCCTTCTTCCTCTTCCTTTTCTTAACCCATCTCTTATTCAACCCCAGCTCAACTTTTAGATTTCAAAAATCTATTTCTTGTGCATATACTTCAATAACATAATTATTTATGTCTTCATCATATAATATAACATCATACTCTCCATTACCATAATTTTCATTATACTTTTGATAATCTTCATATGCCTCATTAACAAAGAAATCAACAACATCTTCACTAGCAACCTTATTATCAATAGGCATTTCCACTTTCTCAATTGGAACATCATATTCAAATAGTTGAAAATAACAGGGAGATTCATTTGCAACTAAATTTACCTTGTCTTCTTCAATGCTTGATGTCAAAATATTCAAATGTATACTCACCATTTCATTTTCTATCTCATCTATTATTTTTTCCCTTTCTTTGATTTTCCTCTTTTGAATAATCTTTCTAACGGGCCATGTGATCTTCCTCTTAACTAGTAATTGCTATTTTTGTATCTCTAGGGAAAATCTTGTTGCCAACTCTTTTAAGGCTTGATCCAACCTTTGTACCTCTTGCTTAAAATGTTCTAAACTTTCATTTTCATCTTTCTTCTTCAAACTTGTGTCTTCCCTCTTCTCTTGTTTTTCTTGTTTATTCTTTGGTGAACCCTCACTCTGCAAGCACCTCTTCAAAAAATCTGATGAAGGGTGCTCTTCTTAATACCACAAACACATAATAGAAATAAAGAAACAACAACAATTTACAAGAATAGAAAATGGGCTTCTTATTATCTCCACAAGTGTGGAATTACAAATTTTCAGAATTACAATATACAAAGTCACATGGGCATTCCCCTTACAATATTCTATAGGATAAAGCTTCGAATTATTACCCAAATCTACCTAGAACTACTCCGAACTGCCTAAGACAACACTATGGGCCTTCTTTATATAGGCAATTTCCACCACCCGAGAAAGTTTCAGAGATTTAGCCCATAGGGCTGACCAAACTTAGAATTATTTTATTTTTCAATTTATTACATCAAAGTTGGCTCAAAATAACTTTTGAAACCCGAACATAAATTTTGAAGAAAAATTATTTTGTACCATTTTAGGTGACCCAAGTTCTAAAGACCATCAGTCATCACCAGTTGACCTGATTGACTATTATGACCCCATTTTGGAAATGCCACAAAGTGCTCTACAGGCTTGACTAGCACAAGCGCCTATCACCCAAATTCTTGACCTCATCCAAGACCTCTATAGCCTTCAAAATTGAGTTCAAAATTTTTGTACCTTGCTGCCAATACCAAAAATCTTCAATATCTCCAAAGCTAGACTTGATCTGTCAATGAACTTTACTGGCAGGTTGATACAACTGAGATGAACCTCCACATGTCAAATCAGAACATTCCAAGATCATATGAACAACTTACTAAAAATAGAAAGTTTACATAAATAGTAGCTCTACACAAGATAGCCCTTATTGAATAGAAAAAAATAGAAATATTTTTTGGGTGATGCAAGATTTCTCTTACACCCAGGATGCTCCTGCATCAGACACCCTAGGTAATTTGAGAAGTGACCCTGTCACAACTCAGGTGTGAAAAGGGAAACCAAGGCGCTTAACCTCCTACTTTGTCAGCTATGATGAATCTTCAATAGGTCATCCTTTCTAGTTGACCAGATATTCTTCATATGTCCTATTCTTTGTATTTCTTCCAACATGACTATCCAGTATATCCTCAATCTCCTTTGTATCTAAACTAGTTGCTAGAATACTCCACTATGCTTCTGTGATCTTATCTTCAACACCTCCTTCATGATACTCTGTCAGATCTGAAATGTTAAACACTGGTGAAATATTCAGCTTAGTAGACAATTCTATCTCATACACATTTTTTGAATCATGTTTCTTCACTATCTTACATCGCCCAAACTTCTTCATTTTTAACTTGTTGTAGGTACCAATTGGAAATCGTTCATTCTACAAATGAACCATGACTTCATCTCCAACCTGAAATTCCTTATGCCCTCTTCTCTAATCTGTCTTAGCCTTATACTGTGCATTCATTTTGATATTGTGCTTCCTCACCTCCTTATGGATATTTTTTAAGTTTTCTACAAAATCCTTAGCTTCGTCACTACTTATTTCTCTTTTATCTATCTTTCTCAACTCAGATGCATTTCTAGGACTACTTCCATATATAATCTATGGATGATGTGATGAACTAAAATTTAAATCTATCTTCAACTCTTCACTTTTTGCTAGTGTCATTCTGTGTGCTACCTTATTCAGAAAACTCACTCATGGGATCAAGTCCATCTGATGACTGATCTTCCTTACTGGTGCTAATCCATCAAGTACATTATTAGATACAATATCCTGAAACTCATTTAATAATTTTACAACTTCTACAAGTACATCTTCTACTTCCTCTTTTCCAGCCTTCGGAATTAAGGTAAAACACATATGCTCAAGCCGCATACCATCTAAAAAATTTCTTCGATCGACAAAAGTTATTCTTGCATTACCACATACTTTTTATTTAGTCTCATTTAATGGCTTTAGCTTATGTCGCACTCCATCCTTTCTCAAGGAATAGGTATTTGCATGACCATTATGTACAACACATCTGTCAAACTACCATGGCCTACCCAATAACATACGACATGCATCCATAGGCATGACATAACATAGTACCTCATTTTGGTACCTATCGATCTTGAACTTCACTAGGCACTGTTCACTGACCATGACCTTGTGGTCATCCTACACCCACGCAACTTGATATGGATGTGGATGTTTCTACATCTTGAGCATCAAATTTGTCACCATCTCTTCTGACACCAAATTGTCAGTATTGCCACTATCTATAATCACATCACAACACTTACCCTCACACTTGCACTTGGTGCAAAATATGCTCCTTCTTTGCTCAGGTTCATTCTCACCACTCAATAGGACTCTTTTTGTTACGATTAACAAGGCAGAAATAATAATTATGTGCAAATATAATTAATATCAGAAAATAATAAACCAAACAGAATAGAACACAAGACACACAGATTTAACGTGGTTCACCCAATCCATGGGCTACGTCCACCAACAGTGAGTCCAATATTATTATTATCCAGTGATTACAACCTGATTACAATCCGTAATCCCTTACAGCCCAATTCTGCCGCAAGTACTAAAATCATACATCATAAAAATCCCTAACCCTAAGCCATATTATATAATATTTTCCTGCTTTAGGGTTAGAATGAGTTATAAGTAGTCGACCCAAATGGCCGAAAAAGTAGTCGGCCTCAAAAAAAATTTCCTCGGGGGCTGCCGACCTCAAACCCCCACTCAGGGCTCGGCCCGGCCCCGAACCCCAGCGAGGTCGGGAGGAAAAATGTACAGTACTTTCCTGGATAGTACTTTCCTGATTAGTCACCACAAGCTAACACTTTTGTTAATCAACGTCTCTCCCCTTTCAGCATCTTCAGAATGTGATGATCTGACATCTTCATCTACATGTGCAATTCTAACATGGCCTTCGTTTCTCCTATCTGTCCTTCCTTGGCATTGAGGACATTCAAATGCCCTATGACCTTCTTCTCCATAGTGAAAACATGTTCCATGAAAACCTCCTCTTCTAGATCCTTGTCCTCTTTCTCTTCCTCTCTAATCTCTATTACTCTGATCATGGAAGTGATTGAAATTATCTCCTCTCTGATTCTGACTGTTACTGGCCTCATCTTACTTTGTCAGATCTTCATTTCGATCTCCATATGACTGTCCACCAGATCTTCCATCATGACCTATTTCTCTTTGTCTGCTCTCAAACTTCTTGTTCAGCTTTTCCTCTACTTTTAGGGAGAACTGGTATGCCTCTTCAATACTGTTCATTCGAACCAGATAATATTTTTCCTAAATGATAATGGGTAACTTTCTACTTATCAATTTCTACATGGCCTATTCTGATGAGGAGTCAATAGAACTCTTCTATATACTCCTGAATAGATCTTCCTGCTTGCTTCAAACTTTGCATCTTCTTCAGTAGGTCAAGTTCATAATCAACAGGAATGAACTATGCTTCAATTTGTCCACCACGCGATCCCATCTTATGATTTTATCCTTCCCTCTTCGATTTCACTCCAATTGGATCTCCTACCACCAGATCTTTTTATGACCCTTCAGTCTGGCCTTCGCAAACTTGACCCAATCAGGATCCTCAATATCTTCATACTTGAAATATTCTTCACCTTCGTTGAACTAGTCAATCAACTCCTCTAGGTTAAGATTCTTTGAAAATGTAAGAATCTTGATCTTAGGTCTTTTTCCAATCTTAGAAATGACTCAGAAAAGCCTTTCTTCCTCTTGATTCAAAACTTCAACTTTTGCTTCTTGATCATCATTTCGTTCTTCGGCTTCATCCTCACTTTCATCTCTGACATTAAGATTCATTCCTCTTTGAATCTCTTCTTGCAATGCTCACACTTGTCTCTAGAGCTCTCTAACCTTAAGTGTCATAGTACCAGCTCTTCCGCCACATTCCCTTCATGGAAGCATTTTCGCACTTATCGCTGAAACCCTAACCACAGTCTTGGTGTACATTGCCTCACAGTCAGTGATCTGTTTACATATAAACCCTAACCCATGATCCTGGTGCAAACTGCCTCACAGTCGGTGATCTATTTACACACTCAAGAACTCCTTCTCTGATACCACTTGATGTAGGGTGCTCCCCTTAATACCACAAACACATAACAGAAATAGAGAAACAACAACAATTTGCAAGAACAAAAAATGGGCTTCTTGTTATCTCCACAAGTGTGGAATTACAAATTTTTAGAATTACAATATGCAAAGCCACATGGGCATTCCCCTTACAATATTTTGTAGGAAAAAGCCTCGAATTATTACCCAGATCTACCCAGAACTACTCCAAACTGCCTAAGACAACACTATGGGCCTTCTTTATATAGACAATTTCCACCACCCGAGAAAGTTCCAGAGATTTAGCCCATAGGGCCAACCAAACTTAGAATTATTTTATTTTTCAATTTATTACATCAAAGCCAGCTCAAAATAACTTTTGAAACCTAAACGAAAATTTTGAAGGAAAATTATTTTCTGCCATTTTAGGTGACCCAACTTTCGAAGACCATCAGTCATCACCAATTGACATGATTGACTATTATGACCCTATTTGAGAAAGGTCATGAAACGCTCTACAGGCTTTATTGGCGCAAGTCCTTGTCACCCAAATTCTCGACCTCATCTGGGATCTCTATAGCCTTCAAAACTGAGTTCAAAGTTTATGTACCCTACTGCCAATATTGAAAATCTTCAATATCTCCAAAGCTAGACTTGATCTGTTAATGAACTTTACTAGCAAGCTGATACGACTGAGATGAACCTCCATATGTGAAATCAGAATATTTTCGAGATTGATGACCAACTTACTAAAAATAGTAAGTTTCCATAAATAGTAGCTCTACACAAGATAGCCCTTATTGAATACAAAAAAATAGAAATATTTTTTTGGATGATGCAAGATTGCTCTTACACCTAGGATGGTCCTACATCAAAACCCATCTTCCTTCAAGCAAGTCCCTTTTACCTTGCTTCCACTTTGTCTTTGCCTCACCTAGGTCTTTTCTCTTCTCTACCTAGTCTTTTGGCAACTAGGTTCTTTCTTCAACCTACGCAAACACAAACACAAACACAAACACCAAACTCTCTTTCCCAGATCTTCTGGGCCCTGATACTAGATGATGCAACCAAAATTCCTTTAACAATTAATAAAAATACAAGATGAAAAAAAACACATAAGATTTTCAAAATTACAAGCTTTCTTTATTATTCTTCCAATACTCTTATGCTACAATGAGAGAAAACACTAATTTAAGTACAAATCCGAAATTACCTTTTTTGGCAATTTTTTTCATAAAACTATTTTTTTCCATTTTTGATAATTTTTAAAATAGCTCGAAAAAAACTAAAATTTTTAATGAAGCTTCTCAAAACTAAAATAAGATGAACTGCCAAATAACCTTCAAAATTAGAAACAATATTTCAAAATTATTATAAAAAATAACTTTATAAAAAAAATTAAATAAAACACTAAAATCTTGAAAAGCCACTAAAAGCTCCTCCATCATATTTTCATCTTTTCAATAACATTCCGTCTCTCATCATTATTTAAGTTACTTTGCAGAAAATATTATCTTAAATATCTATATTCTTTGTTCCTAGCACAACTTGTTTATTTTTTTTCCTGCTCATAATCCCACGGAAGAGAAGACTTCATAATATACTTAAGCATAACTCTTCCCATAGCTTTACGTAGATTTTCTTGTTTATTGGTCATATTGGTTAATCTTTTTTAATCCCACCAACCTCCCAAGCATCCTCAACCTTGTTTCACAACCTTGTTCTTAGCAAGCGCTACCCTATCTTCCCCTTTTCACGCGCTTGCTAATAAACTAGTTAAGCAATGTGCACCTATTTACGATGTTGTCTTGGTTTTCTCATGTTATCTTGGTTAAACCGATAAAATTGGATTAATGAGAACATTGAAAGGCGTGACAAGTGAAGTTGTGATATGGATGTCTCATCCCACTCTCAATTATCATAATTCCTTCACTTTTCTTCATCGAAACCCACGTAAGGAAAATGGAAATCGAGTTCATCCATTGTTTATCAGAGAACAATTTTTTGGAGCTGCAATTTGGAGTTTTGTTTTACGCTTTAAAACTCTTTTTTTTTGGTTTTCATCTTATTGGCCATAAGTCATGCCACCTCTGTTGTTCACTAGTCTCCATTTATTCGGTGCTATTATCATTATAATGGCTCTATTCTTTCTGCATTTTTTCTCAGTGTAGAGTAAGTTGATAATATTTTTTAAAAATCATTTTTATCTATCACAACATTTTTCATCTCTTTTTTTTAATGTCTCTTTTATTTACAATTATTTTTCTTTGCATAATGTTTTTTTTAGTCGTCAGCATTTGCATTCAAACCATTAGCATTATCCACATTTTCACTCAGCCTTCACATTTTCCTTTTTTATTCATTGGCTTGCACACTTTCTATTGGAATTCCATCTTTCTATGTGCATCTTCTCTCTGCATAAACGTCTTTTACCTACCATCCTTTGAATTTTTTCAACATTCTTCTATATGTAACATTTATGCCTTCCATTTTTCACACACCAGCGAATCAATACCAGTGAATCATCACTTGTAATGATAAGATAATAATAACATTATACTCTTCAAAATAGTAACACCTAACCTTGATCAAAAAACTCTAGTTCTCTTTATATTTTCAAATATTTATTGGTTCGCCACCTATATTAAATACCTACATTGTAAGGAATTAATAGTTCTCGTAACTGTATGTTTGACTTAACTGAGCAAATTTTAAGTTTTTAAGAAAAAAAGTAAGGAAACTTTTTATAATTCTAAGCATTCTTTTAACTTCTTAAATAAAATCATTTTATAATTCTACGCTTCTTCACTTCTAGTTTTTTAGTTTCACCTTTTAAACTTTAAAAGTTTTTTTTACTTTTCTAAAATGAAAAACTAATTTCAAGTTTTATTTTTAGTTGTTATTTTAATATTTCAAATTGTAAGTTTATTTTATTTTTTATTAGAATTGTTTTTTCAGAGTTTAAATATAATTTATTTTCAAAAGTGGTTTCTTTTTTAACAAGTTTCAATTTCATCTTATATAAGAATATTTTCTTTGGTATCTAAATTATTTTAACCATCTCTATTTTAGTTTCAGAAATCAAACTTAATAGTTCTAATTATCATGTATGGTATACATGTATTTCATTTATATTCTTTTGAATATTTTTTATGAGCCTTAGATTTTTAATTAAGTTTTATATATAATTTTCTTTTTGAAAAACTTATTTTTATTTTAAATCTTTTAACTCTATGATTTGTTTAAATTCAAAAATAGATTTTTTTTTATTATGTTTTGAATTTCATTCTTAAGTTTAATTTAATCAAATATGTATGTTTGTAAATAACACATTTAGGTTTTTATTATTAACATTTTAGAAAAATAAAGTTTTTTAATTAACTAATTTTAAATTAAGGATAATATAATTTTTATAATAAATGGAGATTTACTTTTTTTATTCTTTTAATTTCTTAAAGGTGGGTGTTTGTTATCCTCTCATCTTTCTTTTGTAGCTATGTCTACATTAATTATAGAACTCAAATTAACTAGGTCATTTTTTTCAAATTTCATTTTCAAATTTTAGAAAAATCATTTGTATCAAGAAAACAAGTTTTTTAGATAATTATTTTTCTTTTATGACACTTTTATTTTAACTATTACAATTTGTTTACATAAAAGAAAATTCTTTTGTAATTTACATATATTTTTTAAAAAATATATCTTTTCTTACCTATATAAATATCATTTCATTTTTTTCAAAATTAAAATTATTATTCAAGTGAAGCGGGTAATTTTTTCTTAGCTAACTAAACATTCAACCTTTTGAATTTATATCAATTTAAATAAGCAATAAAAAAATGGGCTATCTATTTAATTCATTGCATTGCTAAATTTTTATTTATTAAGTATTGTGAGCTATTTAGCAACATTGTCTTCCAGTGGCTAATTATTGAGCTTTAATTATTTTAGATTTTATATGATCTATTGTTATGCACTAAGTTGCATATTTTATTAGTTCCATTTGATCCATTGATTTAATTTGTAAGTGGCACTGGGATGCACTTACTTCAGTTGATGTTTATCAACTTTTTCCATTTGTAAGTGCCACTGGGTTGCACTTACTTCAATTAATGTTTATCAACTTGTTCCATTTGTAATTGGCACTGGTATGCAGTTACTTTAGTTGATGTTTATCAACTTGTTCCATTGGCATGGTGAGGATGATGTTCTTGAAATCTTTCTTAAAATTGATTAAATATCTCTTATATTTGGAAGGAAATATGTTTTTCACACTCATAATCCTTGGTTTAAATTATTATTTAGCATATGTCAATATTTGTTGCATATATGTTGGTTTCAAATCCTTTAATCTCCTTAATGGTTCCTTGATTCTAGCTCATGAATATACGCATATTTGGAAAATTAATACATATGTTGATTTGATGCTTGAGTCTCATGTTTTACTAATTTATCTTTTTCTCTCTCATATTTCTATGAAAAATCTACTATTGTGATAATGTATTACATTCTTCATTTCTTAGATCGTGAGTCATGTAGGTTGTGACATAATTAACCATTCACTTACAGTGTGATGACTCATTAGTGGACTATCTATATCCATGTGATTGATGCAATGTTGATGGAGGTCTCATTAGTTGTCCTTGTCTATGGTCATTTATGCATTAGTATGTTTCTTTTATGAGAGAATTGATATTGTTTATTATGAATCACTTTGATCATATGGTTTATCTTGATATCATGTTAAGCTACATTGCAGATTTCTATGATTCCTCATGATTAATCAAATTCTAAGGTTTTCTAATTTTCTCTAAAGTTGAATTATTTTATGATACATATTATGAGTTTCTTTTCAAAGGTGTAGTGATTTTTATCAAGGGTAGATACCAACTATGGGAAATCTAATTGTGGTTTTTTTATTCTTTGATTCATTTAATATATGATAGACCTTTCCAAAGGCACAATTCAATCTCTTAGCTCTATCCTATCTCAAGTACCCATTGTACCCATGGTTAAAGAAAACTACATGAAGACTTGGATCAAGAAAATCAAATCTCTTCGTTGTATTGAAGGTCAAGCTATAGTTATTGTAAAGAGACATTTCTATCTCATTGTAAAAATTTGGGTTTCATTCCCTTGATGTAAAAACCCCAAGTAAAGATTAAAAGGTGGTGTTAGAATTAATAATCTTTCCTTGGTGTATTATTTAAATTTTGATATTCCAAGATATCCTGATTGTATTTTTTCCTCTAGTCCAAGTGGGAGGACAACTCATATTTTGTAATTCTTTTTATAAAAAAATTATTTTATTCCTCCTTAAGAGGACCTTGACACTTTGCACACACCTATTATGGATAATGGTATTCATACATTGGTGAGTTACTTAGTAACTCCTCTCCTAATCTCTATTTAAGAGATTCTTCTGACTCATTTCTTAGATGAAGTTATTTTAAGTGATCAACTCTCTCTCTCTCTCTCTCTCTCTCTCTCTCTCTCTCTCTCTCTCTCTCTCTCTCTCTCTTGACTCATTCATAATTTCACAATGGGTTTTCTCTGCTTTCCCCTTTCAAAATCTATTCCTCATTGTGTTGATCTTGGAGTGCCTCATCTTGATGCTTTTGATAATATCTTGAAGCTATCTCTCTTTCATTGTGTTAATGGTTTAAAAGACTTCCTTTTACTTCACTCACTTTGATTATTTCCTTTAGTTTTTTTTATTTTTGTATGTGTCTTACACATACACATTAAGATTTTTATGCCTTCCACAACTCAAATATATGGAGACTTCCACACAAGTGATATTAATGATCTGCAACCAAAGAAAATATTTTTTTGGAACTTATACAATTGAAGAAGTTTTTCAATAGCAAAGAAACAATGAACATGTTTCATTACGTTGAGTTATGTGCAACATCTGAAACTTTGGACCATCCACTCATAATGAGAGAAAATTTGGAATGTAATTTGGAGCCATCCATTTTCCACTTGGAGAAACCATCAAGGGCTTCAATGGATCCTTAAATAGTTATGATTGGACATTTAAGGATACATTTGCTAAATGTGGAAAGACCTCCATGTTGGATATTGCTAATGCATGGAAAGGTGATTGAGACATTTAATATGTTTAATCACTATGTTACTGAATGGAGACTCATACTATTGTCATTTATGTTTTGTCAGTGATGTCAACATATGTTTCTGAGAGAAGAACGGGTTCGTTGTCACAATGTATGAATACTATATGGATGTTTCAGATACTGTGAAGTTAAATGAGAGTTTAGGTGGATGTTGTGATCTTATATATGAGATCACATCATTAGATGTTTCATATTAAGATAGATACAAATGATTTAATGAAGATTGCTTAGTGGATTGTAACAGTTAGAATTGACAGAGTTGATGGAATATGGATGAAGTGACTGAGAGGGGGGGGGGGTGAATCAGTCAACCATAAAACACTTCACAATTATTCCTTTCTAGATCCCTTAGGATATCTTAAAGAATATTATCTATTTTAGCACTCAGTAAATAGATTGCAGTAACTTTGAAGATGCAGAAAGTATTAGCAAAATTATCTTTAGATATTCATCAGCACATGTATATGATTAAGATAGCAATTAAGAACACAGGAGACACAAGATTTAACGTGGAAACCCAATATGGGAAAAACCACCAATGTATCTAGATACTGATTTTCACTTTTCTGAAGTGATGCCCGGTTAGAAGCCAACCTGGTAAAAGGTTACAAAACACACTGTTAGGTGTGACCTTGTTAGAGGATTTAATCACCCTGCAAGGAGTGGCCTGGTGAGAGGTCTTGAAAACAATTCAATGGAATTGTCACCTTGTTAGAGGATTTACAATATGGTTGTTAAACCAACTCGGTTAAGAGATTTAGAATTCACTATTACAATGATAACAAAGATAACAATGAAAATGACCTGTATAGTAATGCAACTACCTTGCTGATTACAGATCTCTGTTCTGCATAAGTCTGATCCTTCCTGATCGAATAAATCTCTGCTGCACCTCAAGGATATCTGATCATCCTTCATAAATTCGCACACACCTTTTCTTCTTTTCTTCTTTTTAAATCTTCTGCTATATATCTTATTTATTTTTCACATTTGACCTTTTATTTATATGATTTTAGATTTTTCAAATTGACATTACTTAGCATAACAGTCGGCTGAATTAAGCAAACTTTATTTGCAAAAATCCTTCAAGGACCGACAGTGCTCGGTGACCATAACTTTTACAATCTTTCAGAGACCGAGGGAACTCGGTAAACACTGACAATCCTTTACCTTCGATAACCGACTAAACTCGGTAAACACTAACTTTCCTTCGACAACCGACTGAACTCGGTAAACACTAACTTTCCTTTGGCGACCGGCTGAACTCGGTAAACACTAACTTTCCTTTGGCGACCGACTGAACTCGGTAAACACTAACTTTCCTTTGGCGACCGACTGAACTCGGTAAATGCTGAATTTCCTTTGACGACCGACTGAACTCGGTAAATGCTAAATTTTCTTTGATAACTGAGTGGACTCGGTAAGCACTAATCTTCTTGTCTGGCAGACCGACTGAGCTCGGTAGGAACTGATTGCTACAGACTATGACATAGTGTGACATCAAAGACAATACATAATTTGAGTAGCAATTTCCTTCAGACAATTGTTTCCAACAATCTCCCTCTTTGGCATTGATGGCAACACAATATGTCATAGCATAAGAAATTTGAAAGAATTAGTTCGGTTTAGATTCAAATCTCCCTCTGTCAGCAAACTTCCTTCTGATTATTGAAAAATTTCTTGAAGTAATAGCAAACACTCCCTCTTTGACAACACATGCCAAAGACAATTCACAAAATGCCGGTGTAAATTAATGTACCTCAAGTACTGATTTATATGCAATGATTCCTTGAATATGCTGCATCAACAGGTTGATTTTCAATCATGTTCTGGTTGATGCATCACTAAAACTATATTTAGTGAGCCTCGGATAGGGGAATGACCCCTAACTTACCTCTTAGATACACAAATGCATCCTTAGGTAATGGTTTGGTAAAAATGTCTGCAATCTTCTCTTTTGTATGAATATATTCTAATCTGATTTCCTTGTCCTGCACCAATTCTCTAACAAAGTGATATTTAATAGCAATATGCTTGGTTTTGGAATGCATCACTGGATTCTTCAAAATGTTTATTGCACTGGTATTGTCACAAAATATAACAACTGGTTCTTTGATTTCAACCTTCATACCTTCTAATAGCTATTTAAACCAAACAATATTTGAACAGTTTACTGCAGCAGCAACATATTCTGCTTCAGCTATGGATTGAGATGTGCAATTCTACTTTTTACTAGTCCAGGATACCAGTCTTTTTCCAAGAAAAAATGCTCCACCACTTGTGCTTTTTCTGTCATCAATGTTCCCTGCCCAATCAGCATCAGTAAACACTTTTAAGTCTAGATTGCCTCCAAATTTATACCACAAACCATATTCTTCAGTTGCTCTTAAGTATCTTAAGATTCTTTTGATTGCCATCATATGATTTTCCTTAGGTTTTGCTGAGAATCTAGCTACTATACCGACTGCTAAGGCAATATCAGGTCTTGTATGTACTACATATTGCAATTTTCCAATCATAGATCGGTATAGGGTCTGATCAACTTCTTTTGAATCATCATTTTTGGTAAGTTTCAGTCCAGTGCACATGGGTGTACCAACTGGTTTTGAATCTTCCATACCAAACTTCTTAAGTATTTCCTTAATGTATTTTGATTGAGTAATGTATATACCATTCCTGCTTTGCTGAATTTGAAGACCAACAAAGAATTTTATTAAACCAAACATAGACATTTCAAATTCTTTGTTCATTTTCTTTGAAAATTCTTTGCACTGATCCTCATTCCCTGTAAATATAGTATCATCTACAAATATTTCTGCCAATACAATTTTGTCATCCGATCCTTCTTTAATATACATATTGCTATTATCATTTGCTCTTTTGAAATTAATCTGAATCAAATAGTTATGGAGTCTTTCATACCATGCTCTAGGAGCTTGTTTTAAACCATACAATGCTTTGTGTAACCTGCAGACCATGTCCTTTTTATCTGGATCAACAAAACCTTCAGGTTGTTCAATGTAGACTTCTTCATCAAGAATTCCATTGAGAAATGCAGATTTTATATCCATCTGATATACCTTAAATCCTTTGTGTGCTGCATAAGCAAGTAGAGTTCTTACACCTTCTAATCTTGCAACAGGAGCAAAATTTTCTCCATAATCTATACCTTCTTCTTGAGAATATCCTTTACATACCAATCTAGCTTTGTTTCTAGATACTTGACCATCTTCATTCAGCTTATTCCTGAATACACATTTTGTTCCAATTACATTCTTATCTTTAGGTCTAGGTACAAGAGTCCATGTTTTGTTCTTTTGTATTTGTTCTAATTCTTCATTCATTGCTTCAATCCAACTTTCATTTTCCAATGCATCTTTGATATTTCTAGGTTCAAAATCAGTAAGCAGACATGTACCTTTTAGCTTGCTTCTTGTCATAGTACCATCTGATTTGTTTCCAATAATTTGATCTGGTGTATGATGTCTTCTAACATATTTGGCTAGTATAGGTTCCTTGCTTTTTGAATGATTCCTACTGTTGTCTTCTAGGATCTCTTCTTCAAGTTGCTCGGGCTCGGTAGATATTTGCTCGGTAACTTTAGGCTGAGACTCGGTCTGAATTCCTTCCTGTGACTCGGTTTGAACTTCTTCCTGTGACTCGGTTTGTGACTCGGTAACTGTGCTCAGCTCAGTAGATATAGTTTCCTCATTGATAGTTGTGTCTGCCAATGTTTCAGGTTCAATGTAAATGAATCTTCTGTAGTTCTCAGGTTCCCTTTTGCTTTCTTCTTCAGTCTTTTCTACAAACTCATCAAATTTTACATGTATACTTTCTATGACTTTGTGATAGATAAGTTCAGACATTTGTATGCCTTGCTTTTGCTAGAATATCCTAGGAATATTCCTTCATCACTTTTCACATCAAATTTATTTCTTCTGGATTCTTTTAAGATATAACACTTGCTACCAAATATTTTCATGTAACTTACATTGGGTTTATAGCCATACCATAATTCATAAGGAGTTTTGAATGTGTCTTTCTTCAATTGTACTCGGTTCAAGGTATGAACTGCAGTGCTGATAGCTTCCTTCCAGTACTTTATAGCGATGTTCTTTTCTATCATTAGAGTCCTTGCACAATCCATAATGGATCTATTTCTTCTTTCTGCTATTCCATTCTGCTCAGGAGTTCTAGGAGCTGATACCTGCCTTTTGATTCCTCTTTCAATGCAAAAATTGTTAAAATCATGAGAGATGAATTCACCACCTCTGTCTGATCTTAAGCATTTCAATCTTTTACCTATTTCCTTTTCCACTCTTGCTAAGTACCATTTGAACTTTTCAAATGCTTCTGATTTTTCTCTTAAATACATAACAGTCATCATTCTAGAATAATCATCAACGAAAAGAATAAAGAATTTATCTCCAGTATAGCTTTGTATTCCAATAGGTCCACATAAATTAGTATGCACAATTTCCAAAATTTCTTTAAACTGATAGTTCTTACTCTTGAAACTAGTTTTACTCATTTTGCCAATCTGACAATTCTTGCATAGACTAGTATCAGGTTTCTTCAAAGTAGGAATGCCTCTAACCTTCTTGAATTTGCTTATTTTTATCATGTTATCAAAATTCACATGACATAACCTTTTGTGCCATAGCCAACTTTCTTCAATTTGAGCAATAAAGCATGAATATTCACTGAGATCAAGATAAAATAAGTTACCTTTTGTTTGTTTGCCTGATCCAATGAGTTTTCCTTTTTCATCCAGCAGTCTTGCTTGACCATTCATGAATTCAACCTTGAAACCAGTGTTGATTAGCTGTGCTACACTTAGAAGATTATGTTTTAGTCCTTCAACCCAATAAGCATTATCACATATGAGTTCTTTGGTTAATGAGATTCTTCCTTTTCCTTTTATACAACAAGGTTCATTGTTTCCAAATCTTACATTGCCACCATCACAGTCTTCTAGATATTCAAATTTTGTCTTGTCACCAGTCATGTGGTGTGAACATCCACTGTCTATTATCCATATATCATCTTTGCTTATATGAGAAATAAGTGCCATCTTATCTTCATCATCATCCATTTCATCTTTTATAGCAATAAAGACAATTTCTTCTTCACTATCATCAGAATCTTTAGCCATAAAACATGTTTTCTTACGTTTATCCTTGAATGATTTGAAATTCTTTTTGCCATAGTACTTGTGACCTCTCTTCTCTTCCTTGACCTGTTTGTTTGGGCACCTAGCTGCAATGTGTCCAATTTCTTCACATGAAAAATAGATTAAAGGAGTTTTACCTTTATATTTACCTTTCCCTTTAGAGTTCTTCTTTGCAAGCAATGCTTCTACAATTTCAAGATCACTATTAGAACTTTCTTCTGATACTTCTTCACTTTCTGACTGAACTTCTTTAATTTTCTTATTCTTCTTTAGTGAAACCTTGGCCTCAAATGCTGATTCAATATTTTTGGAATTTGGAACATAGTTATCATAGTTGTCTAATTCAAAAGCTATCAATCTTCCAACTAAAGCATCCAAAGTTATATTGTGGTTTGTTTCACATCTTCTTTCTTGAATAGCTGATACTCTTATTGCATAGATAGGGAGTACTGTTCTGAGTACCTTACTTATAACAGTTTCATCAGAGATTGTTCCTCCAGAAGCTCTAATTGCACTTACACTTGCTTTGATTCTTTCAACATATTTTGCAATGTTTTCATCTTCCTTCATATTCATCTTGTCAAACTGTCCTCTTAGGCTTTTTGCTTTGGCTCTTTTCACATTTGCATCACCACCATATATTTTCTTCAGTGTCATCCACATTTCATATGCAGTAGTGCATTCTTTAATATCATCAAATTCTTCATAGCTGAGAGCAGATGCAATGTCTATCATCATGGTGTTATGAGTCTTTTTCTCTGCAATGTCTTCAATAGTTAATGCACCAGTAGGAACTACATATTCTTCATCAATGTATTTGCATCCTGAATCACCAATGGAAGCCAGATGAAGTCACATGAGACCTTGCCATGCTGAAAAGTTATCTCTGTTGAGCTTTGGAATTTCCCTCTTGTAAGACATCCTGATCTTTAGCTTAGGTCCTTGAAACCCTTCCTGCAAGCACCAAAAGCTCTGATACCAATTGATGGAATATGGATGAAGTGACTGAGAGGGGGGGGGGGGCTGAATCAGTCAACCATAAAACACTTCACAATTATTCCTTTCCAGATCCCTTAGGATATCTTAAAGAATATTATCTGTTTTAGCACTCGGTAAATAGATTGCAGTAACTTTGAAGATGCAAAAAGTATTAGCAAAATTATCTTTAGATATTCATCAGCACATGTATATGATTAAGATAGTAATTAAGAACACAGGAGACACAAGATTTAACGTGGAAACCCAATATGGGAAAAACCACCAATGTATCTAGATACTGATTTTCACTTTTATGAAGTGATGCCCGGTTAGAAGCCAACTCGGTAAAAGGTTACAAAACACACTGTTAGGTGTGACCTTGTTAGAGGATTTAATCACCCTGCAAGGAGTGGCCTGGTGAGAGGTCTTGAAAACAATTCAATGGAATTGTCACCTTGTTAGAGGATTTACAATATGGTTGTTAAACCAACTTGGTTAAGAGATTTAGAATTCATTGTTACAATGATAACAAAGATAACAATGAAAATGACCTGTATAGTAATGCAACTGCCTTGCTGATTACAGATCTCTGTTCTGCATAAGTCTGATCCTTCCTGATCGAATAAATCTCTGCTGCACCTCAAGGATATCTGATCATCCTTCGCAAATTCGCACACACCTTTTCTGCTTTTCTTCTTTTTAAATCTTCTGCTATATATCTTATTTATTTTTCACATTTGACCTTTTATTTATATGATTTTAGATTTTTCAAATCGACATTACTTAGCATAACAGTCGGCTGAATTAAGAAAACTTTATTTGCAAAAATCCTTCAAGGGCCGACAGTGCTCAGTGACCATAACTTTTACAATCTTTCAGAGACCGAGGGAACTCGGTAAACACTGACAATCCTTTACCTTCGATAACCGACTAAACTTGGTAAACACTAACTGTCCTTCGACAACCGATTAAACTCGGTAAACACTAACTTTCCTTTGGCGACCGACTGAACTCGGTAAACACTAACTTTCCTTTGGCGACCGACTGAACTCGGTAAACACTAACTTTCCTTTGGCGACCGACTAAACTCGGTAAATGCTAAATTTCCTTTGACGACCGACTGAACTCGGTAAATGCTGAATTTTCTTTGATAACCGAGTGGACTCGGTAAGCACTAATCTTCTTGTCTGGCAGACCAACTGAGCTCGGTAGGAACTGATTGCTACGGACTATGACATAGTGTGACATCAAAGACAATACATAATTTGAGTAGCAATTTCCTTCAGACAATTGTTTCCAACAAGAGTTAGTCTCTAGGTTTTTGGTATATCTTTCAGTGGATTTGGATTCAAGGTATGCAATCTTGAAGGATGATAGACAGGGTACTGAAGGATGTTCATTGGTTAGTGCAAGGTACAAAATGATTGGTGAGGTCATTTGTGGTCTATGTTCTGGTGATGGATTATCTAGGAGCTGACTTAGGAAATGAAGCCTATGTTTTGTTTGGTGAGCTTAAATTAAGGATGTCAGTTTTTAATTGTTGTAATAATTGTATAATTGTTCTAGACACTGTGTGTATCTTAGTAAGGGTTTATGTAATCATTTGTAAATTAGGAAAGCCTCATAGGCTGACCTGATCATTAAGAATTGTATTAAGGTATATATGTAGAATCTTATCTTTGGAAAAGGTATGAATCGAATGTATGTGATATAAAGAGGTTGTGAAAGTTGTGATCTTGTGTCTGTTGTATCTACAGTAGAGGTTTATGGGTGGACTTCATTGGAACTAATCAAGCAAAGATAGTTGCTAGAAAATAATTCAAAATATTGTGTATTTATTCATATACACCTATATTGTGAACAAGTGAGTTCTGAAGGTGGATTTAGCCTTCTTTGGGTAGTGAGCCCTCCCTTATTATTCTTGACTCCTAACTGTTAGAAAGTAAAGACCACCAGGATAACTGAGAGGGGAGGGGGGGTGAATCAATTATCTGATAATTAAACCATTTATCAACATTAACTTCAATATCAACTTCAATAGCTTTAAACCATATAATTAATGCAGTAACCAACCATAGAAAGATAATCATACATAATGACACAATAAAACAAGATATGTTAACTAGGGAACCTCTTGATCAAAGAGTAAACCCTGGTGGGAATGATGCCCACAAAATGATGCACTAATATGAAAGTTCCTTGTTAGAGGATGGACCGTGTTAGGAGTCTTATGAAATACATTCAGTACATATGAATCTCTGTTAGGAGATTTTGAATCCTTGTTAAAAGATTCTAACCCTGTTAGAAGTTATGGAAGACAGAAGGACCCACTGCCCAAACAACTTCAAGGCAAGATCTCTGAACTCACTATCCAACAGATCTTAGGATTATTCAATAGAATAATATGAAATATGTTACCTCCTTCACACTATGCCAAAACCACACTCTCTACTACACAAGATCACAAATCTAGATCTCTGTACTTCACAAGTCTTCCTTTATCATTGAATTAGCTCTTTTCTTCACTTCATGCATACATTCGCATCACAAATTTCACAACTTCATATCACAACTATTACATTCCTCTCATAACAAGGAAAATATTATTTCCTTTATACCACACTCAAATAATTACAAATGAGTCGGCATGCAAATACAAAATAATAATTTCAACACGCTACATCAAAATTACATAAAACTATCGGCTTCTAGATACAATAACTTTCCAATTGTGTGACCTCAAAGTTTGCACAGTGAACCACGCCACCACTATTGAGGCTCAAAATTCCCTTTAACTACATAGAATTAGATTTCATCCCAATTAGGAGATATCGTTTGATTACCAAAAATTGCTACATAGGAATACTGCCAGAATAGTGCTTCCACCAAAATGCTTATAACTTTCATGAATAAATAAATTTCTTTTTGGGCTCTTAACCATAGGCTAAAAACACAACAAAGAACATACCATCAATTGTGCATAACTCAATCTGCAATATAATATGTGCGCAAAACAAAATTGTGCCTGCTTTTCTGCTAAACTCCAGAATATCATTGTGTTGACATCAATAACAATCATAGTCATGAATGCAACAACCGCTACTATAGAATGACTACCAAAGGCTTTAGCATTCATTCCTAACAATTTCCCCCATTGGCATTGATGGCAACATAGATGAAAAATATCCAATGTTCCAAAAATCCAATCACTACTGCTCAACTAGACTGCTGCCCATCATCAATCAAATCTTGCTTTGTTATCCTATTCAATCTCTCCAATAAATGTAGTTCCTCAATGTTTTTCATGATTCTCTCCACCATTGACATCAACGACAGAAATTCTATCACTATGTCAAACAATAGCTCAATGTCAAAAGACACTATTCAAAAAATACATTCACAAGAGTCCTCAATGACTCAGCTCAGATACACATACTCCCCCATAGAGGAAGTACCAACATCCAATCTAGAAAATAGATAGGGCCATAAACCACTAGGCAGATGCAACCAACTACATCATTACTCAAAAGTAGGTTGGGGCATAACCCCAAACATACCTCTCAAATACTCAAATGTATCCTTAGGCAAAGGCTTAGTAAATATATCTGCTATCTGCTCCTTTGTGCTTATGTACTCTAGTCTGACTTCTTTATCTGCAACTTTATTCTTTATGACCTTAAACTTATCAAATGCTTTAGATTTTTCTTTCAAAAATGCAATCCACATCATTCTTGTAAAATCATCAACAAGAATCATAAAATACATTTCTCCATAGAATCCTCTAGTCTTAGTAGGACTTCTCAAGTCTGTATGAACAATCTCCAACTTTTCTATAGATGTGAACTTCTTGCTAGGAAATGAACTCCTTTTCTTCTTAACCATCACACATTCCTTGCAAATCATGTTAGTAGGCTTCATAATCTTAGGTAAATCTCTTACTGCAAGTGTAGAACTTACTTTCACAATATTATCAAATTTTATATGACAAAACCTTCTATGCCATAACCAACTATCATCAATCTTAGTCATCAAGCATGTCATCTCAGTAGGGTTCAACTGAAATACATTACCTCTGGTTCTAGATCTAGTTCCAATTAGATTTCCATCTTTATCCTTAATCACACAAGTTTTCTCAGTAAACCAAACTTGATATCCCTTATCCACTAACTATCCAACACTTAAAAGATTATATTTCAATTCATCAACAAAGTAAACATCATCAGTATTAGTCTTTCCATCAAGAGTAATAGATCCTATACCTTTAATCAAATAAGGTGCATTGTTACCAACTCTAACAATTCCTCCATCATAATTGTTAAACTTTATGAATTTTCCTTTATCACCAGTCATATGATGTGAAAAATCATTGTCTATAATCCAATCAGCTTTCTTTTCAACTTGGGAAACTAAGGCTTTTTCTTCTTTAATATCAGATTCATAATTTTCTTCCTTAATTGCTACAAATCCTATGTCATCAAAGTTATCATTATCACTGTCACTCAAATGTCTTTCAATTCCTGCTTCAATTTTTTCATCATTTGCATAATAACATTCTTTAGATCTTCTAAGCTTAAAATTGTTTCTATACTTCTTAACTCTCTTAGGACACTTAGATGCACAATGACCATATTCTTGACATGTCCAACATTTAAAGATTTTCTTACCATCTGGTTCTCTTTTCACAAGCAAGGCAATACCTTCTTCAATCTTCTTATCTTCATCAGATTTGGATCTGCTACTACTAGCATAATCTCCATTCACACTTGTACTTCTAGACAAAGTAGGTCTGATGCTAAGAGCACTGAATGTTGTCTCCACTCTAGGTAGTTCTCCTGATAATCTCAAATTCATCTCTGCTGCTTCCAATATTACAAGAAGAGTCTCTCTTGAAAAGTTTGGTGTACAAGGTATCACTTGTTCAATCATTTGTGTAGTCTGCTTGAATACCGGTGTCAATCTTCTCAAAATCTTCCATATTACTTCATTCTCTATCTTTTCACCTCCACAAGACTTTATTCCTGCAACAATTTCTGACATCCTACCAATATAGCTTCTAACAGATTCATCTTCCATCATTCTTATGTCTTCAAATGCACAAATCCAATTATGTAACCTAGCTTTTTTTGCATGTTCATCACCTTCAAAATTAGAATGTAAAGCTTCTCAAATATCATGAGATTTAGTTAAACCTTTTACCTGATTGTATTCATTCTCTAGAAGTGCTGATAAAAGTGCTTCTCTTGCAAGTATGTTACACATAAATAGATCTACCTCATCTTTAGAACTTGTTTCAAGATTGTCTTCTTTAATTATAGTCCTTTCATTCTTTGTAATCAACCAATAACCTGGTCCTAAATACAAGAGACGTGTCTTCATCTTTTCCTTCTAGCTGTCAAAATTTACTCCATTAAACTTAGGGCTTTCTTTCCTTAAATTCACCATACATCTCCTTAAGTTGTTAAACTTCTCTTTCAAGGACCTGTTGCTCTGATACCAATTGTTAGAAAGTAAAGACCACCAGGATAACTGAGAGGGAGGGGGGGGGGGTGAATCAGTTATCTGATAATTAAACAATTTATCAACATTAACTTCAATATCAACTTCAAAAACTTTAAACCATATAATTAATGCAGTAACCAACCATAGAAAGATAATCATACACAATGACACAATAACATGAGATATGTTAACTAGGGAACCTCTTGATCAAAGAGTAAACCCAGGTGGGAATGATGCCCACAAAATGATGCACTAATATGAAAGTTCCTTGTTAGAGGATGGACCCTGTTAGGATTCTTATGAAATACATTTAGTACATATGAATCTCTATTAGGAGATTTTGAATCTTTGTTAAAAGATTCTAACCCTGTTAGGAGTTATGGAAGACAGAAGGACCCACTGCCCAAACAGCTTCAAGGCAAAATCTCTGAACTCACTATCCAATAGATCTTAAGATTATTCAATAGAATAATATGAAATATGTTACCTTCTTCACACTATGCCAAAACCACACTCTCTGCTACACAAGATCACAAATCCAGATCTATGTACTTCGCAAGTCTTCCTTTATCACTGAATTAGCTCTTTTCTTCACTTCATGCATACATTCGCATCACAACTTTCACAACTTCATATCACAACTATTACATTCCTCTCATAACAAGGAAAACATTCCTTCCTTTATAACACACTCAAATAATTACAAATGAGTCATCATGCAAATACAAAATAATAATTTCAACACGCTACATCAAAATTACATAAAACTGTCAGCTTCCAGACACGATAACTTTCCAATCGTGTGACCTCAAAGTTTGTGCTATGAACCACATCACCACCAATGAGTCTCAAACTTCCCTTTAACTGCATAGAATCAGATTTCATCCCAGTTAGGAGATATCCTCCGATTACCAAAAACTGCTACACATACTGCCAGAATACTTCTTCCACCAAAATGCTTATAGCTTTCATGAATAAATGAATTTCTTTTTGTTCTCTTAACCATAGGATAATAACATAAAAAAGAACATACCATCAATTGTGCATAACTCAATCTACAATATAAGATGTGTGCAAAACAAAACTGTGTCTGCTTTTCTGCTAAACTCTAGAATATCACTGTGTTGACATCAATGACAATCATAGTCATGAATGCAACAACCATTGCTATAGAATGACTACCAAAGGCTTCAACATTCATTCCTAACACTAACAGGGTTTGTCCTTTAACAAGGACCTTGTACTATAATGATTTAATAAGGTCCTAACAGGGCTAAATCTTCTAGCAAGGATACTATACTCTTAGTACATTATTTGTGGGTGCTAATTACCACTGGATTTTTTTTACCTTTAACAGGGTTTCCCCGACACCAAAATATTGTGTTGTTGTATTGAGGTTTATTGTGGTCATTGGATCTGATATTGCAGCTACTTAAATTTTAAAGTTTAATAGTCTTCTTGACAACTGATTCACCACCCCTCTCATTTCTATTGTGGACTATTATTCCTAACCATTGGTATCAGAGTGTGTGATCCTCAAAGAGAAAGCTTAATAGCTTGAGGTGATCTTAGAGATGGCACTATATAGGAAGGATAGTCCTAAATTTGATCCTAAGAACATTGAAAGTTGGAAGAACAAGATGTGAACACGCTTGTTATGTTTGGGCATAGACTACTAGATGATTACAAAGAAGAAGGTAGCCTTGAAGACTAAGAATGATTTTCCATTTGTTACTGATCATGAGAAGTTATTCTCATATAACATGGTCACAACAGAAGCACTGATCAACACACTATCTGAAGGTGAGTTCATTGAAGTTAAAGACTTAGATTTGGCACATGAAATTTGGAATAGATTAGAAGCATTATATGAATGAGACAAATATACCAAGCAAGCGATGTTAAAAAACTAGAAAAAAAGGATGTTGAAGCTGCAAATGAAGGATGATGAAAGCATTAGTGCTTATGTTCAAAGGGTTATAGAAGTTGTAGTTGGAATCAGAAATTGTGGAGGCACTTTTGATGAAGAGGAAGTTGTTGCAAAGATCCTCAGATCATTGACTCCTGTATAGAAGTTCAAGACTATGTCTAGTCAAGAGACTATACCCCTGACTATGAAATTTAGTAGAGAAATGTTGATTGCAAAATTGAATACCTTTGAAGCTGCTAAAAAGGGAGATTTTGTACCAAAATTAGAATATGCATTCAAGGAATCTGCACACAAGAAAATGCCTGCACTTTCAAGGTCGAGTAGTGAAGACCTAAGAGAAGAGCTTGGTGAGTATGATGAAGAATGGGAATAGATAATGGTAGGAGAAAGAAAGATGGATGAACTTGTTGCACTGATTGCTAGAAGAGAAAAGAGAGGAAAGGGAAAATTTGAAGGCAAGTTATCCTTGAAATATTTTTCATGCAATAAAGTAGGTCATTTTGCATCTAGATGTCCTACAAGAGTCCCTAAATACAAACCTAATTTTTCCAAGATTAGAAAAGATAAAGAATATTATTATGCTAGTGAAGGCATCTCTGATGATGATTTAGATTATTAAGAGATTGGATTTGTTGCTAATAAAGATGAACCAGTGCATGAGGAAAAGGCTTTAGTATCTCATGTTGACAAGAAAACTAAATGGATAATAGACAATGGTTTCTCCCACCATATAAATGGTGATAAAAACTTTTGGAAACTGGGTAAAATCACAATAAGTTGTCACCCTTTTACAAAGGAAAAGGCTAAGAAAATCAAAGTTGTTCAACTTCAATAGTATAAAAATGACATTTATGTCTAGAATTTGAATATGATGTAAACTAATTAAATGTGATAAAATGGATGAAGTTTATGATTAATATTTTTAATAATTTTTTTGAGTAAGAATTGATATTTTTTAAAAAAATTTGAAGATGATTTTTTAGTTGCTGAAAAATGGTGAAAATTAGGGGTCTAGTTCCCACCAAAAAATTATATGTAAATAAACATTTTTTCCCCTAATTTCAAAATATGTCATGGATGACATATATAGATAGTGCATGAATAAATAAAAATTAGTTTGTGACCTATATTTTTTCTTTTATAACAATTCAAATTCCAACTCACTAAAATTGACAGTGTTCATCTCGCAACATATTTTTTATAAAAAATCTATCCCAATCAAAAAAAGAAATATATATTCTTGAAAATGACTCTCTCCTCTAGTGCACCATATGTTTTTAAAATTTATTTAATATGATTTACTACTTTTTTCTTTCTTCGAATCAACATCTCCTTGACTGTTAAAATACCTACTTGCAATATTTTTTAATTACAATAAACTATGTCCAATTAAAACACTATAAAATCTATATGAGGATATTCTTGACTCTGACCTCTACAAAAGGAATTTTTTTTATTTTAAAAAAAATATAATGAAAAAGATTAGGAGTTATTGAAATGCCACTTTTCTAAAATAATTTTATTTTTATGGTAATTGGACCCAAAGTGGTATAAAAAATGCATTTAATAGATATTTCCAATTGGAAAAGTTAAAAAACTTATCTAACTTAGCTGGAATAAATCTAGCTAGACCATATGTTTGACCAAAATTAATTTTTAGTTAGAAATACTAAAATTCAGCTGTGCTGATAAGTTAGCCTAAATGGTGACACTTGATTGTGCTTTTACCCAACTACAATTGAAGCAATTGTTGTATTGTCATTGATGTCAAACCTTAATTGGTAAGACTATTGCTAGCTAAGAAAGTACTATATCTATCAATTTATGAGAAGGATTAGGGAAAGGTTGGTAACAATAGAACCTAGGGAAAGGTTGAGTTATATTGATACTTCAATGAGTACTTGATTATATCACACAATGATAACATAATGTATTATTTATCTAAGTATAAAGCAAGACTGAATAAGTAGGCTTATCTGAGAAAAAGTGAAGAAATCTAGTTTAAGCTGAGTGATGTTATTGTTGACTAAGAGCCAGTATATGCCGAGTAAATTTAGTGTTGAGTGAACATCAGTTTACTACTGAGTGATAGTATTTACCGAGTGAGAAATAAAGAGGTGACTGAGTTCCGCAATGATGACCAATAATTTCAACACTGTATTGACCGAGTGTCAATAATTTACATTTGAGGGAGAATTTAGATTTCTAGCAGACATTATTGAATTCTTGGGTTATGTAAACCATGTTGACTTTATTTATAAAGTGAATGCAGTATTTAATGCACAGTAAACCATTTTATTGTGATTTTATTAAGGAGATTGAAGATGTTTCTAGAAGGATGGATGAAGAACTTAAATGTTGGAAGGATTCGATGGATCTGACCTAAACCTAAGATCTACGAAGGAGATATAGCGAAAAAAGAAAGTACTATTTGTTGAAGAGATATAAGATAACCTAGCAGGAGGTTGAGAGTATAACGGATGCTAGAAGTTGTTGATGTTATTGACTGACAAAGAAGAAAGGTTGAACGTGAAGAAGTTGATTAGAGTTGTGATTTCTTAAAGGTCTTTTCGAGTAGATCAGTGATGGAGATGGAAATGGTACTCAGTCAGTAAGCCAACATATATGTACAAATTGGATCTGTTATTTGAAAAGTGAGTTGTATGTTTTTTGGATCAATACTACTATAAAATTTTTAACCATTGTATCAATTAAATCCTTTAATCAAGGTTGACCTAATAGGTATTATATAAATCCTTTAATCAAGGTTGCATTCTAATGGAATGTACTTAAATCCTCTAACAAGGTGCACTCTTAACAAGGTGATTGAAATCCTTTAATAGACTCACACCTAGCAGTGTGTTTGTAACCTTTGATAGGGTTGGGTTTTCACAAAGCTCACTTCAGAAGAGTGAATATATTAGTAGCATGTTACAAAGTGGTTTTTCAAAAATTTTGTTTCCACTATAAATCTTGGTGTCAAACTTGTGTGGATGTTTTGGTGTTAAACATTATTATGTATTACAAGTTAAATACTATTAGATAGTGGACTGTATTGTTGTCTATTTCTGGTATACATTCTATAATGAACGAGTAGCTCTTGGTTATTATATCTGAATTTTTTGAAGCGATTGAAAGTTTGTTTTATACATCTAGACCTGAGAACAACTGATTCACCCCCCCTCTCTATTGTTATAAATCATATTAATAATTGGTATCAAAGCTATTGGAGCTTACTTAGGTCAAGTTTGGAGGTACTTGAAGTAAATGATCAAGATGTATAAAAAGGAGGTACCGAAGCTGAATAAGGAGAACTTCCCTCCATGATAGATTTTGATGAAACTGCACCTAGCTGGTATTGGTGGCTCAACAAAATATGATGTTGAAAATGACTATGTTACACCTATTGCACCTTTTACTACCGAGGAGATCAAAGCTAAACATGAACACAACCAAGCCATGTTGGAGATTGCATCTTCCTTAAGCTATCTTAAATTTGAGGACATAAAAAATTGTACCAATGCAAAGAAAATGTGGTACACTCTTGCAAATATCTATGGTGGCGACATGAATGTACTAAGGGCAAAAGATGAAAGTCTAAGAAGTAAGTTTGATGAAATGAAATGCAAGAAGGTGACAATATTGCTCAGTATTGTGGTAGAATCAAGGAAGTTGTAAATGCTATTAGAGGAGCTCATGGTAATATTAATGATGAAACTATTATTGGAAAAGTTCAAATAATTTTTCTTCCTATATATGCCATTAGAATCTCAACAATTCAAGAATCTAGATGAAACCCTATTAACACTCTAACTTTGGAAATTCTTGTTGGTAAACTTACTACTTTTGAGCTTTCTAACTATGATAACTATACTCTTGCAAATGTTGAATCTACATTCAAGTCACAAATGGTTTTGCAAAAGTCTAAGAAGGAAAAAGAAAAATGTATAAGTGAGAGTGAAAGTGATACTGACACATCTGATGAAGAGGTAGAGGATCTGGAAGCTCTTATGGCCAGAAGATTTAAGAGGGGGAAAGGAAAATATAAAGGTAAACTTCCTATCATATGTTTTTCATATGACAAAGTTGGCCATATAGCTGCAAGATGTCCTAACAGGGATAACAAAGATGAGGAAAATGATAGTAAATACAAGCATAAGAGAGAAAGAAGAGGTTAACGAAGGTAAAAGGACTACAAGGACAAAGGGAAGAAATACTGCTATATTGCTGAATAAGAAACTGACACTGATGATGATGATTTTGAAATTGAAGTAGTTTATGTTTCTATGAAAGATGAGTCTTATGAAGATGAGAAAACTGCACTTGTTTCTTATGTGAGAAAAGGTGATAAATGGATTATTGATAGTGGTTTCTCACATCATATGAGTGGTGATAAAAGTAAATTTGATACCCTAGATCATTACAAAGGTAGAAGTGTTAAGTTTGGTAATGATGCACCATATCCTATAAAGGGTAAAGGTTTGATTAAGCTAATCAATAAAATTACTTGTGAAAATAATTATTGGGTTCAAGGTCTTAAATATAACTTTCTAAGTGTTGCAAAACTCAATAGCACTGGTTACCAAGTGGAATTTCATCATAGAAAGGCCAAAATATTAGATGCCAGTAGTGAACTAATTGGAAGTGGAGAGCAAGCTAGAGGTAACTTGTTCTATCTAGATTTATCTGAAGAGACATGATTGATTGCATAGTTTGATGATGTTTGGTTATGGCATAAGAGGTTATGTCATGTTAATTTTGAAAATCTAGCAAATATTAGTAAAAGGAAGAAAGTGAGAGGTTTTTCAAGATTGAAGAAACCTGATAATGTGATATGCAAACAATGTCAGTTGGGTAAAATGACAAAGTCTAGTTTCAAGAGCAAGACCTTTACTTCTAAAAATGATTTAGATTTAGTTCATACTAAACTTTGTAGACCTATGGGTGTACAAAGCTATTGTGGTGCTAAATACTTTATTCATTTTGTTGATGATTATACTAGGATGATGACTGTAATGTTTCTAAAAGAAAAATCTGATGCATTTCAATTGTTTAAGTGGTATATGGCTAAGGTTGAAAAGGAGATAGGTAGGAACTTGAAATTTATAAGATCTGACCAAGGTGGAGAGTTTATATCAAATGAGTTCAATCTATTCTACTATGATAGAGGAATCAAGAGACAAATGTTTGCACCTAGAACACCTCCACAAAATGGTATAGCTGAGAGGAGGAACAAATCTATGATGGACTGTGTAAGGACATTAATGATTGAGAAGAATGCTGCCAATAGGTACTATAGAGAAGCTGTATGTACCAACTTTTATACCTTTAATTGAGTGAAAATAAAAAAGAGGTACAAATGTTACACCTTATGAGCTATGGCATGGTTATGCACCTAATGTAAAATACTTTAGAATCTTTGGAAGTAAATGCTATATATTAAAGGATAATAGGAATGGAAAATTTGATGCAAAAAGTGATGAGGGCATATTCTGAGGTTATTCCACAAAGAGTAAAGCTTACAAGTGTTTGAATACTAACACTAACAAAATTTTGGAAAGTGGAAATGTGAAAGTTGATGAATATGCATAAAAGAATGAGCATGAAAGAAAAAGAAAACTTGAGGATTATAGATATTTTATCTATATGGAAGAAGGAGAGGAGAGTAACACACCTGCACTTGATGTAGAGTCTCAGGTAAGTAATGTCGAGCATCAGGAAGAAAATGTCAAGCATCAGGAAGGTGTTGCCAAGCATCAAGAGGATGTTGCCAATCATCAGGAAGAAGTTTCCAAGCAATCATAGGTTGAATCTAATAATCTTATTGATGAACATGAAGAGCAAGGAGAAAAGAAAACTAAACCTACTCTGACACAGTATGCAACAAGACATTAGAGGCCTAAACAAATCATTAGAGATAAAGATACTATAGTTCTAACCAGAAGCAAGTTGAGAGACCCTACATGTCTGTTGTGTGAATTTGAGCCTACGAAAACAAGGGAGGCATTAGAAAATGAAAACTAGATTCAAGCCATGAATGAGGAAATAGATCAAATAAAAAATAATGATACCTGGACTCTGGTGCTGAGACCAGAAAACAAAAAAGTCATTGGAACAAAGTGGGTATTTAGAAATAAGCTCAATGAACATGGAGAAATCACAAGGAACAAAGCAAGGCTAGTATGCAAGGGTTATGCTCAAGAAGAAGGAATAGACTATGGGGAGAAATTTTCCCTAGTAGCAAGATTAGAAGGAGTAAGGACTTTACTTGCATATGTTGCTTACAAAGATTTCAAGGTATACGAAATTAATGTTAAATCTGCATTTTTGAATGGTATATTAGAAGAACAAGTGTATATTGAGCAGCTTGAAGGATTTGTTGACCCAAACAAGAGAAATATGGTTTGTGTTACCCAAATTTTCCTATGCATACAAATTTGGCTAAAATCCATCCTAGGGTCTCTATTTTTACCTTGCCAAGCATCCCTAAAAATTTCATGGTTTTGTGTGTGGTTTCCTAGCCTCTACAATTCTTTTTATTCCCTGGTTTACAATTTAAAATATTCACAAAAGTAGTTGTTGAGCCAAGTAAACCCTAAAAAACCTAAGTCTTTTTCTAATTTTTTGTTACTTTATCGGCCACTTATATTTCATCAATTCACACGTGCACTTTAATCCTATTGGTTGGTCACGGGTTCTCTTATTTCCCCAGTGGTTACCTTTTCCATTCGGTGATTTGGTGATTGTAGTGATTCTCTTAGTCGCTTAATGTTTCACGGTGACCGCTAAATGACTAGGGACTTAGTGAATGGTTAGCTTCCCTTCACTCGCGTGTTTGCTAAGAGGATCAGTGGTCTTTTTATGTGGGGTCCTGGTTAAAAGATCTAACGACTGTCTGATGATCTAAAGGGTTTGTGTCAGAGCATCAGATCATGCACTGACCATCGATTTCACTTTGTTTTCAAAGCCTTGTGGGTGGGTCCTCATTTGCTGATGTGCTTGAATATGATTGGTCCACATAGCGATGACTAAGATATACAGTGGGGCTATGTCAGAGTATCGACAAAGATATGAGGATCAACGGTTGGCATAAAAGTGAAAGGAATCTTTCTAACATATGAGATCATGTGCCCGCCATTGGATCTTCCAAGTGTTTGGGTTCCGTCAGGTGGGTCCATGCCGGGTTAGGGTGACATGCTATATTTTGATTGGTCGAAGTAAAGATAAATGTCAATGGGTCCAGTGCTACGTGTTGCTAACATGCATATTTTTTATTAGTTGTCATGTGCTTACGGGGCTTCATTTGTCAGTCTTATGTGTCATGGGGTCCCAGTTCTAAAAGGATCTATGGCTGGCACATGATCAGATGGAATATTCAAGGCACATGAGATGATGCACCCACTATTAGATTGGAATCTATTTGTAGTGGGTTCATTGTCAAAAAGGTTGCTGAGGTGGTTGCTGATGGAGCGATCGGAACAAATAGAAAGGTGACATGTGGCAGCCTGGGCCTAGGGTTTGAAAGAATTCTATGAATCAGTCACTAAAGGGGTTTCTCTTGTTCGCTTAATGAAACTAGGGTAAGATAAAAGACTTAACGATTCAGCAAAAAGCCTTGTTTGCTGAATCGCTTAATCGGACCAGGGTTAAGAGAAGGATTTCATGAATGAGAAAAGGTCTTCGATCGCATGGTCGTCGAATGACTCGAAGGAAGAAGGGGTCGAGGTGGGTCCAAATATGTTGACATGATGATTTTCTCACTTCTCATTGGCCGCTAACTTCCAGGTGGTGTTTGACTTGTCAAAAATGGGTTTTTAGCTATTTTTCATGTGCATCATGATCGTTCATCTGTCGGGAAGGGTTTCTAATCGATAACTATGTTTTAATTTTGAGCTTTGCTAGCCATTACCATTTGAATTTGAATATCTCTACGAAGGTTTTTTGCTAGGGTTTTGTTCTCGCGGACATGCACGACAAGATGGGTAGCTGGAATTTAATTCTTTAGGACAGTGGAAGTTGGAAGGATGATGATGGATGATCTGATCATCAGCACCATAGATTTTGCAGGGTACTGTGTCATGTTCTTGCACTAGAGAAGTATGAGAGTTTGTGCCACCTTTTGGCCGATGTTGTTACCCAAGGAAGTAAGATTAGATTGAGAGCCTTCATGGCTTAGTGGAGTTGCAGGTGGGTAGATGGATCAAGGTTGTTGTGTCTGTAGGAGGGCTTATTACAGGATCAGCACATAAAGAAGAGATATGATTTGATCACCAACTGTTCTCAGAGATTTGACAATCAGTCATCAATTTTTTGCTAGGGTTTGATTATTGTATTGTAAAAAATCTTGTAACCCTAGTTAGTTTTCACTCCTGCTTGCTTAGAGGAGATGTATATAGTTTTTTTTTGAGAGCTTTAGAAAGAAGAATTTGACTTTTGTAAAAGAAGAGTTGCACAATTGTAAAGAAGAAAATATATTTTGTTAGAAGGCTATCTATGGCAATTTTCTTGTCCACTGGTTTTCTACAGTTGTAAATTCCCATTGATTATTCAGATATTGAAGATATTTTGTGACATTTCTCATGTCCCTATGCCTTCTTGTGTGAATTATCTCTTATTGAATCAAAGTATATGATATTTTTTGGTGGTATCTTAGGGTTCTAGATCCTTCTTTCTTTCTATAATTTTGTGTATCATTGTGGATGATTTGATGTGAGTGCTTTTGTGGGTACACTTCAACCCCTTAAATATCTTGTCTCATTCCTATACCAAGTTGTAGAGGTGAATGTTTGTTTGCAGGTTATAGATTGATGTCTAAACTCTGAGGGTGTTATTGTTTGTGAAAGAATCTCTCTTTCCACTCTTTTCACCTACAGACCCTTCTATGAAGTACTTATGCAAACCTATTCATTGAGTTGTGATCTCCTAGACCTGATTTGTCCATTAATTTCATCCTCTATACTGAGATCCAAACCCTAATTTTGATGTATCACCTAGTAGGTAGTTTTCTTTCAGTCATTTCCCTTTCAAGCATTCCTTCTATCCCTTTCCCTAAAAAGTTTACTTTTCATGTCTAGAAGAAAATTAAGGTGATTATCCAATAGGAACCAACCTAGAACTTGGAGGTCTCATCTTAGTTAGCATAGGTCCCACAACCTGGAGATGATTCCCATGTTATACTAGGTTATCAAGACTACGAGAGCTTGAAACAAGGGTGCAAAATTAGTGTATAATATTTTGTAAGTTGAACAAGGCACTGTATGGTTGGAAGAAAGCCCCTAAAGCATGGTATGAGAGGGTACACAATTACCTAATATAGATTGGATTCTCAAGGACAAATGACACCAACAATCTGTACATGAAAGATGAAGAAGGTAAAGGGATTTTTTTAGCTAATTTTTTTGTAGATGATATCATATTTGGTGGACAAGATGCCTTGTGTAAGAAATTTTCAAAAGAGATGAAAACTGAGTTTGAAATATCTATGTTTGGTGAGATAAAGTTCTTTGTTGGTTTCAAGTCTATCAGATGGAGAGAGGTATTTTTATAACAAAGTCTAAGTATATTAAAGAGATACTAAAAACCTTTGGTATGGAGGACTCAAGGCCAGTAAATACTCCCATGGCTACAAGACATAAACTATCTAGAAATGATGATACTACTAAAGTGAACCAAAACTCTATATAGATCCATGATTGGAAAGTTGCAATATGTTGTTCATAGTAGACTAGATATTTCTGTAGCAATTGGGATTCTGGCAAGATTCTCTGCCAATCCTAAGGAAAGTTATATGATGGCTATGAAGAGGACACTAACATATCTAAAAGGAACATAAGACTTTGGACTATACTACAAGAAGCATAAAATTTTTGACCTAAGAGTCTATATTGATGTAGATTGGGCAGGAAATGTAGATGACAGAAAAAGTACTAGTGGTGGAGATTTCTTTCTTGGACAGATACTAGTTTCCTGGACAACCAAGAAACAAAATTGCATTTCCCAATCTACAGCTAAGGCCAAGTATGTAGCAGTTGTAGTGAACTATTCAAACCTGGTATGTATAAAGCAATTTTTGAAAGGCATGAAAGAAGAGATCACTGAACCAATTGTTTTATACTGTGACAACACAAGTGCTATCAACATATCTAAGAACCTAGTGATGCACACAAAGACCAAACATATTGCCATCAAGTATCATTACTTGAGGGAACTAGTATAAGATAAAGAATTGAGAATGGAATATGTGAATAAAAAGGAACCACTAGTAGACATATTCACAAAAGCTTTATCTAAGGATGCTCATGCATATCTTAGAGGTAAATTAGGGGTGCTTCACCTAACTGAGCCTACCTAGTCAAGCTAGGAGCACTGCATCAAATGTGCAACACAGAATATCTGACAAATTGATGTAGAAAAGGTCACACTTTTGAAATAGTCTAGAGTTGTGAAAAAGAATAGCAAAGCTATAAATAGTCATAAGTAAGATGACAAAGGGAGAAACATTGTTACTAAACTGACAAGATGATATCTACATCTAAAAGATTCAAGTTCGAGTTGCTTCTTTGGAATTATTGTCAAAGAGGGAGAAAACACATGGAAGATACACATGGTGAGATTCAGAGGGAGTTACTGTGTGGTTAGTCAACCAAGCTAGCAGAGTGATTCAAAATCAAAATGAAGCTAAGTATATTAAAAATATTTCTAATGCACTGAAAAGTTTTTGTTTAGTTGGTGAATCATGTGTTATTCATATGGTGTTGCCATTAATGCAAAAGAGGGAAATTGTTGGAAACTATAATTGACGCAATTGTTTATTTTCATTGATGTCAAACCTTAACTGGTAAGACTATTGCTATCTAAGAAAGTACTATATCTATTAGTTCATGAGAAGGATTAGGGAAAGGTTGAGTTATCTTGATACATCAATGAGTACTTGATTATATGGCACAATGATAACATAATGTATTCTTGAGAAAAGTAAGAAGCAAGACTAAACCAATAGGCTTAACTGAGAAAAAGTAAAGAAATCTAGTTTAAGCCAAGTGATGTTATTGTCGACTAAGAGCCAGTATATGCCGAGTAAATTTAGTGTTGACCGAACATCAGTTTATTGTCGAGTGACAGTATTTTCTGAGTGATAAATGAAGAGGTGATTGAGTTGCACAGTGATGACAGAGGAGTTGAACACTGTATTGACTGAGTGTCAATAACTTACTTTTGAGGGAGAATTTAGATTTCTAGCTGACATTGTTGAATTCTTGGGTTATGTAAAATGTGTTGACTTTATTTATAAAGTGTATGGAGCATTTAATGCACAGTAAATCATTTTATTATGATTTCATTAAGGAGATTGAAGATGCTTCTAGAAGGATGGATGAAGAACTTAAATATTGGAAGGATTCGATGGATCCAACCTACACCTAAGATCTATGGAGGAGATTAAGCAAAAAAAGACAGATCTATCTATTGAAGAGATATAAGATAACCTAGCATGAGGTTGAGAGTATGGCATATGCTGGAAGTTGTTGATGTTATTGATTGACAAAGCAAAAAGGCTTAAAGTGAAGAAGTTGATCAGAGTTGTGATTACTTGAAGGGTTTTCTAAGCAGATCAGTGATGGAGATAGAAATTGTACTCAATTAGCAAGCCAACATATATGTGCAAATTGGATATGTTATTTGCAAAGTGAGTTGTATGTTTTTTAGATCAGTATTACTAAATAATTTCTAACCACTGTATCAATTAAATCCTTTCATCAAGGTTGACATAACAGTCATTGTATAAATCCTTTAATCAAGGTTGCATTCTAATGGAATGTACTTAAGTCCTCTAACAAGGCACAATCTTAACAGGGTTTTTGAAATCCTTTAATAGGGTCACATCTAGCAGTGTGGTTGTAATCTTTGACTGGGTTAGCTTTTCATGGAGCTCACTTTAGTAGAGTGAATATATTAGTAGCATGTTACAAAGTGGTTTTTCCCAAATTAGGTTTCTACTATAAATCTTGGTGTCAAACTTGTGTGAATATTTTGGTGTTAAACATTTATGTGTTTTAAAATTTAAATGCTATTGGATAGTGGACTGCATTGTTATTTGTTTCTAGTATACATTCTGTAATGACCGAGTATCTATTGGTTATTATATCTAAATTTTTTGAAGTGTTTGAAAGTTTGTTTTCTACATCTGGACCTGAGAACGACTGATTCACCATCCCCCCTCTCTTTTGTTCTAAATCATATTAACAAAAATTAAGTTTATCAAGTTAGTAAACTATGATGGTGTTGTTGTAAGATTTGGAGACGATCTTCCCAAATCTATCATAGGTGTACGATCTATTACCTTGGATGGAAAGACTAACACTGATAATGTGTTACTTTTTGAAGGACTGAAACATAATTTTTAAGTGTTGGACAACTGATGGATAAGGAATTTCAATTGGGATTTGTTAATGGTAAATGTTTTATCAGAAGAAAAGAAGGAAAGTTGATTGCCACTGGTACAAAGTCTAGAGGTAATGTATTGGAATTAAACACACCTGGACCCTCTTATTATTTTGTGAAGGTAGATGACAGTTGGTTGTGGCATAGAAGATTTTGTCATGTTAATTTTGATAACATTGTGAAGGAAAGTATGATGAATGTAGTAATAGATTTGTCAAAGATTATGAAACCATCTAATACTGTATGCAGAGAATGTGATATGGGAAAATAGACCCGAAGAAGTCACAAAAGAAAATCATATACATCAAAAGGAAAGTTAGATCTGGTACATATAGATCTGTGTGGTCCCACAAGAACAAAATCTTACTATGGTGAAAGGTATTTCATTGTCTTTGTTGATGACTTTTCTAGGATGATGTGGGTTACTTTTTTGAAAGAGAAATTAGAAGCATTTGACAAATCCAAGTTGTTTAAAGAAAAAGTAGAGAATGAATTGGGTTTGAAAATACAGTTTCTAAGATCAGACAGAGGTGGAGAGTTTACATCAAATTTATTCAATTCATACTACAAAGAGCATGGAATAAGGAGACAAACATTTTCTCCTAGGACTCCATAGAAGAATGGGATTGCAGAGTGAAAGAACATGACTATACTTGATGCTACTAGGACAATGTTGATTGAATGAAATGTACCACATGTACATTGGAGGGAAGTTTTTGGGACAACAATGTACACACTAAAGTGAATTCAAATTAGAGAAGGTACAAGTAAAACTCCATATGAACTATGGTTTGATCATAATCCTACTATAAAATATTTCAAAATATTTGGTAGTAAGTGTTATATCAAGAGAGATGATGAGATAGGGAAGTTTGATGCTAGAAGTGATGAATGAATCTTCCTTGGTTACTCTGTTAAAAGAAAGGCTTAAAAATGTTTCAATATAAGATTGAGGAAGATGATTAAAAGAAACAATGTAAGAATAGATGAGAAGTTTTAGATACAAGAAAGAATGTATGACAATAATCAGATTACATAGATAAAAAGAAGTTACTACTTCTACAAAAGGAGAAGAAATTTTTGAGGAAGAAAATGAAAAAGAGGCTTGTGATGCTAACACAAGTAAGGCTACTGAGACTCCTGAAAGACCAAGGTATGTAAAAAATAACCATCCTGAAAATCAAATTATTGGCAATACCAGTCAGGAAGTGCTAACTAGATCAAAAGTTAGAGGAGAAATTTGTTTGATTTATCAAGTTGAGCTAAAACCTACAGATGAAGCATTTAAACATGAATCTTGGATAAATGCTATGAAAGAAGAATTGGATCAGATAAAGAAGAATAATACTTTGGAACTGGTTCCTAGACCTAAAAATAAAAATGTAATAGGAACAAAATGGGTTTTTAGAAACAAAATGGATGAAGGAACTGTTGTAAGGAACAAAGCAAGACTAGTCTATAAGAGATACTCATAGTAAGAAGGCATAGACTGTGAAGAAACATTTTCTGATGTTGCTATAATAGAGGTAGTAAGATTGTTCCTATCTTATGCCGCACATAAAAACTTCAAAGTGTATCAAATGGATGTAAAATCTGCATTTATGAATAGAGATCTTGAAGAAGAAGTCTATATAGAACAACCAGATGGATTTCCTCTATGCGGAGATAAAGACATGGTGTGCAAATTAAAGAAAGCTTTGTATGGGCTGAAGCAAGCTCCTAGAGCTTGGTATGCAAGGCTAGACAAGTATCTACTTAGGCTTGGATTCAGAAAAGGTAATGTGGATTGTAATTTGTATTTAAGAACTAGTGAAGATGGAATCCTGATAATAGAAGTATTTGTGGATGACATTATCTTTGGAGGTAATGACGATCTATGTAAGAAATTTTCTAAAGAAATGAAAAGTGCATTTGAAATGTCCATGATAGGTGAAATGAAATTCTTTCTTGGATGGAAAATAACTCAGAATGAGAATGGTATTTTCATTTCTCAGACCAAGTATATCAAAGAATTTCTTAAGAAATTTGGAATGGAAGATTGTAAACCAGTAGGAACACCTATGGTGATTGGTAACAAGCTAACAGTTGATGATGAATCAAAGTGTTTTTTTTAGACTTTGTATAGATCAATGGATGGAGGACTACAGTATTTGACCCACACCAAACTATATACTACTAATGGTGTTGGAATTGTGGCTAGATATCAGGAAGAACCCAAAGAAACACATCTAGCTAATGTGAAAAGGATGATGAGGTATCTAAGAGGAACCATATACTATGGCTTATGGTATGACAAAAAGATAGCTTTGACCTTCATGCTTATACTAATGCTGATTGGGTAGGAAATATTGATGACATAAAAAGTACTAGTGGTGGTGCATTTTTCCTTGGGAAAAGGTGGTTTCACAGCTAAGTAAGAAACAAGATTGTATAGCACAATCTACTGCTAAATCAGAGTATGTTGCTACTGCTATAAACTGCACTCAGATTGTTTGGATGAAACAAATGTTGACAGACATTGGAATAACTTTTGATGAGCCTACGGTTATCCATTGTGATAACATGAGTATAGTAAATATGTCAAAGAATCTGGTGATGCACTCTAAAACTAAATACATTTCTATCAAGTATCACTTCTTGAGAGACAAGGTGGTATAAAAAGAAATCAAACTAGAATATATCTATACAAAAGATCAAATTAAAGACATCTTCACAAATCCAATACTGAAAGATACCTTTGAATATGTCAAAGGTATGTTGGGGGTTTAGGCCCCTCCTAGTCAAAACTAAATGATGTAGAGATTTATCAGTCTAGAGATATTCAGAGCCTTATCATTATCTAGACTGGATGTAGGGATCTACTCCTTAGGGGGAGTGATCATGGAAGAAAGTTTATCTGTGAAGGTAGCCAAAGCCTCATGGCACTCTTTACCATTTTTGTCAAAGGGAGAGTATTAATATGATAAAATCCCTACAGTATGGGAGAAGGTATGTAGTACTACTTGGTTTTAGAACACTTTTGGATTGATTAAACCTTGGGATAGATTTTCCCATATGTTGACATCAATGCCAAAGGGGGAGATTGTTGGATATTGCTAATGCATTGAGAGGTGATTGAGACATTTAATATGTTTAATCACTACATTACTGAATGGGCACTCATACTATTGTCATTTATGTTTCGTCACTGATGTCAACCTATATTTCTAAGAGAAGAATAGACTGGTTGTCACAATGTACAAACACTGTAAGGATGTTTTAGATGCTACAAAGTTAGATGAGAGTTTAGGTGGATTTTTTGATCTTATATCTAAGATCACATCATTAGATGTTTCATATTAAGATAGATAAAAATGATTTAATGAAGACTGGTCAGTGGACTGTGATAGTGAGAATTAACAAAGTTAGTCTCTAGGTTTCTGGTATATCTTTTAGAGGATTTGGATTCAAGGTATGAGAACTTGAAGGATGATAGAAAGGGCACTGAAGGATGTTCATTGGTTAGCACAAGGTGTGAAATGATTGGTGATATAATCTATGGCATGTATTCTGGTGATGGATTATCTATAAGCTAACTTAGGAAATGAAGTGTGTGTTTTGTTTAGTGAACTTAAATTAAGGATGTCTATCCTTAATTGTTGTAAGCATTGTATACTTGTTCTAGATACCATGTGTATCTTAGCAAGGGTTTATGTAATCATTTGTAAATTAGGAAAGCCTCATAGGCCGACCTGTTCATGGAGAATTGTATTAAGGTATATATGTAGAATCTTTTCTTTGGAAAATATATGGATGGAATGTATGTGATATAAAGAGGTTGTGAAAGCTATGAGCTTGTGTCTATTGTATGTAGAGGAGAGGTTTACTAATGGACTTCATTGGAATTGATCAAGCAAAGATAGTTGTTGGCAAACAGTTCAAAAGATTGTGTATTTATTCATATACACCTGTGTTGTGAACATGTGAGTTCTAAAGGTGGATTTAACCTTCTTTGGGTAGTGAGCCTTGGGCAATGATAGTTGGGAAAGGATACTACAGTTTTAGTACTATATAGTGGATTTAACTATACTATTCTTTGGGCAGTGAGCCTTGGGAAAGGATACTATACTCTAAGTACATTATTTGTGGGTGCTAACTCCCATAAGCATTTTTTTACCTTTAATAGGGTTTCCCCAACACCAAAATATTGCATTGTTGTGTTGAGGTTTATTGTGATCTTTGGATTTGATATTGTAGCTACTTAAAGTTTAAAGTTTAATAATCTTCTCTATAACTGATTCACCCCCCCCTCTTAGTTGTATTGTGGACTATTATTCCTAATACTCCAAAGAATCACATGAGAAAACAAATGTATAAAGTGTAACAAGATGAGAAAGAGGTTGGAGGATTCAAAGGATGGCATATTTTCATCATTTCAAGAAAGCTTCCCTTTTTGAGATGGTGTTCCACATCAAAAGCATTTTTGGATTTAATTTATTATTTTCCTTTTAATTTTCCTTATAGATGTTGATAAATTCAAAAAATAAATGTATTGTAAAATTTAAGTTTTGGAAACACGAAAGGGGTTTCAAGTAGAGTTTGATATGAATGGTTGTTGAAAGAGTTCACAACATACTATTATCAAGAATTAAAAATATTTATATGGTTAGAGAAATTACAATGGAGCCCTATATGTGTAGAGCTCAATGTGGATTTTTCTCAAGAAAAATTTGGTGTTTATGATTTGAGAGTTCCAAATAGAGATCTTGAGAATTTAGCTCAGAGCCACACCTCTATGAGGTTCAACCTTTATGGGTTACAAGGTATCTTTATGGAATTATATTTGATTTTGGATTATTTTTTTGTGGAATTATCTTCTAAAAAATATGTATTTATTTTATGTAGTTAACAAGTTTCATTATGTAAGCCTTAAAGGGGGTGTCTATTGGTACATTTTCATAAATAGTTTAATACGGGGGGAAATTAAACATATTACATTCTATTATGTGTGGTTACTAAGGTAAATATAGTTCTACAATTCATTTAGTAATGTAGGAGAATCTTGGGTGTAAGGGAAATCTTGCATCACCCAAAAAAAAAATCTAGTTTTCAATAAGGGTTATCTTCGTGCAGAATTTCTATTTTTTGAAAATTTACTAGTTTTCATAAGTTGTTCATTTGAGCTCAAAATATTATAAATTCTTCCCTAGAGGTTCACTTTGGATATATCAGCTTCTCTATAAAGTTTAATTGCAATATCAAGTTTGGTTATGGAGATATTAAAAAAAATTAGTATTGCCAATAGGGTACATAAACTTTGAGCCTAGTTTTGAAGGCTTCACTTGTGCCGAATGGGGTTGAAACCTCACCTGAATAAGGTTTGCATGAATTAGGAACTATAGGAACTTCACAACATTTCATAAAAGGAGTTACAATAGCCTATCAGCTATATTGGTGAATAGTTATGGTCTCTAGAAGCTGCACTACCTGAAATTAAAAAATAAATGAAATTCCTACAAAATTTCATTTGAGTTTGGAAATTATTTTAGGGTCTATATTCTAATGTAATAAAAGTGACTAATAATATTTTACATATGGTTGGGCTCAAAGTTTAGTGTTAAAATTTATAGAACCTTCTTGGGTAATTAAAAATTACCTATATTATGAAGGCCTACAAGGCTATCTAGGGAAATTCTGAGGATGAATATGGTGGATCTATCTTGCAATATATTGTAATGAAAATGCCCATGTGGTTGTGTATGATATATTTCTAAATATTGTAATTACATTGCATTAGAGATAATAAGAAAGAAAGTTTCTTGTTCTTGCAATTGTTTGGTTCTTGAAATTTTCCATTATTTTTCTATTATGTTTTTATATGTGTTGTTAAGGGGAGTATCCTTGATCATGTAGTTGGGCTAAAATTTTCAAAAATGGAATATTCAATTTCTTACTAAAAAAATTAACATTTTGGAAGGTGGTTTGTGGATTGTCTTTTTGTCACACAACCTTGTCCATGAATGTGTCTATGTAGAGTAGGTCATTACTAAGGTCTAGGATTAACATTCTTTTGAGGACCTGACACTGTTTTGTTTATTTCTATGGTGCATAGAAAATGTAGTGTTTCATATGCCTCCTATGAATGGGTACCAACATACATTTATTTAGTTTTGTAACAAAATTTCTAAATCATATGGGGGACAAATAACCACCCTAGTATATGCCACTTATAGTACATCATTAATACCATCTATAAAATATTATAACACAACATCCTTATCTCCTCCAGAAAAAGTAGTGATGATACAAAATAAGATGATATGTTTTTAATGAGTCCATATAAAAAAAAATTCAAGTCATGAACTTAGATGCTAAAATCCATATTACATACATAAATAACTCAGTATTGAGAATCAAAATACTTCTTAGATGTTGGCCTTGAACAAGACCTAGAAAGGGCATTTACCAATAACCATATGTAAGGATGATTAGAGTATCCAATTCCATGAGAGCATAATTCACTAAATAATTTAAATTATTTTAAGCTCAAGCGATGTTAAATAATAATCTATTGAATGATTGCCATATTTTAAAGAGACTGGGCCTTTCAATTAATGATTGAATGATAATACTTTCTTGAATGAAAAATACTAAGCTCTTGATTTTTTCAATTAATTTAGTGACATTAGTTTTTTTTTAGAATTTAGTTATTTGGTCATTAGATCACCTCACTTGTAGTAATATCAAATTTAAAAGACAATATGAGCTTTAGAGAGGTTGACATTATGAAATTCCATACCATTTTCAAGGTTTTAGAAGTAAAATTAACAACCATATTAAATAATAATTTATATACTTTTGAAGATATGTTATGTTTATATATAATATAACTTTTGATCACTAGAAAGATGACACAAACCTATAACCCTGAGATCCACAATGCTTACTGATAGGTTTGATGTCTGCCATAATTATATAGCATAGTGGCTTTGAGGTTGGACTAGATTGATAAAACTATAACATGAAGGTTGTGTATGACACCATAATAAATTGAGACTTTTCTACATTCTTGAGATTTTACGTAGAAAATTGGCTATGCTATAGATTTCATCTAGAATACAACTAGTATTGTTGATATTAGATCATCTCATAGTGCATATATAAATATCAATATTAAGTATTATCTATATTCTACCTTATATAATATTAATTAATTACAATAAAAGATAAATAGAAACCTTAGTTAATGTGGGAGCCATTAGTTCACATTAGAATTGATTTGCATAATCTCAAGGATGGGCTCATACCATTCATGGAAGGATATTTTTCATTCTATAAAATGCTTTCATTTACTGTATTAAATATAATATACCTATTCTTTCATTTAATGTTTGTTTCTTATCACTGAAAGAGATTGCAACCATAAAGTGTCCAAAAAAGAGATCACTAAGGAACCTTATCCATATCCACTAACTAATCCAACATATGAGCTATATCAAGACACAATCACCCCTTATCCACTATATCCCTTCCATGCATTTGATTTGAGGTCCATTTGGCCAAACAATCTGCATAACCATTCCACTCCCTAGGAATGTGTGTGAAAGTGATAGAATCCAAGGAAATATAGAACTATAGAATCTATTTGATAAACAAAAATAAATTCCAAATAATATATCCAAGATCTTCCATAGTTAACAAATTCACCAGAATCTAAGAATTAGACTCACAAATAATTCTACGCAAGCCAAGAGCCCAAAAAAGTTCAACAAAATACAAAATGGAAAGACCCTCCATAAAATTATTGCTTGCATGTGATGTTTTGGAGTACTAGGAATCACTTGAGCATTGTCATTTATGGCAACACTTATGTTAGACTAATCCCATTTTGTGGATATTGCCACCAGAGTCTCAGTCATGAAAATGACTAAGTACAGAATCAGGATGATAGGGTACAGTGGTACAATTTTGGTCAATGATGAAGATATATAAGGTATTATGGCTTGCAAAGTTATCTAGAGGTATTTTGGGATATAAACATGCTTTAGTTAAGATAACATAAGTTTTGGTTAGTAGATTTGTGAGATATAGTGTTCGGAAGATATGAAAAGGTAGTAAAACAATGTAACACGGTATATGACCAGTTGTGAAGATTAAGGAAGGAAAAGTGAATATGGTAATGTCCTAAGATAGGTGAATAAATTATATTGCCAAATCTTTGGTATTGTAAGAGTGTTGACTCCATAGATAACATTTACATGAGTTATTATTATGTTTTACATGATAATTGTGAAGCTGATTGAAAGGCTGATTTTGTATAAGTATGGAGTGTTTTTGTAAAAGAAAAGTATGGAATGGTAATGATGACAGAGTAATTTTTTGAATAGAAGAGCCAAGATCAGATGCAAGATTAGTAAGAGACAAAGCTACAATTGGAACTATCTAAGCAAGATAAGTTCTTGTATTGTTCCCCTTTTGGAGAACTATTTTGAGACAAGTATTGGTTGGAAGAGCAGTGTGTTCACCACCTTTAACCAGGTGTTTTGTATACCCATAATAGGGTTTTCTATTCCTCTAACAAGGAAATGTACTATGTAACTATTGTCACTAAGGATTGCAACTAATTTGCTAAGTGTAAAACCCAACAATCCTATGAAACATGGGACTACTATTAGGCTGTAGGTAACCTATCTGAGAGTAGACCTCCAAATTAGGGGTCGGATTCCCCTTGGATCACTTAAAAAAATTGACTAACTTTAGGAGGAAAGGGAGAGAGTACCTGAAATGAATAAGTGAAACTGATTTAAAACTAGGTGATCCACCAAATTGATAGAAGATCCACAATGATGCAAGCTTACAAAATAGCTGAAAAGAAACTATAACCCACAACTTGATCCTATTAATTCAAACTTCTTAGAACTAGTAAGGTGCTTGGAAAACCTAAAAGGGAAGATATTTCCACAATTCCAATTCTAATTTGTACACAAACTAACACTTCAAAGCCAAAATAGATTTCTAAATTCTTAATTAAATCAACATATAGGTTAAGGATACAACCATATCACAATAACCTTAGCAATGAAAAATCAATGAAAAGTTCATAAATTACTGAAAGAAGCCAAGTACAAAATTGTGTTTCTTAGAGCTACAACACCCTCGATCTATGGGAGAGAGAATGAAGAACTAACCTTAATCACGCAAGTGAGAGGTATATAAAATGAGGTAAAGAGAATCAACATTGAAGCCATCTCAACCTCCTAAAAGTGGAAAATCACTCAAAATAGGCCCATGAGGCTTCCTCATAAACTCGGATGCCAGATTCTCAAGTTTATATGGGGTAGTGGAAAAACAAACTCCTAGAATAGGTAGTCAAAAGGAGACCACCTGACCCTCTTAAGTCATGCACTAAAAATAGCATTCTCACAATGGTTTATAAAACACCATTGTCAAAATTTACAATGGAAATAAATGACCTTCACATTTACATTTCAAATTTACCCCCTATGCCAAAATATGCGTATTTTAAAAAAAATAGTTCTCAACCCAATATTAGAAAAGGGGAAAACATATTTTTAAAGCATTTACATCTTTATAAAAGCCCACATATAACAAAAGACATCCAAAATAAGACAATAAAACTTGACCCTTAAAAGGGGAGATAAAAGATTAATCCAATGTTCATAACCCCTACGAGGATGAGGAATCGGTTGGCACTCACACTTTATTATCTTGGCACCTAGCAAGATTCTATTCTTTATTGGCAGTTCCATTCTTTACTAGCAGTTTGATTATTTCATCTGTGAGTCCAGCTTTAGAAACAACCATATGTGGCCAACATTAAATCGAGGTAGGTTTTTCTCTGGCATTCATTTTTTTTTCTACATTTTCATTTGGTTATGAGGGAACTTTATTATGGCTCCATTCCTCTGTTATTTGTTTGTAGATTTAGTCTCTGCATAATGAAGCATTAATCTACTAGTTTATCCTTTTGTACATGCAGTTCCATTGTCTTTGATGCTATGATCCTTCAAACACATCTCTAGGGTACTTTCATTTAATACTTACAAGTGTTTGTATCATTTCATCCAATTGGAATGTTTATTGTATATGTTCAATGAAGGCATGGTGAGCCATTGCATGTTGAAATGTCATGGGATGCCATGCATATGAGTATGCTATCTACTAGCATCAAATCCCCCCACTCACTGTTATATTCAAGGGGTACTGTGATGCTTTTTTTTGGTAAAATCTTAGGGCACCATTGCTATTTTTTTGGATCTCTATGTTATTGATGTTTACCACCATTTTTATGCTTAGCTTTTGAACTGATTCATGGATTGTGAGCTAGGGCTAGGTACTACATGTTTTTTGAGCATTTTTGGATATTGAGATAAATACTGTTATAGTTGTACCAGCTAGGGCATGAGTTTTGAGCATGTGATAGCCTCTTGTTTTCTCACCATTTAAACTTGCCTTTGACTATATTGACAATCCCTTCATGCAAAATCTTGATGAATCATCACCAGGCATGTGTCATTGGTATCCATATACAATGGAGCCAGTGAGCTATGTGGCTTTTGATGGATGATTTGGTACTTGCTATCTTTCTATTGTATTTCATGGTATCTATGTTACATATTGGAAGGTGTAAGAATTTGCAAATAGCATATATTGAACCAAGATCAAGAGGTTGAAGAAAAGCACAAGAGAGAAAATATGAATTCAAGGATGGATTGAATAGATCTAATGAATTAATGATATTCACCAATGAATGAATGATTACATAATAGGCCTTCTTATATAGGAAAGGCAATATGAGAGAATGATAAGGAGCTGATAAGCTATCACCTATGCTAGGTGTAATCACATGTCCACCAAATGTGGATCATCCTCCAATATGCAATAAAGTATGTGCATTGGATTAGGATGATAATGTGATAAGAGCACAAAAGGTGGATCTCACACACAATGAGGTATGTGATGACAACTATCACACCAAAAGTGGAATTTCTCCTACACTATGTGCTTATTAGATGTGCACACTCCTAGGTGTCTCAATCACAAACTACTATGCAATGCATTAACCTAAGTAAGATTAAGTAAAGTGTAATTAGGAATAATTAATTACACCAACAAAAAGCTTGGTTGCATTCGTGGCTAGAAGGCCCGCAAGCTCTTATACCACATATGCTCACTGTATGTGCCATTTTTGTATGGTTCGTGCCTCCATCTAGGGCATTGAATTTTTTGTGTTTTGAATGCACTGTGGGATTGATGATTAACCATTAGGCTCATGCTTGTTGTTTGGTATTATGACACTAAGCTCTACATTTGTTATTATCTTATTGTTATCCATTCCAATGGTAAACCAAGGGCACCATGTTCCATTGATGTTTAAAATCTTGATAGCATTGCTTGATCCATTGCTAATGTTGATTTGATAGCATGTATTGGTGCCTAATGATTTTGATAATACCATTTAATTGATGACATTTTGCATATGAAATCCCTCAAGCTGTAAGCTAGGGCATTGAATTTATTGTACTTTGAAATGTTTATAGCCCATGAGCTCAATGTATTATTAGGTAATCATATGGCCCATGAACTATCTTAGGGCATCAAATACCATGGCTATTTGAGCTTATTGTTCCAATGTTTTGAAGGCCCATGCTGGAGTTGTAATTTGACATATATGTAATGTATTTTTAGTCATTCCATGCCTAGCCTGTGCTCTTATGGTATCTTGGTGCCATTAAATTTAATATGTTGTTGTTATTTTCATGAGATCCCCATTGTCTAAAAGTTTACCATTTGATCAACATTGGCCCCACTATTTTATGCTATCTTCTTGCTACAACCTATGAGCTAAAAGCTAGTACATACTTTACTTTCACTTACTACTTAGTTGGTTCTTGTATTCATTTGATGATATTGATCATTGTTCCATATGTATGTACCATTTACTTGCTGCTTCACATGATGGTATGCATATTGTGTCACTATTTTAACAACTATAGCCCTTTTGTATTTGGTTCATAATATAGATTTTAACATGTCCATGGTATAGTATCAATGTATTGAATGTAGCCTTGAAGCACATTTATGGTGTAGTGTATGTTTCCTTAGCATAGATTTGTGTACCTTTAACATGTTGATGATGAATCCCTCTTGAATATTCCAGTTCCCTTTGACCATACTCCATTTGATTTAAAATCTTTGTTATTCTTGAGTGTCCCACTGATACTGCATCATTAAATTGTTTTCCTTGTGGTGATCATGAGTATTCTTGGCCTGTGATGTAGTCATTGCCAAGGAAATTTGAGGTTTTCCTAGCATGGCCTGCATCACAAGGTCAAGGTCATTTATCTAGATCCAAGTATCTTTCCATTGTTATTGTTGTTCAAAAAATCAAAGAGCTTTGAGGGTGGTTTGTATTGGGAACACCCCCCTCAAAGGCCCTTGATTATATGAATGAGGAAGAAAACACTGAATCAACTTCTTTTGTATCTGCACATGGAACAAACAAGTTAGTGAAAATATGGTATCTCTTTTATTTCTGCAGCCTCCTTAATACACATGCGCTGAGCACAGCCCTTCCTAGAGGTGTTTAAGTAAGTGGATATATACATGCTTGTAAATAATATGGCACCATTCATTATCTAGATCCATTGGATCTAACCCCCTTCTTCTCCTCTCTTCTCTATAGGTTCCAAATCTTAGCAGCACTTGGAAACACCATGGATCAACACCTCATTACTAGGAAATGTCTAGTACTCTTGTATAATTTATGTTCCTCATTTCATGTATATCTGTACTTATTTATGTAATTCTGATAATGGCTATGCTCACGGCTTGTATGAGCTTCAGATAAATGGTCTTCTCAGTACTTTTCCTTTTGCATAGCACACTTAAGACATTGGTACATATACATGCAATGCTTAGATGTAGATCATTTCTTTTCTTTTCATGTACCCTACAATGAAATGAACACAAATTTAAGAAATACCACTAATAATTCAAACTAGGGTACAATAGTCTCACTTAGTAATTAGGCCTCCAAAGATGAATGAAAATAATGATAACAGTAACAATCAGCTCCTAACAGGGGTAGATCTCCTAATAGGGATATTATATTTTAGTACATATTTGTGGGTACCATCCCCACTAGGGTTTTCCCTTTGGCTAGGGTTTTCTTGAGAATAAATCATGGTGTAATGAATGTGTTATGATTGTATGCTCTTTTCTTTTTTGCATTACTTTAGACTGTTTATAAGTGTTTAAAGTTGAAAAGATCAAAGTTTTATAATACTGATTCACCCCCCCTCTTAGTATTACCTAATCCTAACAATTGGTATTACAGCTATTGGCCCTTTGAGAGAAAGCTTAAAAGCTTAAGGGAGATGAAAATTGATTCAAAATATTTACAAGAGAACTCTGAAGCTACACCTTAAGATTTGGATTAGATGAAAGTTGAGAATGGCCAACTAAAATTCAAATTAAGAAGAGCAGAAGGTTTCATGAGGAAACTTAAATAATAGCTTGAGATTGTAAAAAATCAGAGACAAGACCTTATGGAGAAGATCAAAGAAGATTTAGACAATGATACATCAGACAAGGTAAATATATTGGAGCAAGAAAAAGAACAAATCAATCTTTTGATGATCAAAGAAATTCAACATAAAAAGGATGAAAGAAACAAAGTTGAAGAGTCACTAAAAGAAGATAACTTGTAGATAGGATGTAATACCCACCTGAAGGTTGGTTTTAGTTTGCTTTATGTTTCAGTAGTATGACCGAATTCTTTTAGGTCACTTTTCATGTGATTGGTTATTGTTTTATTAAATGATGATTATGGATTATTGATTTATCATATGTTTATCATGTGTATGTATAGATTAGATGAAGATGTTTCATGATGATACATCACATGTTTTGTATTGATTATGATGTACTTACCCCATACTTGCATGTGTATGGTTATCATGTGTTTGTATCTCTTTGACGTGTCTGTGTGGTAGAGGACAAAGGCATAGTTACTTGCATAGTCAAGATCCACATGTCCGATAGTACCCTATGATTGTCTGCTATATATTGTATGTACATGCTTCATCTTGTGATGATAGGTTTGTAGGTATAGGGCATCCTCTTCCCTGAATTGGCAGGAGTGAGTGTGCCCATAAACATTCATCTAAATGGTAAAGATGGGAGATAATACATAGACCCAAAACCTTAACCTAAGCCTAATTGTCATAGGATTGGACAAGTGTCAATCTTACTACCCTACTCGAATTCACCTGGTTGGAATGAATTCCTAGATCCCGTTCTAAAGAGTGTGCATGGTTTCAGTTTGCTTGATTTTATTAAGCTTGATTTAGTGAATTTATGATTATTTAGGTGATTTTATATGATTATCAATGTTAGGATTATAGTTGAATTTAATGATTTAATTATGTTCCTATGTTTAATTTGGAAAATTAGCTAAAGTCAATTATTTGATTATTTGGAATTAATTGATTATTTAACTGAAATTAGGATTAATTATGTTTTAGTGTGTTATTAAATAATTGAATATTTAAATGCATGTTTTAGGATGCATTAAATATTTAATTTGCATTTTTAATTATTAACATGTGCTTAATTGGAAAATGATTTGAATTATGCTTGCATATTTTATTAAATGATTAAATAATTAATTGCATGAATCAATGATGCATTAAGTATTTAATTTATTTAATAAATGAATTTTAATTATATAATGTGCAAAATTGGAAAAAGGAGTTTGTTTTCAAAAAGATAACTAGTTTTCAAAAGTCAAGTTGAGTTGTGCATTTAAAAGATATTTTAATTAATTAATTTTATTTACTTTCAATTTTGGAATTAGAGTTGGATCAAGAGTTGTCTTATGAGTCATTTCTGATTTGGAGTTGAACTCTAAGTTAGCTTTTGAGTTGTCTTTTGGGATTGCATGAATTTGGGAATTGAATTCCTATTAGGAGATTATTGCATTCATTTTGAAGGAGACAAGTTTTGTAGATGATTTTTCAAGAGAGCTTGTGTGCTTGGTATTTTTGGGAGATTTGTGGATTGTTATGGCTGCTTGTTGATTTGATTTTCTTTGTGCATCTAGATCGAGCACCTGTTTGCAACATAGCTTTCAAATCTGCAGGTTGGGTTTGATTCTGGAGAGAATTTTGTTCTCAAATCTACAGGGGTTTCCATTTTTATTCCGTATCTAGCACTAGATCTAAGTTAGGCTTTGGATTTGTCAGTTAGATCTGTTTCCACGCCTATTTGTCTTTCTATGTTTTAATAGTTTTCTATGTTTTTTATTTTGGTAGATCTATTTTTATATTAGGTCTGGGTATTCAGAAACTCTGGTGTACTTGTCTTATTTATTTTATTACTATTTGGCATCGTACTGTTACTCTAGAAAAATTTCGTTAAATGATTGTTTATAGATTTTCTACAAAATTAAATATTAAATTTGGACAATAGTATAACTATAGGGTTTGAAGAAATAAATTTATCTTTGAGGAGAAAATCTATTTTTTGTTAAACAACCCATTTTGGGAGTAAAGGTCAAGGCTGGAAAAATATAATTTATTCCCTGTTGAAAAGGTACAGTCAAAATATAATAACCAATCATTGAAATTTCTTTTTTTTTGGGTGCATTGTTTAGGAAAATGAGTTTGTTATCTATTCTTTCAAAATATTATATATACAATCTCATAGAATATATTTACTCAAAATACGAGTTGTCATGTATATGATTATAAAAAAATAAATATATACTATTTTGGTATGCATTAAAAAAAATTGTTCTTTGTGTTGAACAAATTATTCAAAATATATATATAAATAGGAAAATGATAATAATAAAATTTAGATGTTATAATATCATGTTTTGTTTTTATAAAAGCCAAATATTATTAAAAAAAAAAGGAAATTTGAAAAAATTAAGGGGTGGGGACCGCTGTCCCCTACCCCCCCTCTGTTGTGCGTATCAGGTAGTACTGCTATGGCAGTACTAACTACCACCGCTGGTAGGGTCATGCAGAGGTACGTGGGGTACACAAGGATAATGGGGTGTGGGGCCCACAGGGTCCCCCATGATTCTTTTTATTTTTTTTATTTTTTTATATGGTATTTTATTACTTTTATTTAAACTATTATGTCATTTAATAATTTCACTTTTATTTTATATTAATTTAGTTGGTATTAATTTATAATTTATTAATTTATATTTTGTGAGATAGTTTAATTCAATTTAATTTAATGCTTATAATTACTTTAGATTAGTTAATTAATTGTAAATTATTTTGTTTGATGATTTAATTAAATTTAGTTTTGTGAAACTAATTTGGATTAACTATCAGAGGTATTTTTATTTGATAATAAATCAATCTAATTGATTTATGTAAATTTGATTAGATGCTTGTCAATTTGGTTTTGATAGGATATATGTGTTCGTTGAATTTGATTAAAATTAATTATGGATTTAATTTTGAATCGATTTCGTCTTAACTATGTTATAGGGATTTAATTGAACATTAGTTTTAAATATCTAAAAATTGATAGTAATAAATGTATTTCGCTAGTCCTTTCTTAAGAAAGATTATTTGGCAAGTGTATATGATAATACTAAAATATGGCATTTTTACATGTTTGTACTAAAACTGGGCAATTATTCTACTGAATTCTTGGAACGTTATTAGGGAATATTCTTTTTATTAGTGACATTAGTATGCTTGTTATGTCATGATTCTTTTATTATTATTATACGATCTATATTTTTGTTTGGATCATGTTCATTATGACTTTTTGGTGATTGCAGTTCCTCTTCAGTTCTCTAATTGTGAGTGTTGGCTTCTCATTTTTGTACTATACTCTTGGGCATTGTGAGATGTCGGGTATTAGAGTGACCTAGGGGAAAATAGAGGTAGGGATCTTTGTCAGTTGGATTTGTTTTCAGTATCATGTTTGAAGTGTGTGTTTATTCTGATTATCATCTATGTTTTGATCTTATGGGATCTTGTTGGTTTTTATTTATTTTTGGTATCTTTGTAATCATTTCAGTTTCTATGTGTGAAACTGCATCTAGGATTACCTAGTTCTATACCTGTTTGATGCTTATGTGATTATGAGCCTAGGGTAGATTGAATAGGTGCATCTTAGGGGAGTGGCTTACAATAGGGACCGGGACCCAAAGTGGTCAGTACCTAGGTAACCTATTGTAAGTTATGTAATTAAGTGACAACATAGTAAATCAAATGTGTAGAGATCATTAAAAAGATAATTTAGAGTATGGTTATGATTAGAATTCCTCATATCTACAAGAGAGTATTCTTATCCCACATGGATCATATTAAGGGTCCAGGGCCTAGGGTGGCCAGTCTAGAGTAACTAAATGCTTGAGAGTCTGGGGTCCTTTATGACCAGTCCAGGGTACTCAAGTAGATAGACATGTGATGACACTCCCATAGCATGTAGCCTAGATCATCTCCTGAGTTTTTTTTTATGCTTCTAGATTAGTGTGTCTCACCTTTTTCTTTATTTTGTAAACCTTGAGTAGAGAGATTTTAGGATTCCCTTCTCAGTGGTCTTATCCTTGTTTAGTTTTGGTCATCCAATTGGGGTTTGTTGTTATCTCCTCAACATGGTGGGGTAGACCTTTTTGGTTCTACATGGATGGGTGGTAGTGATTCTTTACCATTTGAGATTCGACATCCTGATGTCGGTGCTGTTGAAACTCTTGGAGTTGGATGCCTTTATGGTTCTTCATTGATTCTTCATTGTTGGCTCTTATCATACCTTCATTTATGTAGTCCTATATTACAGTATCGCATGTGATACCTAATATGGATAATGTACTTCCTTGTTAGATTTATTATTACATACCCTACAACATGTTCAATGGATGTCAGTTTATTAGTTATCATGGATGTCCATGAGGATTGTATTTATTGTTGTAAGTTGTAATTATATCATTTATGATATGGAATCTTTTGTCATATTTCTTTAGTTTTATTTTGTTCTTAAGTAATTCTACATCAAGGAACCTTCAAGATTTGTAATCTGTGTTGGATGTTGTTTCAATGTGAGTAAATGGTAATTGCTTCCGCACTGTTGTTTATCTTGTATGTTAACTTTAGAAAAAAAAAATGTTCACCAAGCTTAGTAGCATGTTATAGGTTGATCTCTCCTAGGTTCCCTAGTAGGGCGTTACATAGGATATATGAAGAATGAACTTGACCACTACAAGGATAAATATCGGGAACTGGATAAATACAATCAGATCATTAAATTTGAACTCAATCAAGAAAAACTACACATTAGGAAGTTATACATGAGTAGTGATAAGACTGATGATAAAAGAACAAAACAAAATCCTAAAGGAGATATGAGTAGATCCAATGAAGCTGAAAGTTCAAAAACTCAAGAAAAACCAAATGAAACCAAGAATGAGGAAAGACCTATTCCTAAAGAGAGACCTACCAAAGAAGTGTTAGGAATAAATGATGAATATATCCTATGGGTATTGGCAGCCATTCTGTAGCAGTTGTTGTTGTATTCATGACTATGATTGTCATTGATGTCAACATACTGATCTCCTAGAGATTAGCAGAGGAGCAGACAGTTTGCATTAGCACACATGGGATATTGGAGATAGAGCTATGCGATGTTGATGATTTACTCTTTTTTATGTCATATGATCATGGTTAAGAGCGTAGATAGTAATTCTTTTATTCATGGAAGTTATGAGCATTTTGGTGGAAGCAGTATTCAGGTAGTGTTCCTGAGTAGCGATTTGTGGAAATTAGATGATATATCCTAATCAAGATGGAATATGATTTTCCATAGCTACAAATAAGTTGAGGACATATTGATAGTGACATGGATGATAGCACAAACTTTGAGGTCACACGAGTGAAGAATTATTCTAATTTGAAGCTGACAGTTTTTGTAATTTTTTATGTAATGTGTGGAAACTTTTATTTTGTAATTGGATGTTGACTAATTTGTAATTACTTGAGTTTGGTATAAAGGAAGGAATTTATTTCCTTTTTGTAACATGGTTGTAATAAGGATATATATGTAATGATGAAGTGAATGAAGCTGTGAAAGTGAATTTGTGAAGGAAGACATGTGAGGTACAAAGTTCTAAAATTGAGATTTGGTGTAGTAGTGAGTGCAGTTTGGGACAGTTAGAGAAGAGGTAAAATATTGTTGATATTAGTAGTGATTTGATATTATTCAGTTGAATAATCTAGAGATAAGTTGGACAGTGTATTCAGTGATCTTTCCATTGAAGCTCTTTGGGTAGTGGGTCCTTCTGTCTTCCATAACTCCTAACAGAGTTATAATGTTTTAGCAGGGATTCAAATTATCCTAACATGGATTCATATGCACTGAATGTATTTCATAAGACTCCTAAAAGAGTCCATCCTTTCACAAGGAATATTAATATTAGTGCATCTTTTGTGGGCATCATTCCCACCAGGGTTTACTCTTTGATCAAGAGGTTCCATAGTCAACATATCTTGTGTCATTGTGTTATTGTGTATGAATATCTTTCTATGATTGTTAATTGCATTACTTACATGGTTAAATGTTGTTAAAGTTGATAAAAGTTATAATTATCAGATAACTGATTCAACCCCCCCCCTCTCAGTTATCTTGGTGGACTTTACTTTCTAACAATTGGTATCAGAGCAGTAGGTCCTTGAAAGAAAATTTTAACAACTTAAGGAGATCCATGGAAAATTTTAGGCAAGAAAGCCCTAAGTTTGATGGAGTGAATTTTGATAGCTAGAAAGAAAAGATGAAGACACACCTACTGTGTTTAGGACCAGGTTATTGGTTGATTACTAAGAATGAGAAGACTATCATTGATGAAGATAATATTGAAACATGTACTAATGATGAGAGAGATCTATTCATGTGTAACATACTTTCTAGAGAAGAACTTTTGTCAGCCCTTCTGGAGAATGAGTACAGTCAGGTAAAATGATTGAAAACATCTCATGAAATTTGGAAAGCTTTACACTCTACTTTTGAAGGTGATGAACATGCAAAGAAAGTTAGATTACATAATTGGATATGTGCATTTGAAGATATAAGAATGATGGAAGATGAATATATTAGAAGCTATATTGGTAGAATATCAGAAATTGTTGTAGGCATAAGATCTTGTGGAGGAACAATGACAGAGAATGAAGTGATATGGAAAATTCTGAGGACATTGACTCCTGCATTTAAGTAGAAAACATAGATGATTGAACAAGTTATACCTTATACTTTGAACTTTACAAGAGAGACTCTTCTTAGAAGATTGGAAGCAAAAAAAATGAACCTAAGTCTATCAGGAGACTTGCTTAGAATGGAGACAGAATTCAGTGCTCTTAGTGTTCACCCTACTTTTTCAAGAAGCATCAGTGTGAGTGGAGATTATGCTGGCAGCAATAGATTGAGAAATGAAGAAGACATGAAGATTGAAGAAGGTATTGCCTTGGTTGTGAAGAGAGAACTAGATGGTAAGAAATTTTTTAAATGTTGGCCATGTCAAGAATATGGTCATTTTGCATCTAAATGTCCTAAGAGAGTTAAAAAGTACAAAAACAATTTCAAGCCTAGATGACCTAAGGAATGTTATTATGTGAATGATGAAGAACTTCAAGCTAGTATAGAGAGAACCCTAAGTGAAAGTGATACTGAGAATAATGATGACATAGGATTTGTAGCAATCAAAGAAGAAAATCCTGAAACACATATCAAGGAAGAAAAAGCCCTAGTTTCTCAAGTTGAAAAGAAAGTTGATTGGAGTATAGATAGTGGTTGTTCACATCATATGACTAGAGACATGTGAAAGTTCATAAAGTTTAACAATTATGATGGAGGAGTTGTTAGAGTTGGAAACAATACACCTTATTTGATTAAAGGTATAGGATCTATTACTCTTGATGGGAAGACTAATACTGATGATGTTTACTTTGTGGATAGTTTGAAACATAATCTTTTGAGTTTTGGATAGTTAGTTGATAAAGGATATCAAGTTTGGTTTACTGAGAAAACTTGTGTGATAAAAGATAAAGATGGAAATTTGATTGGCACTGGATCTAGAACAAGAGGTAATGTATTTCTATTGAATTCTACTGAGATGATATGTTTGATTACTAAGATTAATGATAGTTGGTTATGGCACATAAGGTTTTGTCATATAAATTTTGATAACATTGTGAAAGTGAGTACTACACTAGCAGTAAGAGATTTCACTAAAATTATGAAGCCTACTAACATGATTTGCAAGGAATGTGTGCTAGCTAAATAGAAGAGAAGTTCATTTCCTAGTAAGAAGTTTACATCTGTAGAAAAGTTGGAGATTGTTCATATAGACTTGAGCGGTCCTACCAGGACTAGAGGATTCTATGGAGAAAGGTATTTTATGATTCTTGTTGATGATTTTACAAGAATGATGTGGATTGCATTTCTTAAAGAAAAGTCTAAAGCATTTGATAAGTTTAAGATCATTAAGAATAAAGTTGAGAATGAATCTAGAATGAAGATTAAATGTTTGATATCCGATAGAGGTGGAGAATTTACTTCTAGAGATTTTAACACCTTTTCTGAAGTAAATGGCATTAAGAGACAGTTTTTAGCCCCTAGGACACTTGAACAAAATGGTATTGTACAAAGAAGAAAAAAATTAGTGACTGGAGAAGCAAGAGCTATGTTATTTGAGAATGATTTAGCAAAAATATTCTAGAGAGAAGCAGTCAACACAACAGTGTATACAATGAACATAGTACAAATCAGAGAAAACACAAACAAGACACCCTATGAATTATGGTTTGGACATGCACCCTCAGTTAAGTATTTTAGAATTTTTGGAAGCAAATGTTATATAAAGAGAGATGATGATATTGGAAAGTTTGATCCTAGAAGTGATGAAGGTATATTTCTTAGATATTCTTTTAAGAGCATAGCTTATAGATGTTATAATAATAGAACTAAGACTATTGTTGAGAGCGCATATGTTAAAGTTGATGAAAAGTTCAAAATTTAGGAAAGAATGCTTGATTATGAATCAAATGAAGGAACTCATCCTAGACCTAACATTGAAACTAATGATTTTTTCTATGAAAATGATAGTGAATTGTTGAATGAAAGCCACAGTGAAATCATTAAAGAACTGATGCCTGAAGTGAGATCGGAGATAGTGACACCTAACAGGAATTTATCAAGGAATCATCCTATTGAGAAGATTATTGGAAGCATAGACAGAGGAGTCCAGACTCAAAATAAGGTACAAGAACAGTTATGTTTGATTTCTCAAATTGAACCTAAATATACTAGTGAAGCTTGTGAAGATGAACATTGGATTAAAGCTATGAAAGAAGAACTAGATCAGATTGAAAAGAACAAGACATGGGAATTGGTCCCTAGACCTAAAGATAAGAATGTTATAGAAGCTACATGGGTATTCAAAAATAAGATGATTGAACAAGAGAAGTAGTAAGGAACAAAGCAAGATTGGTATGTAAAGGATACTCATAGCAAGAAGGAATTGAATATGAAGAAAATTTTGCACTAGTAGCAAGAATTGAAGTAGTAAGAATGTTTTTGGCCTATGCAGCTTTTAAGAAATTCAAAGTATATTAGATGGATGTGAGGTCAACATTTCTAAATGGTGAATTGGAAGAATAAGTCTACATTGAGAAGCTTGAAGGTTTTCATTTGACTCAAGAAGGAGAAATGGTATGTAAACTGAAGAAAGCTTTATATGGACTAAAGCAAGCACCTAGAACTTGGTATGCAAGATTGGATAAGTATTTGTTAAAATTGGGATTTACAAAAGGAATAGCTGATAGCAACCTATACATAAAAGAAATTGAAAATGGTTTGTTGGTTGTAGTTATTTTTGTTGATGACATTATTTTTGGAGGAGAAGATGAAGCCAGTGATAAATTTGCTGATGAAATGAAGAATGAATTTGAAATGAGTATGATTGGTGAAATGAAATACTTTTTGGGATTATAGATAACACAAAATAGTGATGGTATCTTTGTAAGCCAGAAAAAGTACTTGAATGATTTTCTGAAGAGATTTGGAATGGAGAACTGTAAACCAGTTGGAACACCTATGGTAATTAGACATAAATTATCTAGCACAAATGAAACTCCTGCAGTTGAATAGAAAAAGTAAAGATCTATGATTGGAGGATTGCAGTACTTGACACATACAAGACCAGATATAGCACATTCAGTTGGAATTGAAGAAAGATTTCAAGTTGAACCTAGAGAATCACATTATGCAGCAGTGAAGAGGATACTGAGATATTTAAGAGGCTCAATTGAGTATAGATTGTGGTATGAAAAATTTGATGATTTTACACTATGTGCATATACAGATGCTGATTGGGGAGGCAATGTTGATGATAAAAAGAGCAACAGTGGTGGATAATTTTTCCTTGGAGGAAGATTGGTTTATTGGATAAGCAAGAAGCAAAATTGTATTTCATAGAGCATAGCAGAAGTAGAATATGTAGCATCAACAAACAATTGTAACCAGATAATTTGGATGAAGCAAATGCTGAAGGATACTGGAATAAAATTTGTTGAGCCTATTGTTATACATTGTGATAACACCAGCACAGTTAGTATGTCTCAGAACCCTGTATTAGATTCTAAGAAAAAGCATATAGAGATTAAGTATCATGTCATAAGAGAGAAAGTTGCTGAGAAAGAAGTCAGACTTGAGTACATAAGCACAAAGGAGTAGATAGCTAACATATTTACAAAACCTTTGCCTAAGGATACATTTGAGTATCTAAGAGGTATGCTTGGGGTTATGCCCTAGCCTACTTTTGAGAAGTGATGTAGTTGGTTGCATCCGTCCAATGGTATATGAGCCTTATCTTTCTTCTGGATTGGATTTTGGTACTTCCTCTATGGGGGAGTATGTGTATCTGAGCTGAGTCATAAGGACTCTAGTTAATGTATTTTTTGAATAGTGTCTTTTGACATTGGAGTTGTTGTTGACATAATGATGAAATTTTTGTCATTGATGTCAATGGGGGAGAAGTGTACATGAAAAACCATTTGTACCATCTGTTGGAGAGAACTAAATAAGAAAATGAAGCAAGATTTGATTGATGAAGAGGATTCAAAAGTATTTTTCAGAAGAGCATTGTTGCATTGTTGGATTTTTGGAACATTGAATGTTTTTCATCTATGTTGCCATCAATGCCAATGGGGGAGATTGTTAGGAGTGAATGCTCAACATATCCTATGGGAGTATTGGTAGCCATTCTGTAGCAGTTTTTGTTTCATTCATGATTATGATTGTCATTGATGCCAACATAGTGATCTATTAGAGATTAGTAGAGGAGAAAACAATGTTTGGATTAGCGCACATGGGATATTGGAGATAGAGCTATGTGATGTTGAGGATTTACTCTTTTTTATGTCATATGATCATGGTTAAGAGTGCATAAATTAATTCTTTTATTCATGGAAGTTATGAGCATTTTGGTGGAAGCAGTATTCAGGTAGTGTTCTTGAGTAGCAGTTTGTGGAAATCGGATGATATCTCCTAATCGGGATCAAATTTGGTTTTGTGTAGTTAGAGAGAAATTGAAGATGTATTGATAGTAACATGGATGATAGCACAAACTATGAGGTCACACGAGTGAAGAATTATTCTAATTGGAAGCTGACAGTTTTGTGTAATTTATGATGTAACGTGTGGAAACTTTTATTTTGTAATTGGATGCTGACTCATTTGTAATTACTTGAGTGTGGTATAAAGGAAGGAATGTTTTTCCTTATTGTAACATGATTTTAATAAGGATATATATGTAATCATGAAGTGAATGAATTTGTGAAATCAAATTTGTGAAGGAAGACATGTGAGGTACAAAGATCTAAAATTGAGATCCGGTGTAGCAGTGAGTGCATTTTGGCAAAGTTAGAGAAGAGGTAACATATTGTTGAGATTAGTAATGATTTGATATTATTCTATTGAATAATCTAGAGATTAGTTGGATAGTGTGTTCAGTGATCTTGCCATTGAAGCTTTTTGGGGAGTGGGTCCTTATGTCTTCCATAACTCCTAACATAGTTAGAATCTTTTAGAAGGGATTCAAAATCTCCTAATAGGGATTCATATGTACTAAATGTATTTCATAAGACTCCTAACAGAGTCCATCCTTTCACAAGGAATATTCATATTAGTGAATATTTTGTAGTCATCATTCCCACCAGGGTTTACTCTTTGATCAAGAGGTTCCCTAGTCAACATATCATGTGTCATTGTCTTATTGTACATGAATATCTTTCTATGGTTGTTAATTACATTGATTACATGGTTAAATGTTATTGAAGTTGATAAAAGTTATAATTATTAGATAAATGATTCACCCACCCCACCCCCCCCCCCTCTTAGTTATCTTGGTGGACTTTACTTTCTAACATGAGGAACCTAGATAATAGTTCAGACCCTTCAAAGGCAGGTGTTTCAGATGTAACAAAGTTGGACATATGAAAATAGATTGTAGAAGTAAATGTAACTCTAAGCCCTTTACCAGCTACTATTTTAATTGCTATGATTATGGACACAAAAAAGAAGATTGTAGAAAACCTGATCAGTCCAGGTATAAGAAAGATTATGTCAGTGAAGAATTAGTAGCCAAAATTACATGTCAGATATGGAATAACTTTGGGCACACAGCAAGGTATTGTAAATTGTAGACTAATCAAGAAAGAAGAAGACCACCTATTTGTTAGAAATGTAACAATCTAGGTCACATTGCAAAGTTTTGTAGATATAATGCAGATGAAAATAAAAGAGGACCAAGGAGATCTAGTGAACCAGAAGGACCACCTCTAGTGGTTATACGAAAGAATGTTAGTGATAGTGGTAAAAGCCTCAATGATTATATGAATGAGATTCAATTCAAGAAATAAGAGGATGAGAAGATGTGTAAAGTAAAAGTTCTAAATAAGGAAATGGTTCAGGGAGAGATAGTTGATGATGATATGTCTTTGCATGATGAGTTCTTTGAGGTGTCAACCTAGAAGGCCACATGGCCTCATGGGAAGCTTTGGATATAGAGAACATAAATTATCTAGCCACTGTATAAGTGGAGTAAGATCATGCGAGCTTAGATGTGATGTGTACATATGTTATAGAGTCTGTGGATAAGATCGCTGCACTTGTAGATTCATCTTCTGTGTTTGCAACTTTTGCATTGACTAGATGGCATGCAAAGTTGAGCTACCTATGTTTAATGCACATGCTCAACTTGCTATGGATACAAGACTTGAAAAATTTCATTTCTACACCATTTGTTGATCAGTGACTAAGGAGAGTAAAAGTGTGAAAGTAGAGCAATGATCCAACAGAGAGATTTTTTGTTCGCGTAAAGCCAAACATTGGATTAGAGCACGTTTATGGTATTTAGACTTAATCTTTCTGGAAAATCATGGATGAACCAATAGTTTATGATATTGTAGATAGACCTAGATACAAATTTAAAAGGCATCCATCCAAATCCTGTGAGGATGATATGGAAGGGGTGCTTTCTCAAACACCTATAGGCATGTTACACGTAGAGGATATTAGGGCATACATACACTACAAGTATGAGATTATTGGTGAGGTTAACATATTCTATGAATTGAACAATATGTTAGAAGTAAATGGCTCTTTGACATAATAATTTAAATACTTAAAAGATCTGTCAATACTCAAGTTAACCAGACTCACAGATTTCATAGAATTTGAATCATTCAAAATCATTCTGAGTAGAGTTCATGATCAGTTATTATGGATAGGTCATCAACCTGTTAAGATATGGGTCATCCCACAAAGTTGTAACCCAGTTTTAGGGATGAACAAAATCATCACATTAGGGAAAACCAAAAATTGGGTTCCTTCGTACGAAGAAATGACTTCGTGCAAAGTGGTAGGCCAACTTCGCACGAAGTCACGAAACAAGGGGCTTCGTGCAAAGACCTCTAGGGGGCTTCGTGCGAAGATCTCTAGGTGGCTTCATGCGAAGAGGGGCTTCACACGAAGCCCTTTAGGATTGGATTTTTTTATAAATTCTGGTGTTTTATGTTTTTTATTATCATTTTTACTGACACTATTTGCGGACCCCAGGGCTTGGAACGAAGTACCTCAGCACACCATCATGCCAGCACCTCCCGAGCTTCGTCGACATCTTCAGTTTCCCAGCAGTATCAGGTACACACATTTTTCTCATTTTTTATTGTAAATAATATGTTTTGTATTTATTTTAGTTAGTTATTTATTTTAAATAATTTTTTATTTGTACAAATGTTAGAAATTTGTAGTTAAATATTATCTAATATGTTAGAAATTAATAGTAGAATGATAGAAAATCATAATTAAATATTATAAAATAATAAAAATATTAAAAAATTATAGTATAAATGTTATAATATGTTAGAAAATTGTAGTAGTTTGTTAGCACCTGTTAGAAAATATCTACAAAACATTAGAAACCATAGTAGAAATGTTAGAAAATGTTAGAAAACATTAAGATTAAAGTTAGAAAATCTTAAATTTTATGTTTAAAGTTAGAAATGTTAGTAAATGTTAAATTTTAAGTTTAAAGTTGTAAATATTGGGAATTTCACTCTCTCTCTCTCTCTCACATGTACATGCTTTTTTAGTCAATATTAAAGTTAGTTATTTGTTTTAAATAATTTTTAGTTTGTAAAAATATTAGAAAATTATAGTTAAATTTTTTAAAATGATCTTGTAGTATGTTAGAAAATGTTAAAAAATTGTAGTACAGTAAGTTTCTAGAACCCTTATTCCTCTCTTACGACATATTAAGACACTTAGGATCCTTTAGGAATCTCAAGATCTTATAATACATATTAGGACATCTTACATGACACATAGGACCCCTTAGGACCCATACGACCCATTATTATATCTTAAAATGTCCTAGGACACATTCATCTATCTTAGCTTCTATTAATACATATGTGAACCCATCGTTGCCCACAAGAACCCTTAATACATACTAGTATCAATTAATGTAACCTAAGATCCCTTAGATCACTTATCACATCTATGACCCGTTAACATTGTTGGACCATTATACATCTCTTATGACATTTTAAGACATATATGACCCATTTAGATCATCAAGATAGTAGTATGTTAGAAAATGTTAAAAAATTGTAGTACAGTAAGTTTCTAGGACCATTATTCCTCTCTTACGACATATTAAGACACTTAGGATCCTTTAGGAATCTCAAAATCTTATAATACATATTAGGACATCTTACCTGACACATAGGACCCCTTAGGACCCATACGACCCATTATTATATCTTAAAATGTCCTAGGACACATTCATCTATCTTAGTTTCTATTAATACATATGTGAACCCATCGTTGCCCACAAGAACCCTTAATACATACTAGTATCAATTAATGTAACCTAAGATCCCTTAGACCACTTATCACATCTAAGACCCATTAACATTGTTGGACCATTATACATCCCTTACGACATTTTAATACATATATGACTGATTTAGATCATCAAGACCCACTAACATATCTTAGGTTGTCTTAGGACACATTTATGTACATCTTAGATTCAATTAATATCATACAAGGATCCACTAATGAAATTTAGGACCCCTTAGGACCTCTTATGTTACCCCTGACCCCTTAAGACACTCTACCTGACCCTTATCCATCCCTTACATTATCTTAAGACACATATAGGACTCATTGCTACCCATGACCCCTTAAGACAGTCTAGGACCACTTATATTGCACCTACGACCCATTAACATTGTAGGACTCTTATCTGGATCCCTTATGAAATCTTAAAACAAATATGAAACCTTAGGATCCCCAAGACCCATTAAAGAATCTTAGGATGTCCTAGGACCACTTAGACCACTTATCACATCTATGACCCATTAATATTATTGGACCATTATACATCCCTTATGATATTTTAAGACATATATGACCTATTCGAATCCTGAAGACCCATTATACATACGAGGATCCACTAATGTAACCTAGGATCTTTTATGTTACCCCAGACCCCTTAAGACACTCTACCTAACCCTTATCCATGCCTTACATTATCTTAAGACACATCTAGGACTCATTGTTACCCATGACCCCTTAAGATAGTCTAGGACCACTTATATTGCACCTACGACCCATTTACATTCTAGGACTCTTATCTGGATCCCTTATGAAAGCTTAAAACAAATATGAAACCTTAGGACCCCCAAGACCTGCTAAAGAATCTTAGGATGTCCTAGGACCACTTAGACCACTTATCACATCTACGACCCATTAATATTATTGGACCATTATACATCACTTACGATATTTTAAGACATATATGACGTATTTAGATCCTGAAGACCCATTATACATACAAGGATCCACTAATGTAACCTAGGACCCATTAGGACCTTTTATGTTACCCACAACCCCTTAAGACACTCCATGACTCTTATCTATACCTTAGGACCTCTTATGTTACCCACGACCCCTTAAGACAATCAAGGACCACTTACATTACCCATGACCCCTTAAGACACTCTAGGTCATATTAGGTCCTAACAGGTCACATTAGGTCATATAGGAAATAAGGTATGTCTAAGTTTTTTCTCTACATAAAGACCCAACTAGACCTATTAAGTAGATCTAACTAGGACCTATTAGGACAAATTAGATAGGTATTAGGTCTTTAACCAACATTAGTCTGACCAATTATATTTATTAGCACCTATTAGGTGCAAATAGACCTAACTAAACCTATATAGACCTATTATGACCAATTAGACAGGTAACTAGACCAATTAGGACATATTAGGACTAAAATTTAGGACCTATTAGACTTAACTAGACCTAACTATACAAAGACCAATTAGGACCTATTAGGAACAAAATTTAGGACCCAATTATCTACCTAATTAGACCCAATTAGACCTATTAGGACTAATCAGAACCAATTATGACCAATTACAACTAATTAGGACAGGTAATTCAACTCAATTAGAACTAATTATGACTCAATTAGAATCAATTAGAACCAATTATGACCTAATTAGACTCAATTAGAACCAATTATGGACACTAAGACCACTTATGTTACCCACGACCCCTTAAGACAGTCTAGGACCACTTATATTACCCACAACCCCTTAAGACACTGTATGAATCTTATCTATACATTAGGACAGGTAATTAGACTCAATTAGAACCTAATTTAAGACCTAATAAGACCTCTTATGTTATCTATGACCCCTTAAGACCTAATTAGTACATCTTAGGACCCTTAAGACCTAATAAGACCACTTATGTTACCCACGACCCCTTAAGACAGTCTAGGACCACTTATATTACCCATGGCCCCTTAAGACACTCTATGACTCTTATCTATATGTTAGGATAGGTAATTAGACTCAATTAGAACCTAATTTAAGACCTAATAAGACCTCTTATGTTATCTACAACCCCTTAAGACCTAATTAGTACATCTTAGGACCCTTAAGACCTAATAAGACCACTTATGTTACCCACGACCCCTTAAGACATTCTAGGACCAATTATATTACCCATGACCTCTTAAGACCTAATAAGACATCTTATGTTATCTATGACCCCTTAAGACCTAATAAGACCTCTTATGTTATCTATGACCCCTTAAGACCTAATTAGTACATCTTAGGACCCTTAAGACCTAATAAGACCATGTATGTTACCCACGACCCCTTAAGATAGTATAGGACCACTTATATTACCCACAATCCCTTAAGACACTCTATCACTCTTATCTATATGTTAGCACAGATAATTAAACTCAATCAGAACCTAATTTAAGACCTAATAAGACCTCTTATGTTATCTAAAACCCCTTAAGACCTAATTAGTACATATTAGGACCCTTAAGACCTAATAAGACCACTTATGTTACCCACAACTCCTTAAGACACTCCAGGACCACTTATGTTACCCACGACCCCTTATGTACATGCATTTTTCATAAATATTAAAGTTATTCCTATGACCCATTAATGTACATTTTAGGTTTCATTAATACATACTAGGATGTCCTATGACCCATTGATGTCTTATCTATACCTTAGGACCTCTTATGTTACCCATGAGCCCTTAAGACCTAATAATACCTCATATGTTATCTACAACCCCTTAAGGCCTAAGTAGTATATCTTAGGACCCTTAAGACCTAATAAGACCAGTTATTTACCCATGACTCCTTAAGGCACTATAGGAACACTTATGTTACCCATGACCCCTTAAGACCTAATAAGACATCTTATGTTATCTACAACCCCTTAAGACCTAATTAGTACGTCTTAGGACCCTTAAGACCTAATAAGACCAATTACATGATCTAATAAGACCTATAATTCTATATATTTAGATATTTGTTTCCATTTTACATGTAGTTATAATATGTAATCTAGTACTTAATTATTAGCACTTAGCTTTCACATGTGATGTATCTAGATGGCTACTCAAGGTGCACCTCAGACTCCTGATATGCATACTATTTTTCATATGGCTGATACAAATATAGATTGACTTAGAGAGTCTATTCATAGGTCTACAGGGGATGGTATATATAGAGATATGTGTACTACTATATTGAGTAGTTTGGAGACTATGACTGGTAGATTGAGGTCTCACTCATCCTTCACACCTTAGGTAGTTGAGGCCATTTTTTGAGAGTTGAGGGAGGAGGTCTCGGGTGATGTTTCCTTGGCGATGGTTCAAAGCCTCATCCCCAAGGAAACCATCAAATGAGAGGTTTTCTCACATTATGAGGGGATGAGAGTGGTGAGGGAATATCAGGTCACATGGTGTGTGATACCTCAGATTGCATGTATGATTTACCCTTGACATCTTGCAGCACAGGGTCATTATCCAAATAATGACCAAATTCCATTATATTTTGCATAGTAGTTGTATGTTGAGTTCCATTTGGGACTTAGGGTCAACTAATTAGATTTCCCATCATATTATGGTTAGGGGCTTGGTAGGGTTGCAGATCATGATCAGTATCCTAGGGCTAATCAAGTTGTGCAGCCTCGTAGACAACTATTTGGGGAGAGGACTCCGACAGTGGCACCAACGATGGCTACTACTATAGATAGAGTCATCATTTCTTCTCAGAGGGGAGTTGTGGATAGTATAGGACAAATTGCATCTACAGCCACATCCATCACTTCAGATTCAGTGGGAAAATACATTTTGACTAGACTGAGTAGAGCCAGATCATCTTCTAAGGCTTTGTCTAGTACTACTATAGGTGTGAGTGAGGAGACATATAGAGCTTTAGGTCTTCCTATACATGGAGAGATATGAGCACTTTCGGGTCATCAGAGGGTGGTCCCACAATAGTGTGTCCCACTTTTTTAGACATGTTGATTTTTGTTGAAATAACACTTTTTTAATAAAATATGATGATTTAAGCCTTGAGAGGTTCCATTTGAAAGAATTAATTACAAATGATTAGCTCAAAGCATCTTAGATTAAGAAAACATTGATATAACATCTATACTCCTCATTCATACCTACAATGGAGTCTCCTTCACACCTATTAAAATGCTAACAAAAAATCACTTCGAATTTATGTTTTGGTAGATCAAATGAATCTATTTGAAAAACCTATCTATGTAGCATGATGCTATTCGGAACCAGATTTCTAATGAATATGATTTTAATACATATTGAGTTCATTATCACTTTTAAATATTACTTTAACTAAACATAGGTTGTTTGGTCATTCAACAATCTGTCTCTTTAAGACTTTGGGAAAGATAGTAATTTACAAAAAAAAATTTATGAAAAATATGTAAGAAAAGATTATTTGTGTTACCTTTCTATTAAAAAAATAAAAAAAGAATTTTGATATACACAGATCAAGTTAGAGCGATCCAAGTGACCTTATGTCTAAATTACAATTACTGTCACTTTAGAACTTAATAAACTATGAAATATTTACCCAAAATGAATGAAACCAATTGCATCCTTTAGATATTTAAGTTAAAAATATAATCTCGAAAGAATTACATCATTATCATATTTTAAAAAAAAGTTATGTTGATCCAAGTGACAGTAATTCCTTAAAAACATAGTTTTTCACACAAACCACTTTTCGAAGGAGAAGGAAAAATGAAATTAAATGAATTTTAATTTGTTTTAAAAAAATATATTTAGAAACTAGAAAGAAAATTCTAAAAGACCCTAGTTTACATCATCTTCACATTCCTAATAGTTTTGCGGCAACAGGTGTTCGAAAGTGAAGTTTTTTCTCAGAATGTTGAAATCTATGTCAAAGTTGGCCAAAAAGTGGGACACACTATTGTGGGACAACCCCAGAATATTTTAGATATGGCCCTTTATTTTTTGGAAGATCTCCTACAGGCCTATTCTCATATTTTTGATACACACAGGATCCCCATAAATTCAGTCAAGGATTTCATTGCAGTTACATGGGGTCCTATAGTTCCACCAACATAGGACACACCATCTACTAGTCAGGCACAACATAGTGTGGAGCACTGTGCACCCACATATCATTCTACAACTACAGAGCTAGGTATATAGATTGGAGATGTACACATCACCATTGAGGGCCTAGACACTTTTGATGAGTAGTTGCATGGGTTGGGTCAAGTGGACATTGGCACTGATGGTAGGTCATTTATGGATATGTTATTGCATCCAGATGGTTCAAGTTCTACATCACTCCCCTCCCAGGTAGTGTCACCCCTACACTCCTCATTACTATATAGGTTTGGGACCTGAGGTGGTGTGGGTGATGCAGTATCAGTTGATGATATGATGGTGCAGTGTGCTGAGGATCCTCCTACTCCTGAGACTCAGGTACATATAAAATTTTCTTTTCTTTTTTATTAGGAGTTTTAGTGAACAATTAATTTTAGGTCACACGTGTATTGATGTTTGTTCAATGTATAATAGTTTTTAGGCATAGTTAGTAGAGCATGTTACCTCTACTATGGGCTCAGAGCATCTTCCACATGATGTGACACCTACTAGTGGCTAGGTAAATTTTAGATATATGTATGTTTAAGCATGCATATGTACACATGTATTTATATATTTCAAGTACTTTACATAATATATCTACTATGCACATGAATATAACCAACTATTGTACACTAAATTTTTAGCCAGATGATGCTTTTCATAGGAGTGATTTGGTAGATGTGACACCTAGTAGTGGTCAGGTAAGTATTAAAAATATGTAAGTTTAAACATGCATTTATAATATTTTAGATTATTATCATATATATGTATGCATTTATATTCATAGGGATCAGTTGATGTCTCACAGCCAGAGGATGCTCATGGTAGTCACTCAAAGGGTCGCTCTATTTGCATGCGCTAAGATGACTCCCTCATTTAGGACATGTTGAACATATATTTTATTTGAGACTTAGTTTATGGTTCGAGACATATTTGATTATTAACATATATATTTGATTATATGTACTCATATTTGATTCGAGACATATATTTGATTAGAGACATATGTTTCGACACATATATTTGATTAGATGATATGATTAGATTAGACAGTTTTATTCAATTAGATGAATATGATTTTATTTTATTAGATGATATGATTTTATTTGATTTGAATAGATGATTTGATTACATGGTTTTATTTGATTAGATGATATGATGGATAATAACTATTCTAACTAATTCTAAAACTAACACATGTCAAAAGTAATATAAATAATTTCATCATTTTTTAGTGTCTTAAGGGGAGGTCTTAAGGGGATCTATAATTAATATCAGAAAAGAAAACTAGTTAATACATGTAACGAGTGAACAATAACTATTCTAACTAATTCTAGAACTAACACATGTCATACGTAATATAACTAATTTCATCATTTTTTAGTGTCTTAAGGGGAGGTCTTAAGGGGATCTATAATTAATATCATAAAAGAAAACTAGTTAATACATGTAACGAGTGAATAATAACTATTCTTACTAATTCTAGAACTAACACATGTCATACGTAATATAACTAATTTCATCATTTGTTAGTGTCTTAAGGGGAGGTCTTAAGGGGATCTATAATTAATATCATAAAAGAAAACTAGTTAATACATGTAACTAGTGAATAATAACTATTCTAACTAATTCTAGAACTAACACATGTCATACATAATATAACTAATTTCATCATTTTTTAGTGTCTTAAGGGGAGGTCTTAAGGGGATCTATAATTAATATCATAAAAGATAACTAGTTAATACATGTAACTAATGGATAATAACTATTCTAACTAATTCTAGAACTAACACATGTCATAAATAATATAACTAATTTCATCAAAGCATACATAAAATCTTTAACTATTATGAAATCTATAAAAATCATTGAATAATCAAAGTATACGTATAAAATTATATATATTAAAACCATTGAACCATCAAATAGGTTGATCATATATCAACAAATTATAGTCCATCATATGTTTAAATATATAAACAAAGTATAATGAAATTTAATCCAGAGATATCAAGTAGGTCCTAACACAAGAAATAAGTATACATATTATACTTTTTAGACCAACTCAAGTGGTTCAGACCTTTCATGGAGAACCTGTAATATTCTCTCATGATCCTCACTATCTAGTCTCCACTTACGATGTCCATGTTGAGATTTAACTATATGAAGACAAATGGATGTGGCAACTACTAGGTAACTATATTGAAACACCTTATTGTCTGGTTCGTAATCAACAAAGTGAATACCATGTTGAATTACTTTGATTTTCTTGAAATATGTTCCCTCTAAAACAACCGAGCCTGCAAGTCATAAATTTTAACAATATATAAATTTAAACAAACTCAATTTGAAATTTGTTAAAAGGTTGAAATTTAAAATTTACAAATTGAGTTCAATGTATTGATGTAAACCATATAAAAACCTATGGGGAACAACATTCCATCGATTTCTTTAGGTTCAAGTAACTTCATCCTCTTTGCAATACAACATAGTAAATAATAACCAACTCCTACATTTCCATGCTCAGCAATCACTGCAAAGACATCTCCAGCATAGTAAATTTATATATGTACGTGTGTGAGAGATTAAAATAAATACTTAGTTCAATCTAAAGATCTATCTATATCTATCTATACATGAAACTCAATGTACCATATAATGTGAAATATATATACTTACCAATTTTGACCAATCTCGAGATATGATCGTAATCAATAAAAATCAAAGGAACATCATCGAAGTTTTCATCTTCATCTCTATCAAATGTATCAGTAACAACTAGTGGCACTAGATTCCATGCACCTACATATCCACGATCTTGATTGATACATTCCTAATAATTATCAGCAATGTAGTGAGATCAAAAGCATGAGTAGTCCCTAGTGTTCAACATCCAATTGCGACAATTCATACTCATAACTGAATGCAAAGATCGCATCTTTTCTATCCTATTGCAACCATGCATATTTTTCTATCCACACCTGAACAAATGCATATATAATACATTCTATATAAATATAATTTCAATAAAAAATATCATAAAAATTTTAAACACTTTCAAATAATTTAAAAATGTGTGCATACCTTCTATCTCCTAAAATTTTCTATATGGCACCACTTGAGTCAATCCTGATGATGTGTCATTCTCATTTGGTGTGAAATGTGTCTTGCACCATTCAACCACATCATGTGCATTTTTTATATGCACTCCCTTATAATTCATTTGATACTTTCGTATAACACATTTGATGCAAGCTCTGACACCATCATGTTCACCTTTTCCATGTCCACTCTCAAAGAAACTCTAGACATGTGGTATGTTTTCATTACGATGATATCTACATAGTGCATAAAATGGTCTCGATGATTTGAATTGTCTAGCACATCTATCTGACCAAACATAATGTTTATCAAATTTTATACCTCTTTCTTTGAAATTTGTGAAAAACATCTTGAAGCAGTGTTCCACATAATGAATGTCATACTCTCTATCATCACTTATATAAAAATGATATTCCTTCTTGATGACCCGTGCTTCAAATGTGCTCTGAATACCATCCAAATCTAATTGTGCATGTTGATAACACACATGTACCATAATAGTAATTTTCTCTGAAAAATAGTATTATGACTGAATTGCCTTTTGATGAACAAAAGAATAATTTTCTGCAAAATCAACAACTGATACAATAGTTCCAAGTGGGAAATTGTCTCTCAGTGTTTGAAATTGTTGTGCTTGCCACTTTGCAAAAAAAACATGATGAATGTAGGGTTGGATCATTTTTTTAAATTTTTCCATAAATACTCCAACATTTATCTCCTCTTCAACATATTCTAACCTTTTGGATTCTTTCCCAAATTTTGTTTCATTCTTTACATATTTGTAACTCTTGCAATTTACCATCTTTGTTACATCAATATTTTCATTTTTCAAAGGAAAAAGAGACAAATCGGCACATGTTTGGCATATTCCTTTTATGCAATTTATTTGTCCAGCTAAATCATCTATTTTGTCACATAAAATGGATGAGATGAAATCACTTTGTCTAGTAGGAGGAGCCTTTACAAAACCATAAGTGTCTTCTACACACTTTCAAAAAACCTAATAGTGGAGATCAAATTCAATATGATAATGACAACAACAAGTTTCAAACACTTTGTTTGTCCTGATATAATATGGCTTCAATGGTTCAAACAATGTTTGTCTAATCTTTATATTAGGATTTGAACTACAAAATGTGTTATCTCTATTGAGCATTTAAGGTTGTCACTTAGTATCAAAAGGTTATCATACATATCAGTTGGTCAATTACATTGAGCAAGTCGGTAACTAGAAGCAAGATAGACTAGGAGGTAAAGCATACACACCAAGTACTACACAGTTTACTAAGCACCAACAGACACCAACATCGATAGACAGTAAACACTAAGCATCGTAGTATACACCGAGCAGTTTATGCAGTGTTTACCGAGGATCATAGAGAATGGCATAGTAATTAGAAATCGAATATACTTCTATCCATACGGTTACAAAGGATCGTAAAATGGTTTACCAAGATCAAGGAGAATTTATTATGATGATATTCATGAAATGCAATATATATATATATATATATATATATATATATATATATATATATATATATATATATACATATATATATATATATATATATATATATATATATGTATATATATATACATATATGTATACATATATATATATATATATATGTATATATATATATATATATATATGTATATATGTATATATATATATATATATGTATATATATATATATATGTATATATATATATATATCTATATATATATATATATATGTATATATATATATGTATATATATATATATATATATATATATATATATATATATATATATATATATATATATATATATATATCTTTTTGTAATAGTTGATCTAGGTTATTTTTGTACACCATAGATCTTAGGGTTATGACTATGTTGTGTAACCTAATTTTGTTAAAGAGGCAAAAATAGAACACTATATATTTGCGTGTTCGCATCATTTTTGGTGTGAACTATGTTGGGACTCAAAAATACAACATGGGTTTTGAGTACCATGTTAGAGTTTTACAGTTTGAAGCCCTTTTAGTGCTTTTCATGCATATGTACTCGGCTGTCATTTTGAAGCCTATGAGGTGTTCAAAGTGTTTAAAACACTCCATTCATTATATGCATGCATTCTATGATGTTATCTTATCATCATGAATCATTCAGCAAAGTTCCATTTTGAGCAAGTGTCAAATTGCACAATTCTGCCTAAGTGTCAAACAGAGTACAACATCCCAGTTTTCCCTTGAATATCTTGTGCCCATAAATTTTTCATGACCCACCACTTTGGGGAATATTTACAATGTATATTAGAGAGCTTATGTTCTGAAGCTCAAGCCTTTTTGAGTCCGTTTGATTAGTTTTCAGATCTCCCAAAGTTGGTCTTCTAGAAATGTCCTATTTTTGTGATCTGCCCAGTTTTCTGAATGGTCTTGTTTGACTAGTTATAAATTATGATCCTATGATCCAATTGATAAAATTCCTTTTTCCATGTATTACATTGTTCAAATACTTTTTGTGTTTAATTTTTTAGGCCATGATGAATCTATTTGCCCAGTTTACCAATCTAATTCTGTTTGTAGTTTCTAACATTTTAATGAAGATTAGTTGCATAGTTTAGTCAGAGGCCCTGTTTGAATAAGTGCATTAAGTGCTCTGTGATTGATCAAGATGTGTGGGTTATTGCATCATGTTTTAGGCATAAGAAAGAATTTTCATGCCAATTTTTAGCTCCCCATGTGCTCCTTTGACATGTTTGTAAGGGCCATTCAGTTTGCAAATTGTTCACTTTCTTCAATAATGCATAGTTTAGTTTTTGAGTAGCTCACTTTGGGATCTTGCCATTTGCACCCAGATCGAGGTCAAGCATAATTGAAGGTTGATCCAGAATGTAGACATGAAGGTGTATAACCTTGATAATTTTCAGACTATGATGAATCCGATTGATCACTTTGCTTGATCAATTCTAAAATTGATTTCTACAGTTGCATTGTCTTTCGGTTCAGGGTGTTCTAAGGGCACAACTTTCGGGATTATTTTTGGATAGCCAATTGATCATATGTTGAAACTAGTTATAGCCTTGTTTTCTATGTGTGAGAGAGAATCTTCTTCCATGGTTTCAAACTGCGAGGTTTCCGTTTGATCTAATTTCAAGGCCAGTAAAAAGGTGTTCAATAATGGCGAAAAGTGTGGATAGCATAACTATGCAAAGTAACCATTTTCAGAAATTCATAGCTTTTGAACAGTTGAACATCTCTAGTTGAGGAATGTTTTGTTGTGATCTTTGTTGATGGTTCTTCTACCAGATCTAGTGGTTTGTCTTCGACTCATCGTTTGATATTTTTAGATCATTTCTTTTCGAGATAGTCGGTAGTGTTTTCAATTTGAGGTTTTCTGGTAGTTCTGAACGGGTGTTTTTAACCTTTAAAATCTTCTGCCTCATTCATTGTATGACAAATCTCTTTGGCAGGATCATTTTCTATGGTACAAAGTTCATGTCCGCAAAGTTTTAGTGTTCAGTGTTATGTTTTGATAAATGTTTTAAGGGCATGACTAAGGGTGTTTTGTTAAGATTTAGTGACTGGCAAGCCGATTGTTCGGATCGGATCCAGTTATTGTCGCTAGTCATTCTGGATCATTTTCAAGGTCGCTGAATGAAATCAAAAAAATTTTATGCCGAGCCCACTTGGGGCCTGGCCTACCTCATTATCTTAAAGGACTTTGACTGCTTAACATTTTGCCATAGTTTGTGTAGAAGAATATGAAATCCTTTGAATATGACCTTGGTGTGCTCGATTTGGATGGAAAATAGTTATCCCTACAAAGAATTCATCCTTTTAATCTACACAAGATATGACTCATCATACTGATGTTGGAGCATCCTAGGTGTAAGAGAAATCTTACATCAACCAAAAAAATATATTTCTGGTTTCTTTTCAATAAGGGCTATCTTGTGTAGAGCTGCTATTTATGGAAACCTGCTATTTTTAGTAAGTTGGTCATACAATCTTGAAATGTTCTTATTTCACATGTGGAGGTTCATATTAGTCATATCAGCTTGCCAATAAAGTTTCATTGCTAGATCAAGTCTAGTTTTGAAGATATTGAAAATTTTCAATTTTGGAAATAGGGTATAGAAACATTGAACTCAGTTTTGAAGGCTTTAGAGGTCCCGGATGAGGTAAAATTTTTAATTGAATGAAGCTTGCTTGATTTAGGCATTGTAGAGCTCTTCACGCCCTTTTCAAAATGGGGTTATAATGGTCAATCAGGTCAACGGGTGATGACTTATGGTCTACGGAAGTTAGGTTACCTGAATGGTGAAAAATAAATTTCTTTCAAAATTTCTATTTGGGTTTCAAAAGTTACTTTGAGCCGACTATGATGTAATAAAATGAAAAATAAAATAATTCTAAGTTTGGTCAGCCCTTAGGGCTAAATTTTTGGAACCTTCTCGGGTAGTGGAAATTGCTTATATAAAGAAGGCCCGTAGTGTTGTCTATTCAGTTCAGAATAGTTCTAGGTAGATCTGGGTAATGATTCGAGGCTTTTTCCTATAGAATATTGTAAATGGAATGCCCATGTGGCTTTGCATATTGTAATTCTAAAATTTGTAATTCCACATTTGTGGAGATAATAAGAAGCCCATTTTCTGTTCATGTAAATTGTTGTTGTTTCTCTCTTTCTATTATGTGTTTGTGGTATTAAGGGGAGCATCCTTCATGACATACAAGAAGATAATAATCTCACTGGAGCAAAGAAATTGAACATGCATTATGGCACCTGCATTATAGGCATTATTGAGGAGTTTGGAGCTTGAGTATGGAGGGTTGTTTATTCACTAAGTAAGGTGTGTATTCCTTAAGACCAGCGTACTCTCTAACCAATAAATGAATGAGCTTACAACTATAGCTATAGTTGCCCACTTCATATAAATATGAGATTATTCGAGGCATTCAAAGGGATGATCATCCACCATTTCCCACCTCTATCCTATGGGTGGCCTTCCATCTCTACGCTAGGCCTTCAGGATTTACCTGATTCATCCTTTCCACTGCTTGTTCCTTTTGCTCACGCATCTTAAACAATGGAATAATATAGGCTAGGTGGCTAATATTCTACTCCTAGCTTTTCTTCCTTCGTTCCAAGGGTGAACAGGTAGGTCTCAACTTGTATGTGCCAGTTAAAGTGCTGCATACATTTTAACACTAATTTGAAGCTGAGTATGCTAATGATATTTCCCATGCACCTTTTAATAAAAGCTACAAATAACAAAAGGAGGGTGGTAGACATTTTATTAATGATTGGGTGCATTTCATATAGGACTACACATACTATGGAATCCCATCTCCGTGGTTGTAGGTCAAAACCATGAATGCACCCAGGATAGACAAAGAAAAGTGAATTGGGAGAGGAGTTGCGGGTAAGACTAGAGGTCTTGCACAACATATTTTGGGGCTGCTTAAGTCTCCATTTTGGAGTTGCATGCGTGAGAATTAGTGGGAGGCTTGCGTGGATTTTGGTGGGATTGCATACGCTCTCCTCACACTGCTCCTCCCTCCATTTGCACAAACAAATCTATAGTGTAAACAAATGAAAAGGAGGCAGGCCACAGGGACTTGGGACGCAAGCCTTCAATATAACATGCATGCCCAATGTGGCAGTAAAAGGCGTATATGGGCCAGGTTGTGAGGAGCAGCTAGTTTGAAGGCTGCATACAAGGAGATTATTATCCCACATCCACCCAGCTTGGTCTAAATATAGTGTTTATAAGAAACAACACAAACATACAATGTAAAGATAGAAAGATGAGGGCCATGTGTGGTAGCTATTCGGATTTGTGCACCCAGTTAGTGTGTGATAGCTGGGCACACACTAAGAGGTAACTTTTGAAACAAAACTATTATATCCAAATAGAGGTATATCCCACATTGACATTGTGAAAAGAGAATGAGATATTTATAAAGCATAACATACAATAGAGTAATGTCTAAAGAATAGACACCCAATTGGAGAGCCTTGTCATGCATGCGTGGATCGAGGTAGACCGGTGGATGATGACTTGGATGACGGGCCCCACATGCGTAGGTAAGAAATTTTGATGGTGTGCATATTCACCCACCTTAGGATGCATGCCTAGATCAATGGACGTCGCAAAAGTGCAATGACAAAGATGCTTGGTAGTTATGCTCATAGATCAATGACAGAGTGACATGTGGTGCCCTGATGATCTGGCAAAATGGTACCATCAAATGCTTGGGTGGATAGTGGGACCAATCAAAATGTGACATGTGGCATCGAGTGATGATGAAGTAGAGGACAAACAAGTGGTCAGCTACCATGGGATACATGCTAGATCTGGTAGTCATCGCTATTCCAGAGATGCAAATATGCTCACTTGTTAACTTGGTGAAATGGAGATAGTGTAACATGTGTCCCGAGGTGAGGTTTCCATATTGGCACCCAATTAGCGAGGCCAACTAATCAAAGAGTGACATGTGGCATGGGTGTACTCACAGGTCTAGCTGGGCGATGAGATGGATCAGAAAATGAATCATCTATTGCCACATGGTATGTGGGCCCATTTCAAAATTCAAATGTCTGCAGCAAAAAATAAAGATTAAAATCCGAATTTGTATAGTCATACTATATTAGAAATTCAAAAATTTAAATAATGCAATTGCTCATGGAAAATAATGTCTTAGGGTTTTATTTTTATCCAAATATGCAAGTATTATATGTTTTTGAAATTGGTACAAAATGAGCTTTCCAATGGCGGTGCTAAAAATCAGATTTGACAAAGTTGGTGAGAGCAGTAATGGACTGTGTAATCCAAGGTCAAATTTAGGTAAAGATGCAGATATTTTGTAAAGATGTTCCAGAATGAAATGATATTAGATTTATCCGAGATATTTTTGAGAGTCTTAGGGTTGACTCTGTTGCCCTAAAAGTGTCATAAATGGTCCTTAGCTTGTTACAATCCTATATTAGGATTTCGAAGACCATTTTCATAGGCTGCTGATTTTTTGGTTCACAAGGTCATATCTTGAACCTTCAGTCAAGGAGTAGGACATATTTTGTCCAATTTGTATCAAAACAAGAGTTTAAAGTTGTAGATCTCCTACATATTGTCTCAGTGGCTCTGAATCTTCAAGCAAGGTGTATACAGAGGCTTAGGTCCTCATTATTAATTCAAGTTTTCAGTTCTAGTTCTCTCCATCTGTGTCAAGTTTTATGGGTTTTGAATTTTTTCATTCTTTGTATGGAATTTATCTATGCATGTGTTATTTTCCTTTAGTTCTAGTTTTGATCAGATTAAAGTATGCTTTAGATGAAACACAAATTCATGGGGTTTGCATAGTGATTTCTATAAGCAATGTGGTTTTGGGTGTTTGTATTTATGACTTGGATCTGTGGTGAAGTAATAGTAATCAGTCTCTATATTCTACAGTGCACTAGATGATTTTCCCAATGGACAAGGCACTAATCTGAAGCAAGTATATTCTATGCTGATACATGTCTGGTTAGAATATGTTGTATTTTGCAAATTTTAATCAAATCCTTTCAATATTTTTAGTTTTATATTTGTGAGTATCAATTATTTCATCCTAGTGATGGAGATTCAATGAATAATAGGTTGTTATTTAGTACTTTCTCACTATCATCTATTGTAAGATCTAGTATTGAATAAGGAATAGAGTTGAATCTATTGGATCAGGTGTACCCACCTTGGTTTTGTAGAGCCAGAAGTGAAGAGGGCAGTCTTGTCCCTATAGTTGGTCCTGTTGCTTATAGATTTCCCATATTTGGAATTAACCACTCCTTAATATTAGTCATAAGCATATTGGTGTCTCATGGAGTGTAAAATCCTATCCAGGAACCAACAAACTGATATATGAATAAAGGATAACTTGAAGCAATTACCTAACTTCAATTCTATCAGTTAACAGAGCGGGACAGAGTACAGAGGAATTCAGATTGAGCAGAATTAGAAAAGGCTACCGAGAAGATTAGAGAAGAGATTCATCACAAGTGAGGTGATATTTTATCAGAACTTATAGATTTGTATCAGATGACTGAGTTGTCATCTAGCAGATAAATTTCCTATTGGCTTCTGATAATTGTAATAGAGTTTTGGATAAAATCTCTTAGCAAAGTAGACTTAATAGTCTTAAGTAAATCTCTTAACCAAGTGCACACTTCATTAGTGTTGTCAAAATCCTATAACTAGCTAGATCTAGCTGATCTAACATGTTACTCCTAATAGGGTAAGATCACCAGAAGTGATCAAAACTTGTAGCCCTAATAGGCAAACCTTTTCTATCTGCAATAGTAAAGAATTTGTGGGTGTCATCCCCACTGTAGTTTTTACCTTCTTACAGGGGTTTCTGTGTTACCAAAATACTAGTGTTATGTTATTGTTATATTGATTTCATGTTGTTTACTTTCATAAGTTTAATGGATGATTGATTCATGCAATTAGATTCAAGTTATTTTGGTCGTTTATCACTATTTACAGTTATAGATCTGAAAGGTTTACAAGTAAAATATTTGAAGGCACTGATTCACCCCTCCCCTCTCAGTACCTATCTCTCCTAATTCCAATAATTGGTATGAGAGCACAATTCTCTTGCTGAACAATTTAAACACTAAAGGGTAAAGATCTAAGTCATGGAGAGATATAAGATTGACAAGACTATTGAGAATCAAAAGATACAGATGCAAATGTTTGTGGAATGGTATAAACAAGCAAAGGAAGAACTAAAGAAATTACTAGTTGAAAGGAAGAACCTTGCCATTCTGCAAAGTGAAATTGGTTATCATGAAGAACCTATTGATGATATATTCAATCACATTGGATCTATTTCTGGAAGCATCTCTGATGGATCTGAAAGCATAATCACTAATTTATCTGAAAAGAATCAACATCTATCTGAACAAGTGAAAGCACTTCAAATTGGTCAAGAATCTCAGATGGTGAGAATGGTGGAAGTTATGAACAATGCTAGACAAGCTGAACAAGATCAGAATCTGGCTATTGAAGACCAAAGACTGGTGACTAAACAACTTCAAGAAAAAGAAAGTGAAATATAGAGACTCACTGATCATCACTTCCAAGTATCAAATTAGATGATGACTGTTAATCAAGAAGTGAACTAAGTGAATGGATAATTATCAAGAAGACTTGAAGATGTTGCAACACTCAGAGAAGATAATGAAAAACTAAAAAATGAAATAAAGATACTAAAGAAACATAATGAAATGATGAAGATAGCTAAGGACAACTCTAAAAAGATTGATGACTTCCTGACTAATAAAAGAAGATTTGGAAGTAAAGCCAGTATAGGCTACATTGGTGAAGGAGAATCATCACACCAAGCTAAAAAGGTCAACAACAATCAAAACCAAAGACCTAAAATATTGGCATGCTATCACTATGGCAAGTCAGGGCATACATCTAATGTTTGTAGAAGCAAAGCACAAGGTAAACCTACTGTCACTCTTAAGTTTAATGGATATTGTTACTATTGTGGAAAGTTTGGACATCTAGCTTATGAGTGTAGATCTAAACAAAATGATATTGCTAACAATACTATTGTGGAGAAAATATGCTATATGTGCAACAAGCATGGACACATTGCATGAGAATGTAAGGAAAAGATGAAGCAAGTATGGACTCTGAAGAAGAAAACATAGAAAAAGCCTTATCAACTGAAGAGACAAGGTAACTTTTATGTTTGAGATTATAATACATGGACTAATTGTGCTATATGTGGTCGATATGGGCATATTGTAGCTAATTGTTACAGAAAGAGTCAAATTGGACAATCAAGGAGCTAGACAAGCATTGGAATGGCTTGTATGCACTGTCATAGGGTTGGTCATTTAAGCAAGAACTGCAGAGACCAAGCACCAGATGAAAACCATATATTTGAGAGTGGATATACTATTGCAAATATCATGAAGTTAATGAATACTATGTGGTAGAAGGCATCTAATGAGAATGCTGAGTCAAGCAATACTATCGGTGAAACCTCATCCACTAAATTGGGTGACATCGGTACCTCAACTTAAGGTGAAATAGCTATGTATGGGACTGACACTTCAATTGATCACATTTTACATATAGTTCCTTATATAAGATGTAAAAATACCAAATTTGTATGAATAAATATGCATTATGGTTTATGTGTTATGAGCTAACAATAAAAAGTCGGTAAAAGAGAGACCGAGAGTTGGTTACACATTGGTAATCACTAGACAAGGTTAACCAGACAACAGTGCAAATCAATGAAAGAAATCCTATGTTAACTGAGTAGATAAAATTTCTATTATCACCGAGCTGACAACTATTTCGTATTGAAAGTTAGGTTAAGAAATTAATGCATGAAAAGTTTGAGTGGGAATATCAAAAAGTCTATAAATACACAAGAAACAGAGTTCATTGTTACATTGTGGTTTTGAAGAGCGGAGATTTTCTTTACAGAAAAGTGTTCGAGCTAAAGATTTCAAAAGGATCCAAGGCTACTATAGATTGAACCAACAATATTCTTCAATGATTCTGAGTAAGTTCATTTTCTATCAAACACTTGTTATCCTATTGCTTGCCAAAACCCTAGAGTCAATTTATGGCATCTACATCATCTGCAAGAAAATCACAAAGCACCAAGGAGGAGGTTAATCTAATCATTAGGGAAAATTTTGACGAACCTAAGTTTAAGCCACATCCCAAGGTTGCATCACAAATGGATATAATGGGTTCTTTTTCGAGCATACTAGATAGGGTTTTATTAACAGAAGATGTAAGAGCATATATTCATTGCAAAATTGGAGAAGTTAGAGATTTTGAAACTATTGTAGCTCATTCACTACTCTGTGGCACTAATAGAAAATTGAAACCATAATACAAGAAGATTACGAAATCAGGGTTATCATATATCACATACTATCTACAATCATTTAAGATTGATTGGATCAGAATCATTTTGAGTAGGTATCAAAATGGAAAATTTTGGCTGGATAAACCTATAGAGGTTAATAAGAAATTGATCAGTAGGGTTACTGGGCTCCCTACAATTGACAAAGCAAAATCCTTTCATAGCTCATCACGAACAAAGGTTGAGAAAAATACTGGAGCACAATGGGATGGAAGGGCACTGAAAATTTCTACAATTAGAGACCTAGTAGTTAAGTTCACAGCACATGTAATCGAGCATAAAATATTTCACTCAAGCAGACTCAACAGTGTACCCTATAGCGCAGTAGACATGGCACACAAAATTGTGAAGAAAGATCACTAGGTTGATATTGCCAAGGTATTGTTTCATCAACTTCAAGAAAATATGAAGACTATAAGAACAAAGAAGTCTAATACATGTAAGTTCAGATCACTACTTGTTTGCATATTTTTCTATCTTCAAAAGTATGTACCTGGCATCAGTAAAGTAGACTGGGAATTAGATAAACTGATAATGACACAAATTAGCAGTATGATGAAAAGGTTAGGAGACAAAATGAATATAAAATTTGATGCATACTTCAAAGAATTCTAGACCAAAATGAATAAAATAAGTAGAATTCCAAGGGAATTAGTTGAAAAATTTGAGAATGATATATGTTTTGTAGTCAACACAGATTATACTATGATTAGAGCAGTTGAACCTAGAATAAAATGGTTCACACCAATGGGATATGAAATGAACCATGATTTCACTTTGAAATCTATTAATGCACTACTTGCATTACCTAAGGACATCGCTGCCACTAGGTTTAGAACATATGAAGAGGCCAAATCAAGAATCACTAAAGACATAGAGATTGGTAAAATGTCTAGAAGGGAAAAGAAAATGAAAAAGGATCTTACAGCTAGGTTTGGTGATGTATCCAAATCACCTGAGGAGTCACCGGTTAATTCTACAACTGAAGGTCAGTTATAGTTGACTGAAAAACCATATGATAGTGAGGAGACCGAGTCAAAAAAAGAGAAAGATCCCACACCGGCTCCTCCCACCAAAGATAAAAAGAAGTAGTTGCCAGTACATGAAGGTACAAGGACAAGATCATCAATTGCAGCCTCATCCCCTCCAAAGAAAGAAGATATAAAAGTTACAAAACTAAGGGCAGCTACATCAACAAGGAAATATGTAAAGAGAAAGAACAAGGTCGTAGCTAAGGCACCAAAGAAAAGGAGAAGACTGGTAAGAAGTAAAGAAGATCTGGATGAGACTAAGAATGAAGATGATGCAAATCAATTCAAAGTGGGCAGAAATAAGGTAAGCACAATATATGAAATTATTGAAGACATAATTGAGAATGGAAACCTTGCTAATCTAGGAATAGATATATTTGAAAAATTGTCAATAGAAGATCAAACTAAGTTAGAACACGTTGTCATCCAAATGATGATAAAATTCAAGAGAGTTCCAATGGAATTTGCCTGTGCATTATCGAAAGAGTTGGATGACAAGATCTCTGAAAAATGGGCTATTGCACTAGACACCAAGAAAAGAAAGAGAGAATGATCTCTAGTTTGAGAAGCCCCACATCTAAGCTATGGAGAACTTGATGCATACATGGCTAAATATCAAGCAATATTTATGGTCAAGAACCGAGCCATGATGATACTAGATGAAAATGTGGCAGACATGGATATAAAGAGTGATTCCCTATGGACATCAATTTTTAAAGCCGAAGAAAAAGCTGAGCAAGAAGCATTCCTAAAATTGTATAAAAAGAGAAAAAATTCCAAAGGCAAAGCTATTTATATTGATGATGACACATCAAAGAAATTGAAGGACACCGATATGTTAGTTACTGTGGTAATTGATATCATCGAGCAAAAAGAAGAAATAAGTGTTTCACAGGATGCACCGGATCAAGTAGAGATCCAACTACAAAAGAAAACCATTGACAATGTACTCATTGAGGACATCACAAATGGTGATCCTGATGACAAAGATGATGAGGATGTGAATATTTCACCTAATCAAGATGAAACACTAGACACTAAATGCATATTTACATCACTACTAGGTAAGCTTCCTATACTTCTAGAGGTAGCATAAATCATTTCACAAGTATGACCCAATGGCTTAGACCTCGAGCAACACAAGGACACAACCAAGGTACAAGAACTTGAAAAACCTGTAGAGACAGATGAGCCTAATCAAACAAAGGCACCTTCCACTAAGACAAAGGAAACAAAAGATATAAAAGAAACTAAGGTAAACCCACCTGACACCACATCTGAGGCTCTCACTCCATCAACCAAGACTACAGCTACCAAGTAGCAGAAGAAGGAAGAAAGTGTCTAAATTGGGAAAGATACTTCGAAGACTGGATACAAGTCTATTACTATTTTTGAGAAGAAATCACCTCTAGCACCGGAGAAAAAGAAGAAAAAGAAAGGAAAAGGGCTGGTCAACCTAGATGAAGTGATAATTATTCTTGAGTGTGACCCAAGGACCCTAAGCCCTAAAGAATTGAGAAAATATGGGGAATTATGCTCAAGAAAGGCAGCTCAAGAGAAGTTGAAGCAAGAACACAAAAGAAAAGAAATAGTATCAGATGTGAGGGATATCCTACAGTAGGTAGTACTTGAGGTGAATATTGATGAGGATACTCCTATCATAGATCAACTTGCTACACTTGCTGAGAAGATCAATGCCCTGGACACTGATGTAGATAAATAGATTGAAGAAAGGACAGAATACATGATACATAATAAATTGGCTAAGAAAATTAGCCAAGAAGTGGCCATCAAGAAGGTCAAATTCTCTGAGGTAATTGCCGAGATAAAATCCATCACCCAGATAATTTGTCATTTCTTAATAAAGCTTTGTACTATAGACACCTTCATTGTTGAAGTCAGTGAAAAGATCAAAGGATTGGAAGTAGAAATAAAGTTAAGTAAAAATGCAGCTATAACTGAGCCAAATTCTTTATTAAAGCACATTCACTGAGTTCAAGAACTCTGGTGGTTGATAGTAGAATTAAAGAAACAAGAAGAGCACATAACTGATTAGGTTACTAAGTTACAGACATAACTCTTGCCATACCTAAAATTTTTTTAAGCACACACTATCAAAGTTGAGCAACTTGTTGCAACACCAGAGATTTTGATTTTGGATAACATCTTTGACATGCATGCACAAGTCGGTCTTGAGCACATTACTCTCACCAACTTGAAGGAGGAATGGGAAAACCTCTTAGAGTTAGTAAAGAAAACCCATCAACATCTTTTTGACAAGATGTGAGTATACTTTACTTTTTGTATCTGGCATTGTTATCAAAAAGGGGAAAAACATGTATATGCCAAATAAGTATGTTTTTCTATGTATACTACATACTCCTGAGAGCATGCACCGAGGAGGAGTACTTAGTACTTAGAAATTGTTTTGATGTGTATATCTATATGGCTGAGATATAAGGTATATATAGAACATTTTGTCTATATACATTTGCAATTTTGATACTAATGCCAAAGGGGGAGATTGTTATCTCTATTGAGCATTTAAGGTTTTCACTTAGTATCAAAAGGTTATCATACATATTGGTCGGTCAATTAAATTAAGCAAGTCAATAACTAGAAGCAAGATAGACTAGTCCATAAAGCATACACACCAAGTACTACACAATTTATCGAGCACCAGTAGAAACCGAAACCAACACTGACACTGACAAATATTAAACATCGATCGTCATAGTATACATTGAGCAATTTATACAGTGTTTACCGAGGATCACAAAGAATGGCATAGTAATCAGAAATGGCACATAGTTCTATGCATATGGTTACAACATATCATAAAATGGTTTACCAAGATCAAGAAGCATTTATTATGATGATATTCATTAAATGCAATATATATATATATATATATATATATATATATATATATATATATATATATATATATATATATATATATATATATATATATATATATATATATATATATATATATATATATATATATATATATATATATATATATATATATATATATATATATATATATATATATATATATATATATATATATTTTAATAGTTGATCTAGGTTACTTTTGTACACCATAGATCTTAGGGTTATGACTATGTTGTGTAACCTAATTTTGTTAAAGTGGCAAAAATAGAACACTATATATTTGAGTGTTTGCATCATTTTTGGTGTGAACTAATATATGAATAAAGGACCACTTGAAGCAATTGCCTAACTTCAAGTCTATCAGTTAACAAAGCAGAACAAAGTATAGAGGAATTCAGATTGAGCAGAATCAGAAAAGGCTACCGAGAAGATCAGAGCAGAGATTCATCACAAGTGAGGTGATATTTTATCAGAACTTATAGATCTGTATTACAAAATTGAGTTTTCATCTAGCAGATAAATTGTATATTGCCTTCTGACAATTGTAATAGAGTTTTGGTTAAAATTTCTTAGCAGAGTAGACTTAATAGTCTTAAGTAAATCTCTTAACCGAGTGAACACTTCATTAGTGTTGTCAAAATCCTATAACTAGGTGGATCTAGCTGATCTAATATTTTACTCCTAATAGGGTAAGATCACCAGAAGTGATCAAAACTTGTAGCCCTAACAGCCAAACCTTTTCTATCTACAGTAGTAAAGAATTTGTGGGTTTCATCCCCACTACAGTTTTTACCTTCTTACAGGGGTTTATGCATTACCAAAATACTTTTGTTATGTGATTTTCATATTGATTTCATGTTTTTTACTTTCATAAGTTTAATGGATGATTGATTGATGTGGTAGTGGTCAGCAGAAGCCTCCAAACAGTGAGAAAAGGTGAGTTTTCAATCCTTCAACACCCGAAGTGGCAGGGTCAAGTGCTCAATACTTATCACAAGTATTCAAAAAGAACTAAGGAAAGGTAATCACAACCCAAGTATCCAATGTGACCTAATCACTAGGTTCACAAGGGTCCTAAGCACCCAAAAACCAAGGATTGACTAAGAGGTCTCTTTTAGCCAAATGATAATCAAACCCCAATAAATGGAAACTAGACCAAGGGTGGCCTACCAACAATTTCCTAGCCTATTTAGGTCCTATCCTTATAATTCCAATGGTTCTTTCATTCAAAAGCAACCCATAACACTCATATGCTTCACAACTTGAGGATTTGGCTTGTAGCCCTTCCTAGAGTGAAAATGGAGCATAACTTTGAATGTTCCCAAATGAGATGATGATGTGCTTAGGGATCCAGATACCCTTTTGGGGTTTACAAAACATTATTTAACACCAAGAATTGAAAGTGCATGGAAGTCACTGTTGTTGCAGGGTTAGACCGGGTTAGTAAGCCTAGTTAGGGCTCCAAATGCACTATAGGTGCTCTTTCTCCTATGAAAATGCACAAATTAGATATGGGAGGATGTGTATGCATATAAAAAAAATTATAATCCAAGTTTTTAGGCCTTGGAGAACCCCCAACCACAATCTAGGATGACTGTCCTAGTTTGCTAACTGGTGCACACATTGAGATGTACACCTAGGGTATGGTGGCAAACCCAATCCTCTACTTGGCATCACTCCAAACCTGAAAAAGATAAAATACATTAAAAAAAATTGTATTCCACCAATGGGCATGAATTTACCATGGTGGAATGTGCCTAAACAATCAGGCCCTATTAGGAACCCTGTTTTAAGCCTCAATTCTAGACACCTTCACTAAAAATTAGACAACTTTTGATCTAAGAAAGATCAACGCATGAGACCAACTGCACATGGAAGAGGATTCAATCCTTCAACATCAAAAATCATTTTTAGATGCCCTTCCATCCATACCTATCTATAAAATTCTTGGATCACAGGAATTTGCAAAGAAATGATGGTTTTTTGTATTAATAAATGCCAAATTACATGTGTTATCGTATCACCCACCTGTGAGGGCTTATATAGGATGCTCCCAATGGTTAAATGATATTTTTAAACCAATTATCGATTTGGGAGAGTTAAATACAATGATTTGACAACTTTTAGCAAGTTGCTCAAAAGTTGCTTGACAACTTTTTGAGCAACTATGGCAATTTTGCATTTCTTGCAACTCTAATGACCAAAATTGGTCTTTACCTTATTTTGATGATCCATAATGGATCCAAGCATAAAAATACCTAAGACTAGGGTGTTGAATCATAAATGACCACTAGTTAAACCAAGGGCTCATAAAATGCCAACTTGGAACTATGGTCTTACAATGAGATCCAAAGACTAAACCCTTATCCTAAGCATGGAGGCCTCTAAAGACCCTAGTGTGAAATCCTAGACTTCATAGGAATGCTTTTTGAATTTGGAGTAGGATTAGGTGCTCCTGCACCATTGATTCATGCAATTAGATTCAAGTTATTTTGGTTAGTTATCACTATTTACAGTTATAGATCTGAAAGGTTTACAAGTAAAGTATTTAAAGGCACTGATTCACCCCTCCCCTCTCAGTACCTATCTCAACTAATTCCAACAAAATGACACATACATTTCATGTTGTGTTGTGTCCAACCAATGTTTCGTATGATATTCATATTTATTAGTTGAAATTCTATGTCTGATAACATCTCTAGTGTTTGATGAAGGACATGTATTATCATTCTAAAATGATGTGACCAATTTTTTTGTTCCTTCATCAATCCTATGAAAAGGAGGAGCTCTACACATGATTGCCCAATTGCCTTCCAAGGTGCTATCATCCAAAAGTATTCTCCTATTAACATATTGTGATATTGTTTTCCTATTCAAACCAAATTGAGATGAAATTGAAGATATCTATATTTTTCATCCCATAGTGTTACCTACAATGGATGTCAACATAATTTTTCTTATAATGGACTTATCTATAGTTTGAGATCACTTCCCTAGCTAGTTCAAACCTTTCTTAAGATTTTTAATCATATCAGTTTGCATGTTAACAACTTTTCTCTTCTTTGATGATGTGTCTATAGCCAATAATTTGAATGCCCCTTCCAACTTCTTGTTTATAAGTATAAGTGAAAGCAATTGATCTTGTTCAAGTATTTCAAAATTATCAAATCTGCCCACTATTTCTCTTTCTATCATTTTCATTTATATCTTCTTAGGAAGACTTAAGTGTTGAACATTAGCAAGTGATCTCAAATTGTCCACATCCATTGTAAGTAAATGATCTAAGTTTCTATAATTAATATTTTTCTTTACAGTTTGACCTAAATTTAAAAGTTCATCCATACCAGTAGGAGCATGTGATGTTGACCCTTCTCCAACATCAATTGTTTGAGCCTCTATAGGGAGTAATCTTGACCCTTCTTCAATGTGCAATTCTTTGACTTGACTTGACCCTCTTACTTTAGCTTGACTTTCAGCTTCTTTAGTTTTATGATAATATGTCAATGTAGCTTCATGATTTCTTTGTTCAGTACCAGGTGACCTTTTTCTAGAAGATTTACTTTGTCTTCCCTTCTTGTTCCCCATTTCTTCAAGCTCGAAAAAAATGTCTTCCACAAGATCGTCAACAAAAATTTTCTTCTTCAAAAAATACTTTAATCTAACATTTTTCTTCTCTAAAATTATGCCTTTGAAAAAATAGAAATATCAATCCTCCTTCATAAAATGCCTTCAATAATAGAAAATGGGAATTTATTAATTGCAATTCGATATAAAATAGAAACAAAATGTTTTACTTTTATACCATTCTAAATTTTATTTACAAAATAATTTTACTAGCTGACTTCGCTCGAAGTATATACTTCGTGCGAAGTAGCCAAGATAAAATTCTAGTAAATGTCTTTTTGTTGGGGTTTTCACTTGATAGGCTTCATGTGAAGGGCCTTCATATGAAGCCTCTCAAGTGTCTTCGTGCAAAGGGGGTCGTCACATGAAGACCCCAAAACTAAAATTTTTCCCTCAAAAAACAACAAAAATTTAGAAAAATAGTCTTCCATTGTTTGAAACAAGGACTAAACAAGATGATTTTTTCAAACAGATGATGTCAAATGATGCTATTCAAAACAAGCTTTCTAATGAATATAATTTTCATACATATTGAGTTCATTATCACTTTTAAATATTACTTTAACTAAACATAGGTTGTTTGGTCATTCAACAATCTGTCTCTTCAAGACTTCGGGAAATTAGTAAATGATAAATTTTTTTTATAAAAAATATGTAGGAAAAGCATATTTGTGTTACCTTTCTATGAAAAAAAGAGGAAATGAATTTCGATATACACATATCAAGTTAGAGCGATCCAAGTGACCTTATGTCTAAATTACAGTTACAGTCACTTTTAAACTTAATAAACTATGAAATATTGATCCAAAATGAATAAAATCAATTGCATCCTTTAGATATTGAAGTTAAAAATATAATCTCAAAATAATTACATTGTTATTATATTTATAAAAAAAATTATGCTGATCCAAGTGACAATAACTCCTTCAAAACATAGTTTTTTCACGCAAACCACTTTTAGAAGGAGAAGGAAAAATGAATTTAAATAATTTTTTTAAATATATATATATATATATATATATATAGAAACTAGAAAGAAATTTAGTTTACATCATCTTCAAATTCCTAATTGTTTTGCAGCAACAAATGTTTGAAAGTGAAGTTTTTTCTCAGAATGTTGAACTCTGTGTCAAAGTTGGCCAAAAAGTGGGACTCACTATTGTGGGACCACCCTATTTGTGCTTAGTTGATCATTGATATCATAGGCCTTGACAATGAAGGAGCCCTACCTATTAGGGAGAAAAACCTAAGAAAAGAAGTTGAAACCCTAATACACTCCAAATGGGATAAGAGGGCAATGACAATAAATGATGTTTATTTACAAGATGTTAGATTGGTAGCAATGCTAATAGGCTAAAAGTTATTTTACATCTCTAGACTTAATTCTGTATCAGCTGGAGTTATAATGATGGCTTATGGAATGGTAAGAGAGAATAAGAAGTACAATCTTTGTTAAATTCTAGCCCAACAATTCATTGAGAATGTCAAAGTTATAAAGAAGGAAAAATCTAAAGCTTTTAGGTTTGGTTCATTGCTACTTCACATGTACATTCATTTCATTCACAACTTTCCCAATATGCATCCTAGAGCATGGAAAGACAATGAGCCCACTGGTCTATAAATCTCAAAATACTACATAAGACATACAAAGGATTGGGTTGATGGAGAATTGTTTGGCATGATTAAGATTATGAAAAGGAAGATGAAATAAAAGTATAAGATTCCAAAAAACTTGGTAGAAAAATATGAGGACACTTTATGTTTCATGGTTGAAACTGATTGTGTTGGCTTTGAGGCAGTTGAGCCAAGAACCAAGTGGTGCTATCCTATGGGATATGAGGTAAGTGCCGAAGTACTAACTATGTAAGTAGAGCATGTATTGGAAGTAGAGAAGGATCCTACCCAAGAAAGATGGGGTACATACAGAGAAAAATATGAGAAAGTTAGAGAAGAGCAAGAAAAGGTGACAAGGAAATGAAAGGTCAGCAAGATTGTTGAGGAAATTACTGCAAAGGTAGGAATAAAAAAGAAGCAGTATTTAGACTTGAGAAACCAAATGGAGGTATTTTCCAACATTTCCATAGATGCACCCATTCCATTGAAGATAGAAAAGGAAGCAGTTCCTACTAATGGGTGGCTGCAAGAAGTTGGGTGCCAATTTTTGGCAAAAAGTGGAAGAGTTTTTCCTGTTTTTCAAAATTCATGTCAATTGATGTCAAAAATTGAGGCACTTAGAGATTGAATCTCAAAAAACTTCACTAATAGAAATTATAGTACTCGGAGTTAGTTTTTCAAATATGTAATTTATTTCAATACCCACATTACATAAATTAATTTTGGTAGGCATATTTAAAAACCACTTTTTCAGAATGCCTGTTTCAAGACCATACCTCACCCGTGTATGGCCACCCTTTTTTGACACAAATAAATCAATATATGTTAATCCTTTTTAGGAAAGATACCTAAGACACTATAGATTGATGAGTATATTTTTCCTTTTTTTTTTTTGTATATATCTTTTTTAATTGATTTTTAAATGACAATAAAGTATATTTTCAAAACCTCTAGTGTACGGCCACCATAATTTGATGAAATGTTCATATTTTTCAAAAACAAAAAAATTTATCTTGAAAAGAATAGAATGTAGATTGATGCCATATAATTTTTTTTGCAGAAACCTTAAAACAAAAAAGTTATTAAAAGTTTAGTAAACCTCTGTGTTTCACATTTTCATACCTTTTGCTATTGATAAATATAGGAAAAATAGTAAAATTTGTTATATCATCAAAAAATTTACATTTATAGAATCAAGACAATGAAATCTATAATGGGTTTTCATTTCATCAAAAAATTCAAATTGAAAGATGCTCAAAAAATTCGTTGAAGACAGAAAATTAATGTTAAAATAACTTAGTCAAATTTGTGGAGGTGAAGACATAGGGTCGGTGGGAACAAGCCTAAATCATGCCTATCCCATACCAAAAACTGAGGCAAGTTCAATTTTCCCGCCCCAAGCTTTTAGAAACGGGTGCCCGATTTGAAATTTTAAAAAACAGGTGCCCGTTTCAAAAGTGACCGTTAACAAAACGGGCACCCGTTTTGTTAAAAAATGGGTGCCCATTTCTAATGAGTCCATTGGAAAATGATAGGTGCAGAAGTACAGAGGTCCAATGATTGAATCATTATTCAATCATTGTGCGACTGTACCCATGCGCAGACAGAATGTTTTAATTAATTTAGACCTGGTTTTGTCTTGTTCTGGATTTGACACTTGTTGGATTAAAAATTCATCCAAATATGGGATCAAAGCAATGTAGAAAGAGACAAAGGATAGAAAATAAAGAAAAGGAAGCAAAACATCAAAGAGAAAGAAGAGCAAGAATTAGAGAGGGTAGTAATGTCGGAGCTTTGAGTTCAACAGTAGCTTTAAAGGAAGAGAGCATTGAGAACACTGTAATGGATGAAGAGCCAGAAGAAGGAAATACAAATCAAGAAAATCCAGGTGCATCTACTAACCCAGTATTGGGTACTGGTATGTCTTCACAACCCTGCATATATTATGAAAATGAAATTCATGATTTTTTTCAAGCAGGCTACGAAATAAATGATTTGGATTTTATTCATGGAAGTACAGTAAGAAATGAAAGTCAAACACCAGTTGAAAAAGAAATTGAAACCCCACCTATGACTGAAAATCAAACCCCAACTGATGGTGAAAATAAAAGTACAGCTAAAATTGAGAGTGTGGATGTAGACATGGAAACACCAGTTGAAAATGAAACATCTTTAAATGATAATGAAATGGGTAATCTTTTTCAATTGAATAGTGGTGTGTTAGACAATCTTCGTGGCTTGGTTTCATGGAGGCAGATTAGGACATATGCTAACAGATTGTTCAAACAATTTTTTTATAACAAGAAATTTGGGTTTCAATGTCAATTGATGTTACAATTAATGAAAATGATGAAGATGCGGAAAGTGATGAAGAGGTTAGGAGTCAATGTGAAAGAAAAAAAAAAGGATGAGTCTTTGAAACAAGTTGTTTCGACTATTGCTAGTGCCTTTGATACAATTGGAAAGAAAAGTCATTCTAAAGATAGAAATGCGGCACGACGAGCAATAACAACAGCTTTAGTAAACAAATAAACCCATGATAAAAGAATGATGAGTAACATAAGTGGATATCTTAATATTCATCGTAAAACTTTGGCAAAAGCTATGAAGAGAAGAGTTGACTTTGAAAGTGATCCAGCTAACAACTTATGGACCTATAGTGGTAGACTCCCGAGATCTGATATGAAACTTACTAGTGAAGTGAAAACATTGATTGAAAGATTTTGGAAGGATAATACAAGAGTATCGCCAAATGCCAGGGATGTTCTAAAATTAAGAGTTGGCTCAAAAATTCATGAACCACATCCAAAACACCTTTTGGACATGACTCAAACTGAATTATACAAAAAATTTGTAGATGAAAAGGTGTTATCAATCAGCATAAGTCAAAGATCATTTGAAAAGTGTAAACCTTGGTATGTAAGGGTAAACAAGGAAAGAGTCACATGTTGTTGTAAAACTCATGTCCAATTTCGTTACCATTATGATTTATTTCAATCTATACATTGTACCATGCATACTAAAGAAATGTTACAGGAATGTGGTATCCAAATTCCACCACAAGTTATAAAGGAGTTCATCTCAAGTTTGTTTTGTAACCCACATAATGACCAATAGTTTCTTTTCAATGCATGTGTTTGTGGTGTATGCAATATACGTGGCAATCTTGCATTATTAGATGAGTGTTTTCATGAAACTCCTACAACTGAATTTGGACAACAAATGATTGATGTGTGAAGATTTAAAACTATTGAATATCCATTGAAGGATGGAAAGGTTGGAAGACGATGTGACCTAATAAATGAAAGCATTAGTGTTCACGCATTCATGAACGAATTCAAGTGTAAGATCATACCTAAATATGTGAAACACTCTCATAATGCTAGATGGCTTGATGAACAATTTCGCATGTGCAAGAATACATTCCCAGTGGGTAGTTTACTTTCAGTAGTTGACTTTGCAGAGAACTATACTCTTGCACCACAAGATGAGATCCAATCTCAATATTATAATTCAGTACAAGTAGCCATTTTTATTCATATTGTCTATAGGCATGCACCTGATAGTATAGAAGATGATAAATTTTTTTTGAGGGAGTACCACTTCTATATGAGTGATAATAAACTACACTCATCAGAGTTTGTGCAATACTACATGGAGACATTTTACAACAATTTAAAGGAGAGACAAATTCAAATGACACAACATCTAATATGGTCAGATAATTGCACAGGTCAATTCAAGAATGCTAGAATGTTTTATTGGTTGAGTAGGACACATAATAAAACCAATGTCGAACATATCTGGAGTTTTTTTGAAGCTGGACACGGGAAAGGAGAACATGATGGTGCTGGTGCATGTGTTAAGAGAGCCCTTGCAAGAGAACAACTCAAGTTTGAAGAAAAATCCAAATTTAAAAACGCACGTGAAATTGTTGAATGGTGTAGTACAAGTTTATCTACAGGATCAAATTAGAATTCTACAATCAAATGTTTCTTCAGGCTAGTAGAAGAGAATTATATCCTTTCAAGATATGAGTGTGATATGATAAATGGGTCAGCAAAATGGCATTCATTTAGAAGTTCTGATTCTAACACTTGGACTATATGGACTAGGGAGCTAGCATGTTTTTGTCAATTTTGTGTTGCAGGTGAATGGGAACAATGCAAGAGTACAGAATGGGTTGAAGAATGGAAACAAAGATCCTTAACACCTACTGAGACACAAGTTCCAGGTGATTCAACTAGTGAAGACCCAGATCATGCATTTGCATCAAAAGATTATGATCGTGTTTCAGATCTGATACAACCTGGTATTTATTTATTCAAATTTACATTTATAAGTGTAGGTTTTTTTACATACATGCATATGAAACTAATTATTTTTATAGGGCATGTGTATGTTGTTGTTGCACCTGAGGATAATGATGAGCAGACTGAGTACTGGCTTGCTAGATGTGTGGAACCTAAGAAAAAGTTGATATTTCATCAAGTAGATGATGATGGTTTTCAGTATCCAATTGGGTCTGTTGTGGTTGTTGGTACATGGCTACAAAAATACCTAACAAGAAGAAATGGGTTACCAGCATTTGAGGACTACCAATCAGAAAAGAAAATTATGCAGTATTCTCATTTAGTGGTGGCAACGAATATCAAATTAGAAAGATACAAAGGGAGGCCCACCAATAAAGTCTTATGGACCCTTTCGATGGAAGAGCATGAGGAAATCATAGAAGCATTACAAAAAAGAGAGGATGCAGATGGTACACTAGGTTGAATCAGATTTAGAGACATGTGAGTGGTTTTTAATTATGTTGAAAGTTTATATAGTTAGTTCTATTAGACATTAGACATGTACAAGTTCAATATATTATTATGTCAAATTTGGAGTTAGTTCTAATTAATTTCTTGTTTGAATATGTATCAACTACAACTTTACACATGTGTGACACTCATATGTGGATGGTACACTCTAATAAATCACAAGTGTACATGTGTAAGTGTTTTTTAATTATGTCAAGTTTATAGTTAGTTAGATATTAGACATTAGACATGTACAAGTGATAGATCTTATTATGTCAAATTTATAGTTAGTTGTGCATTAAAGATAGTTTTTCTAATTAATTTCTTATTTGAATAGGTATAAAGTATACAACTTTACACACGTGTGACAGTCATATTCAGGAGCCCTAGAAGATGATACATTAAATTATTTCATTGAATGTTTATTTTATTTTTAATCATATTGTAATTGGGCTAAGAAGTGGGGTTTTCTTACTAGTTCTTTCCCTATGGAGCCCTTGAACTAGTTATATATATAAATAAAAATATCATTTATTGATGTACCATGTGTTATGATTCCTGTATACTTATTAATTTATTCATTTTTTAATTCAAATTCTACAATTAATTTGATGTGACATATAACTTGAATAATTTGATTTGACATTAATTAATGATATCCATTATCTAGTTATCTAGTTATGTAGTTATGTAGTTATGTAGTTATCTTATTTTATCTCTACTTATCTGATTCACATTATATTTATTCACGTAGAGTATTTACATGCAATCCATCTTATTAAAAAAATCTTAGATCTAAAACAAATATTCTAATTTAATCTATGACATGTACATATATCGATCAACCAAAAAAAAGTAATCCACATAACATGTCACTCTAGTCCATATATAACATGTCCAAATAACTAGTCCAAATAAAACATGTCCATAAAACATACATCATTGGTCCAAATAAAACAAGTTCATATATAACAAGTCCATAAAACATGTGAATACTCCACATATAACAAGTCCAAATATAACAAGTCCACAAAACATGTGAATAGTTCAAATATAATAGGTCCATAAAACATGTGTTCATAGTCCATATAACATCTAGAAATAGTCCATATAACATGAAAACACAAGTAACATCTAAGAGTCTTGATCGCCCATCTGATCTGCCATCCTCTTCACTCCACGTGAAGAGGATGGAGATGTATCATCATGCTGTACACCATCAAGTGACTATAAACATAAATTATGAAGAGATAACATAAGAAGTGGGTTTAAACAAATAATTCACTTACAAACAAAATAAATATTGAATATACATATATCAAATAAATTACCGTGGAACCCTGCTGAGTAGTTTCCTCTGTGGGAGGAGGACCTGGAGTAAAAAATGTCATTGTGGTAATGTCCTGTACAAAACAAATTGAAAATTTATTATAATAATATTCCCTAAAAATGACATGTGCATCATGATTCAAAAATATTGGAATTTAATATATTAATAACTATGACCTCAAAGGATGATGAGGCCTGCATTTGGCTGGGTCCTACACCATGACCACGTGAAACTATACTCAATAATGGTTCCGAGGGTACATCAGCAGGGAATGATGTGGCGAAGGCCTACATAATTGTAAAAAATAGAAGTGAATTAGAATATACGCATAAATACGTGAGCATGTATAAATAGTTAAATTCAAATTAAAATGCAATATACATACAAGCGGTATATGGGGAGTGTCCTTTGTGACCGATGGCAGAGTACCCATCGAACTACTGCTAGGGTGGTATGAAGTGTGACCCTACAATATATATTTTGAAAACAAACATTATTAAAGTAAAGTTTCAATAGTAAATATTTCTAGGGATCGAATAGACATGATAAAAACAAATACAGTGAAAGGTGCACCAACATCTGAAGCAGTCGAATGGACATGGTGATAGTCCATGGATGTCATGGTCTCCTCTGCCCCCTGTCCAACAAAAACAACATATTTTGGTTGATATGGTTTGTGTGTCTATACATATATATGTAGACAAAATATTTTATCACTATTATATAGATTACCTCTGCACTAGATAAATCCGCTGCGTATAGAAGGTCAAGAAATGATGACAACTTGGCAGGTCGATCCTTTGTGTCATCATATCCTCCATGTGTGCCCTCTACATCATCAAATCCATCATCTGGCCCCTCACTCTATGGACCAGTACATATGTCCCCACAGCTGGTGCAAACATGTGCTATGCTCTGGGGTACCCTAGCAATCCTGAACTACTCAGCTAAATCACCCAAAAGGGTGCTCAATGAACCAAGAGTAGAGGTGACTTCTTGGTGGTGTACTGGCGCTAGAATCATAGGAGCCAGATAAGAAACAAGGGGCTCCTCATGTGGATGATTTCTGACTCTATCACTCAGCTTTGCCCTAGGCCTGTCCTGAGGCATGCCTCTACCGACCCCCTGAAATGCTCTCATGTCAAAATAATTGGGTTTTTTACCCAATTCAAACTCAGCCCACAATTTTCTCAAAAAGTACATGGGGACCTCATGATTTGCGTGTGGTGGATGGTCAAATACCATCCACCACCACTCCCAAAAGTGCTGTGAAATCAACGGGTGCTTGCACCAGCGAATAGATATTCTTGTTTTTTTGGGGTTTATTTCTTCACCTATTTTCGGATTCTTAAACCACCGAGCAAAATCTGCTTTGGTGATTTTAAGATCCTTCACCTCTTTATAGGTGAGTCCATCAGCATAGAATGTTCTCATGGAATCTCTCCATGAGCGATAACTGTCCAACTCATCATCGAGGGACTGGACAGAAACTACTATGCCTTGCATAGTATCTGCAAGGCGTAGTAGATGTGCGGAGGGGTGGGGATCATGTCTAACCATCTCAATGTCCCTGAAAATAGAGGTGATATTACACCTCATGTCCTCTCTAAGCTACTCTGTGGTACGAGGAGGTGGTGGAGGTGGGGGTGGTGGTCATGGTGGTGGTGGTGGGGGCTGACCTCCTGAATGCTCACCCATCATGTGTAAACTGTACATATATAAAGTATTTGAACATGTAGATGAAATGTATTTAAACACATGAATAATCTAAACATGTATATCTCTATCTTCACATGTACACATTTATAAAGTATTTGAAAATGTAAATGAAAAGTATTTAAACACATGCATAATATATTAGGTTTTAAGGGTGATAGTAGGTCCTATTATGTCTTACGAGTACATACTCTAGCTCCTATTAGGTCTAAAGGGTACATAATAGGTCCTATTAGGTATTAAGGTTACATACTAGGTCTTAAGGGTCATATTAGGTCTTAAGGGTACATACTAAGTCTTAAGGGTCATATTAGGTTTTAAGGGTACATACTAGGGTTTAAGGTTCATATTAGGTCTTATTAGGTCCTATTAGATACTATTAAGGGGTTATATTATGTATATATTAGGTCCTATAAAGAGAGTTTACTTTGTAAATGTTTATTTCTTTTCAATAAGGTTATATTTTATATTGATTTAGTTGGTTTGTTAATATAATATTCTAAACTTGCTATGGTGTCTTTGTTTAAAGATATATAATGTATTCCTTTATTGGTCAATTTGAAAATAATTAACTTTTTAGTACATTGAACATGATGAGAGAGGAGACAGAGAGAAGAAAGTTCAAGGGAGAGAGATGAGATAGCGGAGAGAGGAGAGACCTGAGAGAGGACGTGAGGAGAGAGGAGAGAGAGAGAGATCAGAGAGAGGAGTGAGCAGGTGAGGAGAGAGAGAGAGTTAAACAAAGAGAGATAAGAGAAAGAGAGAGGAGAGAGAACACGATCAGAGAAGAGAGAACATTAGGTTTTCATTTACAATTGTCTACATTTTAGGTTTTCGTAAATACAATTTTATACATTCTAAGTTTTCATTTTTAGTTTTTAACAAATACATGATTTCTAAACAAATTGAAAAGTAAATTAAAACATAAATAAATGAAAAACTATAAACATACATTCATTTTTAAAATAAATTCGTATAATGCTATTTAAAAACAAAAATTAACTTTTTATATGTTTTAGGTTTTCGTTTACAGTTTTAAATATGTTTTCAGTTTTCTACGTTTTAGATTTTGGTTTTCAGTTTCGTTTTAGGTTTTGTTTTCAATTTCATTTTAGGTTTTCATTTTTTATTTCATTTTAAGTTTTTGTTTTTTGTTTTCATTTTCGGTTTCATTTTAAGTTTTCATTTTCAGTTTTCTACGTTTTAGGTTTTCATTTTCAATTTCATTTTAGGTTTCATTTTAGGTTTTCATTTTCAGTTTCATTTTAAGTTTTTGTTTTCAGTTTCATTTTTAGTTTTTGTTTTCAGTTTTCTACGTTTTAGGTTTTCTTTTTCAGTTTCATTTTTAGTTTTCATTTTCGATTTTCCACGTTTTAGGTTTTCATTTTCAATTTTCTCCATTTTTAGTTTTTGTTTTCAGTTTTCTATTGTTCAAGTTTTTGTTTTCTACTTTCTTACGTTTTAGGTTAAATTGTTTTCAATTGCACATTATTTCTAAACAAATCGAATAACAAATAAAAATATACATTTCATAATCTAAGAAAATACATTCATTTTTAAAACGCAATCTTAAATAGCTATTTAAAACTAAAATTTAATGTTTTACTACTAAAAATGAACACAAAAAATAAAATAAAATAAGTCAAAATGATAAATACGTACCTGGAACTCAAAAAAATGTGTTTGTGGGGTTGGCAGGCGTCTAACAATCGGGTAGGCAATGTTGAAAAATCGTAGATCCCGTTTTCCTGTCGCTAGAAAATGACAGGAAATGCTATCAAAAAATAAATAAATACTTTTCAAAAAGGGCACCCGTTTTTTGTCAAATCGGGTGCCCATTTTGGCTCGATTGACCGAACTGAAATGGGCACCCGTTTTATTAAAGATCGAAGTGCCGAACCAAAATGGGCAACCGATTTGGAAAGAAATGGGTGCCCGTTTCTAGTAGTGCATTTTCCAAGTCGCGAACTTCCACGGAATTGGCACCCAACTTTTTGCACGTACCCTAATAGCATTGTGGACTTGTCGGCCTCTCAAGAGGAAGAAACACAAGAAGTTGTAGTTGCAGTTGTTCCTAGAAGATCTACAAGGACAAGTAAGCAAGATAGTTCTGAGGAAAGAGAGACAAAGGTAAAGAGGAAAAAGAAGGAAGATAAGGTAATGGAGAAAGAGGAAGAGAAAATGGGTCAAAAGAATCCACAAACCTTGTGGAAACTAGATATGAAATCACTACAGAAAAGAGTTATCAAAGATGGAAATCAGTTAATAGTGAACAGATACTATGAAAGATATGACTCAGAGAACCAAGCAGTCATTGAAGATATTGTGATTGAGCATCTACTGGTCTTTAAGAAGAATTTGCTGGAAATTGAAGCAAGCATTCCCAAAGCCCTATATAGCAAACTGGAAATCAGGAAACAGTTAGAACATTCAAAAGATGAGAACATTACAAATAAAACAATTGATGACATGTTGTCGGTTGTGTCCATTTAAGAAAGAGAAATAATCATAAAGAACTGAAACCCCTACTAAGGACAAAGACTAGACTAGTCAAGATTATGGCTAGAAAATATGATGAGGTGATTGACGACACCCAAAAGGCATTAGACCAAGTCCTAATGCATGACATGCCTAAGAAGGTTTCACCTCCTAAGACTTCTAAGCCTATATCCCTAGGTTTAGGAGAGAGTTCAAAGGCAATAGATCAAAGTGCTCAAGTTAGCATGCAACCAGACTTCTTTGTCACTGGTGTGCTTGTTAGCCTTGACACTTCGTAGGATGTAAATGATCCATTTATGGAAAATATGGACAATGCGATGGAGGTTGAAAATTGGGAACAAATAAAGGAAAGAAAATCAAAAGAGAAACAAGAAGAAAAAGCATAGGAGAAGGAATTACAGCAAGAAGAAAAGCAAGAAAGATAGACAAAATCAAAAAAATTTGATGAGTTCAAGCTGGACACACCCCTATTGTTGACAAGTATGGACAAACCAATCAGTTTTGATGTAGATAGTATGGATGAAGATGAACTTATGAGACTTTCATTTATGGATTTTGCTAAAGCTAAGGAGAGATCAGTTCAGAAAGGAGACAAAAGAGCTAAGATAATGGTTAGGGTTGTAGAAATAGTGAACTAGCTACCCCACTCACCAGTTATCCTCAAAGACAAGGATGAGGTTGAGAATCTTGGTATAGTATTGTATAACTTTGATAGTCATTTTGACTCATTGCTAAAGATAGCAGAGGAAAAGGCTGAAAAGAACTTCTTGGAGAAGAAGTTGAGTGAATTTTTTAACTCCATTTCATGGGACTTAGACATTCTTAAGGCTACTACTCTTAAAGCCAAGATTTGTGTAGTGCAAGGCAGGAAACTTTATAGCTATTACATAAACCCCTCCAGACATTTAAAGAATATTGAGGTGGTCATAGCCAAATATAGGGCTAGCCTTGATAGTATAATGGATAGTTGTGAATCATCTCCACAAACTATGGGAGAGGTAGATAAGGAGACATCTCGGCTACTGGAGAAAATAGGATTACTAGAAATGGAGAAAGGGAGAGTTGCAGATAGATTTGGCTTATTAAGAAGCCTATTGACTCCTATTGACTCCTAAGCTCTCAATGATGGAGAATCATCTCTCAGAGATGATAAAAGTTGAAGGCTCAATGTCAGTATCTACTTTTAGTGAGCTTAAGGCAGCAGAGACAACATCATATGCACTGAATGGATTAATCCATGTCAATGAACTACTGATAAATTCATGGACTGAAGAATTTAAGACCTTGGAAATCTCTTTCCAAGATGTCTTAAATCTAGTGAATAAGCACTAAACCATTTTTGCTTAAGTTCTACAATTTTGGGTATACCTTTTCCATTGATGTCAAAGGGAGAGGAAGAAAAAGGAAAAATGAATGAGGAAGAGAAAGAGATATGTAGAGTTCTATGTAGAAAAGAAAACAAAAATTTTTTTTTGTAGAAAACAAAAAAAAAATAGAGATAAAGAAAAGAGAAAGAAAGTTGTATTGTAACACTTAGTCATTTTTCTAAGTGTTGCCATCAATTCCAAATGGAGAGATTGTTGGCATGTGATGTTTTGGTGTACTAGGAATCACTTAAGGGTTGTCATTTATGGAAACACTTATGTTTGAGTGATCGCATGTTGTGGAGATTGCCACCAGAGTCTCTGTCATGAAAATGACTAAGTACAGAATCATGATGACTGGGTACAGTGGCACAATTTTAGTCACTAATGAAGATATATAAGGTATTATGGTTTGTGAAGTTAACTGGAAGTATTTTTGGATATACTCATGCTTTATTTAAGATTGCATAAGTTTTGGTTATCAGATTTGTGAGATACAATGTTCGAAAGATATGCAAAGGCAGTAAAACAATGTAAGATGGTATATGATTAGTTGTGAAGATTAAGGGAAAGTGAATATGGTAATATGCTAAGACAGGTGAATAAAGTATATTTCTGACTCTTTGGTATTGTAATAGCACCAACTCCATAGATAACATTTGCATGAGTTATTATTATGTTGTGCATGATAATTGCGAAGCCGACTGGAAGGCTCATTTTCTATAAGTATGGAGTATTTTTAAAAAAGGGAAGTATGGAATGGTAATGATGATAAAGTAAGTTTGTGAATAGAAAAGTGGAGATCAGATGCAAGATTAGTAAGAGGTCGAGCTACAATTGGAACTATCTAAGAAAGATAAGTGCTTGTATTGTTCCCCTTTTTGAGAACTATTTTGAGACAAGTATTGGTTGTAAGAGTAGTGTGATGACCACCTTTAACCATGTGTTTTGTATACCCCTAAGAGGGTTTTGTATTCCTCTAACAAGGAAATGTACTATGTAACAATCATCTCCTAATAGGGCTAGATCTCCTAATAGGGATAATATATTTTAGTACATATTTGTGGGTATCATCCCCACTGGGATTTTTCCTTTGGCCATGGTTTCCTCAAGAACAAATCATGGTGTAATGAATGTGTTATGCTTGTATGCTCTTTTCTTTTCTGCATTACTCTAGATTGTTTATAAGTGTTTAAAGTTGAAAAGATCAAAGTTATGTAATACCGAATCACCCCCCCTCTGAGTATTACCTAATCCTAACAATTATTACTATGAAAGACCTTAAAAAATAATAATTAAATAAAACATCACCAAAGCTATCCCAACCAACTCCACCAATGCTAGCATGCCCAAGATTTCCTTGAGAGGAGCCATCGGTGTTAGTTTTTAAAACTCCATGAGGAGGGGGTGTCCAACTACCCTCTCGATTGATCCACCATAAAGGATGTATGTAACAACTATTTATACATGGACCTCCCAACACCAGAGCACCCCCTTCAAGAGGAAAATTAAGACAAGTATTTGTTTACCCCCTTTAAGAGGAAAATTAAGACAAGTATCTCTGTATACTTTTAATTCATCACAAAATAATATTCTATATTACAAATATTGAAAAAATATTAAGGCACTTAGGATTTAAAATTAAAAATTTTCAAATATTAATAATTATTTTTTAATAAATGTTCCAGAGTCGTTGAACCTGTATTAAAATAGGAAAAAGATATTGTTTCGAAAACTATCATTTTCCAATAAAATATGTTAGCACCAACATAAAGAAAAAAGGAAGGAAAAAAAATCCTACTGAAGTGAAGAGAAGAAGCATAAGAGATATTTTAACTACATCTTAAGAGGGCTCTTTACAAACATGAAAAAACATGTCTACCCACGAGTTGAGAGATAAAAAACTATTGACGGTTCCTAAGAGAGAAAAATTGAACATAGATTATGAATAAGATTCTGTCACGAGAAATTATCAGAACTATGATTGTCTAAAGGGGGAGAGATGCAAATCGATCAATTGTATCAACTAGTTTACTGGAATTAACACTCGAGCAAAGTCGACCTAGAGAAAGGAGGGTGTAATCGAATTCATAACAATGTAAGCCCGCGCAAATGATGAGGAGAAGTTATGCATAATATGCATTACAAATCGAGCCTTTCTTCTCCAAAAAATTGCCAATAGCATGGGATCCAAAAATTTAGACAAATACCATTTAGGGCAGCTTCCGAACCAGACAGGGAGAACAAGAATGGCTGAACATAGCTGTTACAAAGAGCGCAAACCATTTCTAAATCTAACAACAAATCCATACAATTAGATAAGAATTGAGAGACGACATTAGAATAATGTGCCTGTGGACTGAAAAAGAGCCACCCTTTCCCAGTGATAGTTTTTATTGCAAGTTCAACGTGCACATAGGGGAGGAGAAAGGCTTAATTTAATTTCTTATTGTTAGACTCCAAAGAGTTGCTCTTCTCACGAGAGGATAAAGGATTAAAGACGACGGATTTTCTAATCTCATTCAATTGCACGACAACATTACTGATACAACGATCACCATTCTAATTAAAAAAATTTGAAAAGTTAATGAGTTGATGGACATTAATATTCAAGGAAAGCAAAAATTAAGTACTGTTCAAGAGTCAGGCTAAGCTTTAGATAGAATGCATCAAAGATTAAAAAAAAGTCAAACTTTTTTTTTAGATTTGTAAAAATACATGATTTTTTTAAATTGTTTTTGTGATTTTCGACCACAAAATGTGTAGATTATTAAAAATAGATGCTGAAAATTTCACGAAAATCTATTGCATTTTCTATTTTTTGAAATTTAGTAAAAAAAACATAAAATATATGCCAACAATAGAAAATCTCCAAAAGCCATCTATTCCTAATCAATGAAAAAAAAATATTAGAAATAATCAAATGGGATTTAGGAATTGGTAGATCTACACATTAAAAAATACACATAGTGAGATACAATAGTAATCAAATTCCACTAATAGCCACATGTGAAAAAGAACGGCTTCGAATTCAACAAAATATCCCCACATAGGAATTCGGTGGAATGAAAACCTACAGCACCAGGACTGTATTCAATAAGACTGGAAATAAAAAGTCATAAGTAAATTAATCATTCTCATTTAGTATGTGATATTTTCACCAACACAAGTATTATTTTCGAAACGCTGGTCAAGAATTTATAGATTTTTATATAAATATAATTCTTTAGTAAATTGTTTTATCTTTAAATCAAATATTATTTGCTAATCAATACAAGTACAATTTTCCAGCAACAATAAGTTTATATTGGAATACAAAAATAGTTTACTGATTTCTTTTTTTTTTTTGTTTAAAAAAAAATATTCACATGAATTTGGAACAAATTTTAGCCCATTTAAAAAGTTGTTAATTGAATAATATTCTTCTTTCAATAAAAATTAAAATTCCATCAAAAGAATTAATATGTTTTTAATGAGTTAAAAAAAAATTGCTAAGATTTTATATCTCTTTCAAGAGAGGCTTCATAAGGTTCTCTCTAACCTCTATAACTATTTGAATCTTTTTTCAAAACCAATAATGCGAATTTTATATCATGCTTTATCATATCATGTCCAATTTTGTTTTATAAATAATACACAAAATAATAATCTAAAGTATTGCAATCTAAGAGGTAGACTTAGATCTCAAAATTTGGTTGTCTATTATAAAATTAGTTAATCAATAAGATAAAAGTCAACATCAAACAAGTGCTCTCTCTCTCTCTCTCTCTCTCCTCTCTCTCTCTCTCTCTCTCTCTCTCTCTCTCTCTCTCTCTCTCTCTCTCTCTCTCTCTCTATTTTATCTCTTAATTTATAAGTTTTGCCTAATAGAATGTTAATAAATATGAAATTGAATTTTATAATTAAAAAAATCATCTTAACTCCTTACAATCTATGTTAATAAAATGTATTTTTTTATTTTAATTATATTATATTAAATATTTATATGTAATATTTTAATATTTAACACTTCTTCAAATTCATAGAGCTTGGTGAGGCATGCGAGTTGATTCTTTGAAGCTAAATATAGAATTATTTCATAATTAAAATGACCTATACTCACCCTCCAAGTAGCATATAGAGTTTGTCTTCTACTTATGAATACATTTTTAAGGCACATAACTACTTTCATTTGTGACCATGTTACATGGTTTTCTATTTAATTGAAACTCTAATTTGCTAAGCAAACGGGTGAGTTGATTTGATTTAATTTTTTTATGGTGAGGTGCAGAACTCAAAATCTAGTCCATCACCAATACAAAATTCTTATATATAGAATATACTAGCTTATATACATACATACATACATATATATATATATATAGAGAGAGAGAGAGAGAGATATATATATATATATACACATATATACATGTATATATACACATATATACATGTATATATGTACATATATACATGTATATATGTAATTACATGTATATATATATATACATGTATATATGTAATTACATATATATATATATATATAT